>JAMLFY010000005.1:24857719-25357417 GCA_030441495.1 Dalbergia oliveri | reverse complement strand
AAATCAGGTATATCGTTGATCGAACTTTTTCCATGCTTCACGTGCGATGGATGCCATCACACCATCATCCCTTTGATTTTCACTGTGCTCACCTCATATGAGGAGCCGAACTCATTGACACGTAGAGTCTTATGAGCCTAGGGATTAAGGGCAAATAGTGCATTTTCTTTGAGCTATATCCTAGCCGCACTTCACGCTCTTAGGTTTAAACCTAGGCTCTTGTAGGTTTACACTCAATCAAAGAACTATCATCTTTATAATAAAGCATTCAATCTTTCAAGCAGGAATCAATCTTTATTTCCTTCAACCCAAGTTTAGAAACTAATTTTTTAGCTTAATAGAAATTTTTTGGAATCATATCATGTTTGAACTTAGTCACTGATTAGTGTAGCTCACGACCAAAAGAACTTTGACTTTGATTCCCTTCCGACTTAATGGTCAACATCGAATCTTGTTAATGACAATCTAGCTACACAATCCTCCCATAAAGGTTGATTGAGAGCTTCTAGTAGACTATAAAAACGAGTGGCATCTTGTGTTTTTAACCTTAGACCTTGAAGCAACGAGTAAGGAATTCAGGAAGCAAACGCATCAAACACCATCTCATGATGCCTAGCTAGGTTATCCTTCCACACCACATTACCCACATCGTGTTGAGTTATATGGATCCCACCAAGGCTACATCCAGTTTCACACATAACTACTTGGTTCCATATGTTAACTACATCCCCATGCTCGGTCCAAACCCAATAGTCCACCAAACCCCACTTGTACAAATGAACCCTTATTCTATCGTCATAGATACAAATTTCCTACATTTGCACCTATTACATGGACACCTAACTTTTGCTTCATTAATGAACTATTGTGTTTTACATGCCACACTCATAAATTCTTTAACACCATTATAAAAGTCCTACTTAATCCCCCCTCTATTAGGATGCAATCTATCATACATCCATGATCGATTTAAAGGTAACATTGCGCTTGTGATTAACTCTAGACCTACAATTTTGTCCAGATAAAAAGTTATTACTTTCAAAACAAATTCAATTGCTATTTAAATTTTTTTAAACATAGTAACTTTTATTTAATCTGTTCTCATACCAAAAATATTAATAAAATTTCAGCATCTCCCTTAAATTAGGAGCTTCCATCGTTACATGTTCTAGTTTAATACAACAATTATAAATGTTATTATAAAGATTGACAATAGAATAAATATAGTGAAAGAGTCATTTGGACCCACCTTTTAAAATTTATACGCCTATGGTTGTATTGGCTGAAATATATGGATGGAAGAAATTTACAAAGCGTTTCTTGTTTGAAACATGGATATTTATTATTTTTTAAATATAACCCAGGCTTTATTTTAAATCAGGTGTATAAGCACATGGCTTCAAGAAGAGGATTATTCAAGATATAATCAAGACACTATTCAAGATAGTGAAGTTTGCAATGATGGCACTTGAAAGGCATGTAACACTTGGGATTATGTACATTTGTTTAAGGTGCACCACAACTTTCAAGAAATGTACATAATCCTCAATGTTATAGGCCTTTCCGTGTCATCATTGCCAACTTCACAATATTGGATAGTGTATTATTTATATCCTTAATAATCCTCTTTGAAGCATTGTGTTATACACTTTGGTTTTAAAATAAAAGTCTCCTTTATATTTAAAACATAATAAATATCCATGTCTCAAACAAGAACACTTTGTAAATTTCTTCCACCCATATATTCAAGCCAATACAACTATAGGCATATAATTTTTAAAAGGCGGGCCCAAATTACTACTTTAAAACACATTGAATTAGTTTTCTTTATTTTTTTAAATACAATTATTTTTAATCCTTTTTTTACTCTTATCACCTAGGATAATTTTTTTTTAAAATTTTATCCCTAAAACAAAATTTAACAAAATTTCTGGACATTCTCCTTAAATTAAGAGCTTCCATCATCAGATATTTCTTTTAATTGCTATTTTAAGTTTTTTTAATATGATTTATTTTAATCTTATATCCCTAAAAAGATTTTAACGAAATTTTGACAGCATCTCCCCTTAAACTAGGAGTTTCCATTATTTGAATATTTCAGTCAATTCAACAATTATAGATATTATTATAAAAACCAACAATAGAATAGGAACAATTAAATAGTTACATGTTAATAATTACATACAATTCAAATAATCCTAAAAACCGTTCTATCGCGCATCCCCATAACTCCACAACATGCATCCTGAATCTCCACAAATACAAAGAATCCACAGGAAACAAATCAAATAAGTTTGGAAGGACCTTACGCCCTTCCCCCGTCATGCAATCCTCATTTCCTACAATTCTATCATATAAAATATAAGTCTCTATATATCATACATATATATTAAATCATTAAACGATATAAATAATAAGGAATGAGCTACTAACCTCTATAGCAAGAAAAAAAAAGCTGAAATATAGCACCTCTGCATTCAACCTAGTCCAATCCTGAAAATCCAACATTATAAATTTCAATCACAACAATTATATACACACAAAAAAATACTAACATATATAAAAACATGTGCAAACTCAATCAAAACGTCAATAATCGTAGTTGATCCTCAAGCAAAACTCCAACATTAACAAATTAATAACAGCAATTAATCCCCAATGCAACACACACACAACACTATGGGCACCAAAAATGAATAGAAAAAGTAAATCAAATCAAAAAACTAAACTAATTAAAATGCTCACTAAAGCCTCAGGATCGTAATGGTGACCTTCGTTTCTCAAACGAAGCTTCTGTGCGCGACGGCCAAAACGGCCCGCGGGTAAGAGAGAAGAGGGTTTTAGAGAGAGAGATTTCGAGAGTGAGGGGGGAGAAGGCTCGGCGAAGATGATGTACGCGGATTACCGACGGTAAGCCTTTTAATGAAATGGTGCGTTCCACTATCAAACGTTACGGCAGCATTTCTAACGGGTGACGAAAATCCCAAACGTTTTGAAATAAATTTCAAAATGACCGTCGGTTAACCCTGCGGTAATTTAATAAATAAAATAAAAAACCTTCGTACCCGTCGGTTAACTAGTCGATAATTTATAGCACAAATAATAAATATATTTAAGAAATTGCCCTATTTTCATACCCGTCATTATGAGCCGAACATAATTCGTAAATAATTAATTTTAAAAATCATACATACCTGTCGATAATACGATCGGTAATTGATTTAAGAAATATTAAATTTGAAATACCATCGGTAAACTCAGGACATAATTCAATATATTAATAGTGAAATGTAACTTACCCGTCGGTTATGCAATTGGTATATCCATTGGATATTGTTTTTTAAAATTTTACCAACTCATTTACCGATTGTTCTAAAATCACCCTTAATTATTTTCAAAAAGCTCACTGTCTAAATCCCGTCTGTACTGTCGACTGATGCGTACCCGTTGGTTGTATGCGTCGGTAATCCGCGTATTTCTAGTAGTGAATAGTGATAACATTTTTTGTTTTATACAAATTTCGCACTATAGAACTACTATTTTTGTCCCAAAAAATCACATCTTTGAAAATATAGCCCATTTGATGCCAAGTTGACATTGTAGAATAACCATTTTAGCCTTCAAAAGATCATATATTTAACATAATAGCCTTGAAAGAATTATGTTTGGGTTAATTTATCAAACGAGATGGATCTTTGGAGGGACACGGGTGAACATAGTTTCTTTTAGGCACTATTTTATCAATGATATGATCTTTCAAGAGCTAAAACGGTGGTTCTCCCTAAAAAGCCTATTTACATTTAAAAAAAAATTTATTTGTACTTGCAAGAGTTTTTTTATTCACATACCTCAAGAAATGTTTCAAGAACATCGTGGTTACTCTATTTCATATATCATTGAAGGAGATGTGGACCATAGTTAATGTCCACACTCCCATCCAATGATCAATATGAATAAGATATGAGTCAGGACTTGTCAAATATATTGTAAATACAAATACTATAACTCTTACATCAATAGACAAGACCAAAGTTGCTTGGTTGGCTTGTAAAGCCTTTTAAGGTATATATTGTGTCAACTAATAAAATATCAAGCATGAGTTTTGGGTCCGAACACACACAAAAAAAAAAAAGATTAAAAAACAAATCTAGTCTCAATTTATAGTGAGGAACAAATTAATCTCTTAGATTTGAAAAACCTCATACTAGTCCTTCAAATCTTAAAATGGGGACAAGTTAGTTGCTTTCAAATTGTCCTTTGAACCATTAACAAAAATATCCATGTGTTATTTTAACTTGCTTACGTGTATTATTAATTTTCCCTGGTAGGTCCAACTTGCCTCACTTTGCCACGTAGAACAAATAACAATTTAAAGTCAAAATCTTTTTTTTAAGCAAAGAGCGATGGTGAGAGAGCAAATGAAGAAGGTCTAAACGACTTTGTTTAAAGGTTGGACAAGTTAGGATTCACCAAGAAAATTAACAGTACACATAAGGAGCTAATATTAGACAACTCAGATGACAATTTGATGGAAGAGCTAACTTTTCTCTTTTTGTGAAATTTAAGAGACTAATATGAGATTTTTCAAATCTAAGGAATTAAATTGAGGTTTTAGTGAAAAAAAAAACCATGAGTTTTGGGTTTAATTTTAACCACACTAGATATATGGTTGCTAGAGAGTGGCATTCCATCTAACAAATTAATGGATCCATCTTGATGGGCCATATTGAGCCACTAATAGTAGCATCAATTATTCCATGGCCACCATATGCTACTTCAATGTAACATAAGATAGGAAAAAAAAAACAATCATGAATTTTACACTTCAAAAAATCAGGAAAAGAAAATAAATCAATAATGAATTACATATTATTGATGATAAAACACTTCCAATATATAGATTTAATTTTGATAGTTGATACATTATTAACATAAAATCTTTTTGTACCATCATTTAATTTCTATAACCATTAATATGTTTAATTTTTACCATAAAGACTCTAAAAGTCATATAAAAGATAAGATATGAGGCTATGAGCCTATCATGAGCCAATAACTTGGCTAGTTTAAAAAATAAAATAAATTATACTAACATTTCTTGAGGTTTAGTGTAATTATATGCGAAACTCCTCTATTATGAAAAATTACATTGACCTCTTGTATAACTATTAATTAATTAATTTAAATGATAAAAAAGATAACATGTAATATATACATGATTCTTATGACAAAATTATAATATTTTGATAATATTTGACATGTATATTAACTAAAATACCATTTTTATTATAAATTATGATTATAAGCTTTATCTCCATATGATAAAAGAAGTATTTTATTGAATTAATATATTAAATATTGTCAAAATATTATCATTTTTATCATTAATAGTTATACATATCTCATGTTATCTTTTGTTGTCTTTTAAATTAACGAATCAGTATTTACAGTGAGGTCAATATAATTTTATTAAACTTCAAGAAAGATTAATAATAATTTAAAAAAAAAACAGATGGTGCCAAGCATAATCTCCTCTAAAAAATAAAATCAAATGTGACTTATATAAAAGTCTATTTACATTAATAGGCGAGAACCAGGCTACTTGTTTAGCCTATGAAGTCGTACATTAAGCCAACCTGTGAAGCAATATATTAAGTAATATTCAAATATTAGCCGTGTAATTGAGTAACATAAAACTCTATTGATATAGATATTTATTATTTAAAACAAAACATGTGCATCAACTTGAAAATAAAAACACATGTACGAAATGGAGGAAAATAAAACTCCTTGTTAAACACAATGAATAGGAAATGGATTCTTTGATGGGAGCCTTCTAATATGGGGGCTTGTTAAGTTACGATCACGATGATCCTTGTATTTTAATCATTAAAATTAAATGTTTTATTATATAAAAATAATTATATAATCCCTCAAATATATAATTCTATTTATAGAAAAGTTAACATTACCATTTTACCCATTCTCTCTTTCTCTCTAGCTTTGTCCCTGCTAGTGGTGTCAAAATGGGAGCTCGCCCGCTCAGGCCCGCCAAAAGCCCAAAATGGGCGAGGCGAGTCAGCGCCGCCATAAAATGTGAATATTAGGCAAATCCATTTAGGGCAGATGGCAAAAAAAAAAAAAAGAATTCCAAAAAGAATATTTTTTAATGTTTTCTTGAATTTTGTTTTAAAAAAAGTTTTTAAATAATATTTTTTATTTATGTATACCCAACTTTTTAAGTCTATAACAAATATACACCAATTTTGATTAAAAAATGTTATTGTTTATAGGGTTGTTTGTGAGTTATGACACTGTTTTATTTTTAAATTTTAACTTTGAGTGAATAGTATCAACAGGATAATGTTACTTGTGTTGGTGAGTGTACACATTTATTACTTTTTTCTTTTGGGTCACACATTTCTTACTTTTTTTACCAATAAATTATGAATGTTTTTTAAAAATAAAATGACTTGACCGTTGGCTAGCCCCCAACCTAAGTTAAGCGAGGCGGTTAGGCGAGCTTGAAATTTTTTATGAGTTCAAAACTTCAACCCAGCCTGTCAAAAATGATGGGTTTAGCGACTAACCGAGACTTAGCCGTTTTGACATATCTACCCCCTTCCCATTCCACCATCGACTCTCACTCCCTAGGTGCTACCGCCCACCTTCACCACTCTTTCCCTCCCCAAAACTCAAACCACTCTGTATGTGCTGTTTCTTTCCTAACTTCTTATTTTCACTTTCACACCAAACTTGCCTTGGGTTGTAGCTCATGGATAGTACTAAATGGTGGGAATAGAATATTTCGTCCGTATTTCATCATGATTTTTTATTTTACTATGCTAGGCTTCCCTTTAGTTCTCATAAATTTGAGATTTTATCTTGATTTTTCATCCTTTTAAAATACAACAACAAAGGACTAAGATTAACATTAATGATCCATTCGCATTTGAGATTTATTTGCCATGTTGAAACTTTATATTAGGCTTTAAAAGGGAATTCTTGGGATAGTCTTTGAGATGGGGTGGGTTTGTAGAATGGCTACGGTCCATGTTATAAAACCCTCTGGGTTCCTCTGGCCTTCGGAAACCTTCATGAAATCGGTTAAAGCGTATTTTGGATTCTTTGCATTTGTACTCTGTGACTCGGCCAGTTTTGTATCAAAACCTGACTTAGCTCTTGCCAACTTGACCGGGCCAGGTCAATTTTTTTTTTTTGGTTTTTTTTTTTGCTTTTTTTTTGCTAAATGATATCATTTTTTAAAACCTTAAAAAAAATTCTAATATGACTTATAGAAAAATGTAGTAACTTTGTTTGTATTGTCATGATTTGTGAGTTTGTGATATAAAACTCTATGAGTTTACTTATGTAATTATGTTTTGAATTTGTCAATTGTGATTCGTGATTATGAAATGTGCATAATATTTAGGAATTTATATTATTTATTTATATTTTTATATTTAGACCTCTTAAAAAGTGTTAAGTTGTTAATTAGCTGTCATTTTATTGAATTTTATTCAAACTTATATATATATTGTATAAATCCGGTTCAACCAGTTCGAACCACTGACCCACTGGTTGAACATGTTATCCAGTGACACGGTGCCTACCGAGTCAATCATCCTTCCCTATAACTATGGCTGGTCTGCTTAAGCATTTAACAGAATGGAAAGGGAGATTGTGAGGAAAAAATAAATAGATAAGGGTTAAATGTACTTTTAGTGATTTGAAAGATTTTATATAAGGAAGCACCATCATATGAAAAACTCAGCCTAGATCATGTAAGACACTTTCTTCTTTTGATGTGAAATATTTACACTTCCTTCTTCGAATAGCTTCAAAATGTGGTTTCTTCGGATTTTGCATGTATCTGCTCACCATTCTAACAGCATATGAAATGTCCAAGCTTGTCAATGTTAGGTAGATGACTTCCTACTAATTGTCGATACATAGTTGCATATTCTAGATTTTTACCTTCATGAGCATAAAGTTTGGCATTCATCTCCATTGATGTTGATATTGGCTTTCGAGCGAGCATGCCAAACCTCTATGAGATCCTTTGCATACTTCTGCTAGCACGGAATAATTCATCTTTGGTGCGATCCATTTTAAGCCCAAGAAAATGCCTTAGTTCTAGAAGCTCCTTCATTTGGAGCGGACAAATAGATTCTCCTTTGTTTGACGAATTTCCTCAATGTTGTCTCCTGTAATGATCAAATCATCCACATATACCAACATAATTGATAGTTTTTCTTCACGCACCTTGACAAACAAACTTGAATCAAATGGTGTCAAGCGATTTCCACTCTAAACTAGGAACTTGCTATTTTCCCATACCATGGTCTGGGTGCTTGCTTTAGCCCGCATGCTTTTCGTAGCTTGCAAATGTAATCTAGATGATCTTCGCTCTCAAATCCTCTTGGTTGCTTCATGTAAATTTCTATCAACTTCTCCATGCAGAAAAGCATTATTCACATCCATTTGCCAAACCTTCCACGATTTGCAAGCTGCTAATACTATCAGGACACATACATAATAATATTTGCGACTGGGTTGTATGCCTCATCATAATCCAACCCATACTCCGGAGAAGCCTCATGTGACTAAGCAAGCATTGTACCTCTACTGAGCCATTCTAATGGGTCTTGATCTTATAAACCCATTTACAAGAAATAGGCTTTGCATCTCTTAGCCTTGGCACCAACTCCATGTTTGATTTTTTTGAAGTGTTGAGATTTCTTCTTCCATTGCCTTGACCCATTCTTCCTTCTCCGAGGCACCTTCATAGGTTACAGACTCCTTTTCTTCCATGAGCTCTGCAACATTTGCATATTTTGGGATAAGCTTCCTTTGTTTGGTAGAGCTCCTTGGTTACGATTTTTTCTCCATCTCCTCATCTTCACACTGACGCTCATCTGGTTCCCTTTGATGTATTATTGTTTTCCAAGGAATTTCTATATGTCTCTCCATCATAGTTAGACTAGGAAACGCTTCTTCTACATAATCTTTTAGCTCCCCATTTTTCCTTCTATCATACTTTCAATCCCTTTAGAGTCGGGTAGAGTTACTTGTTGCGATGACCCCACAAGCTCCTCATTAGTCTTGTCAAAATCAATTTCTTCTTCTTCCTAGAATGTCTTCTTCAACTGTCACTGAAGTGGAAGCGTCTCATTCTTCTTCTGTTCATTTTCTCTTTCCACCTGAAGATTTGGCATTGGCATGTTGCTCTCTGCCATCTTCTTCTTGAACTAACAATCTCTTACAAAATGTCCCCACTTTCCACAAATGAAGCAGGCATTATCACCTTTCTTTGCCTTTCCAGGTGCGAGCCCTCTTTCGTTCCTTCCTCTACTTTTTATTCTTGTTATTTGAATTTTTAAAAAATAGCTTCCCTTTCCCTTCCTATTACTAGTGAAGAGTGCTTCTTCTTCACTCTTCATTGATATCTTGGCCATTTGTTTGGCTAACGCCTTTTGGTCAGCCAATAAATTTTCTAATTGTAAAAGGGAAGGTTGGGTAGGCCAACCTTGAATTGTAGCAATAAAAACTTTATACTCGGGTCTAGCCTATGAATAATAATTCTTTTCATACGTTGATAAAATATTTTATCTTAGGATCTAATTTAGAGATTTCTTGGCAAAGAGATTTTACCTTAGTGAAGTATTGATTGATCATCATGTCACCTTGTGTTGTCGACAAAAGCTTATTCTCTAGGAGTTACAACCTCGTGTCATTCTTCTTCGAAAATAGCATTGCAAATTGTCACATGCTTCCTTTGGCATTGACACTTTCCTTATGTGCTCCAGCATATCATCCTCCCGTATAGGTCTTTACCGCAAACATCGCATTCCGACTTAATTTTCCACTTTTGCAATGCCTCGACTTCATTTGTAGAATATGGCGTGGTCCGCTACCACCAACAATCTCCCACAAATCTTGGCCTTGGAGATATGACTCCATATATACTCCATACATGTTTGCCATGTATTATAATTCTGGGCATTGAGCTTCCTAATTCTACCAACCACTTGGATATCCGTCATAGTGACTTGATGAAATTTTCTCACCACTGCTTTGGTTCCAGACAAGTCTCATATCCCAGTAATTGCGATTTTACAAGAGCTCCCCCAGAACTAATAATCCTCCCACTTGAATCCCTTAGACCATCAAGCTTGATACCAAATTATGGAGCAAGAGAGCACTAGAAAACAAAATACTCAATTATTTATTGAAACACTTATATATGTTTTATACACTAGAGCACAGAAATTTTGCTCACTAACTCTATCTCACGAGACACACACTTCACTCTTTATTGTACACCAATACTCCACTACACTTTTTGCACTCTAGGAGTTCTAACTCCTAACACTTGCACCACTAACGCCTGCACCTTGTTACTCACGTTCTCTAGCATATGCATACAATCACATAATGCCTATATTTATTATGTCGGTTAAAGAACCAGCCTCCATAGCTAGAAAATTCTAGTATTTGTATTTGTTTATTTTGCTTTCTAGATATTTCTTTAACATTCCTTTTATTTTTTTCTTGAAGCTTCTAACACTAGAATATTCTAGTGCTAATTTTTTCATATACTTAACCTTACACGTAAATGTGATATAACTTATATTGAACATATAGATATATTTGTGCAATTTATATTTTATTTGTTGTCTCATATAATATGTTCCTGATACAACAAGTATTTTTTTTTAAATAATTTTATGCTATAATAATCTTTGTTCGAACCTTTAATTTCACCTACTGAATTTCTCACTCCACCCAGGAGACTAAGAGGTCACCTGTAATACCCAGTTATTTGTGATTACGATAGAAAGTATTGATAAATCATTCTAGTAATCCTTCTAATAACTAAATAAAAAAATATAATTAAAAAGCTTTTAATATTATGAAAATATAAAAAAAATAGTTTATATTTCGTTTGTTTAATGATTAGGAGAATAAGTAGAAGGATACTTTAGATATATTTGTCATTACTCATGGTAGAAGCTACGCAAGCCTAACAAAGGCATTATAGATGGCATTGGGCAAAGCATTTGGTAGGGAAAGAATACCTTATGTGTTAAACAATGATTGATGACACTTATAAAGCTTTTGAAAAATTATTGATGGAAAAAGAAAAAAGCTGAAAATAATGAACTACAATCACATGCCATTCCATGATGTGCAAAATGCAGGGTGGCCATACATACCAAAGTTGGTTGCTCAAGTGCCTATTGCAATGCCTATGGTGCCGTTGGCATTGAAGCCTTAGGTACCAGAGTTATGAAAACAGATCAATGTAACTAAAATAGAGTTGAGAGAATTGGAACTGACACAAAATATTTACGTGGAAAACCCCCTAATGATGAGGGAAAAACCACGCAAGGCCGAGAAAGATTTTCACTCTGGAAGATAAAATTACACTCTCTCTAATATATAAGGAAAGAACAATAACACCCTCTCTTATACTAGGAGAATACGCCTCTCTCTATAAAAATAAGAGAAACTCTTAGAAGACACTCTATATATTTGAGAATGCTCTGTGTTTGTTGTGATGAAACTGAATGAATTCAGCCTCTATTTATAGAGGCTCTGAGTTACCTGTGCAACCAATGCATAGTAACTTTCTTGTGATTTCAATGCTCACATGATAAGTTACTGCATGCATAGTAACTTACATGCATTGTAACTTACACAGGAACTCTCGTGAAACGTGCCCTCCTTTTTTGACTTCTTTTTTTTTTTTATAAAAGTGGCTTTATGCCATTGACAATTTCCTACTTAAAGCCACTTTTGGTGAGCTTTCAAAACCTTCTCTCATCTTGCCAATTCTTTGCTACCTATGTTTCTATAGGCCATAGGAAGATCTACACCATTTAAATTTGTCATGTTGATCGGTTTTGTCATGATATCTGCTAGGTTGTCTTTCGTGTGAATCTTCTGGATATCTACATTTCCTTCTTCTACTACTTCTCGAACAAAGTGATACTAGACTCCTATGTGCTTCATCCTAGAATGAAAGGCTAGATTCCTTACATTGTGCAAGGCACTCTACCTTCAGAAACACAGGAATCTTTGACCGTTTGTGCCCGAGTTCCTCTATTAACCTTTGAATCCAAATAGCTTCCTTGCAAGCTTGTGTAGCTGCCATATATTCAGCTTCTGGAGATAGAGCTACAACAGCCTAACTTTGACAACCACTCAGCCTCTGCTTGTAAGTGTGAACACATAGCCTGGAAGATTTTCTTTTATCAAGATCACTTGCAAAATCTGAATCAACATATCCTCTGACAATGAACTCTGATCCTCCAAAACATAGTGCAGGACCTGAGGTTCCTCTAATGTATCTCAGGATCCTCTTCACAACATTTCAATGCTCTTTTCCTGATCTCCATAAACTGATGACCACTCCAATTGCTTGAGTAATATCTGGCCTAGTACAAATCATGGCGTACATAAGGCTTCCCACCGCTGATGCATACGATACTCGAGACATTTCCATCCTCTTCGCTTCACCGCTAGGACACATACCTGAGGATAATTTGTAATTCACAGGAAGTGGGGTTGAACTGGCTTACAATCTTGCATATTGAAGTATCGCAAGATTTTCATCAAATAATTCTTCTATGAAAGCCAGATCTTCCTGTCCATTCTGTCGTTGAATTGCATCCCTAAAATCTTGTTTGGGGTCCCAAGTCCTTCATATCAAACTCCCTAGCTAACGTGCCTTCAATTCCTGGATTCGATCTTTGTTGGGGCCTACTACCAACATGTTATCCACATACAACAACAGAATGATGAAAACATTGTTACCAAACCTCTTGTAGTATGTACAATGGTCTGAACTGAATCTGTTGTATCCGAGGCGAATTATGGAGGAATCAAATCTCTTGTACCAACACCTTGGCGCTGCTTTAGACCGTAGAGAGATTTGGTCAACCTACAAACCAAGTTTTCTTTTCCTTGTTCCTCAAAACCTTCTGGTTGGAGCATATAAATCTCCTCTTTAAGTTCTCCGTGAAGAAAGCAGTTTTCACATCTAACTGCTCAAGATGTAAATCAAATGCAACACATATAGCCAACACTACTCTGATAGACGTAAGTTTGACAACTAGAGAAAATATCTCATTGAAATCGATACCTTCCTTCTGAGCAAATCATTTTACCACTAATCTTGCACGAATATCGTTCCACTTGATCATTTCCATCTCGTTTGATCTTATAGACCCATTTGTTGCCAATGACTTTTCGACCTTTTGGAAATGCAACAAGTTCCGATGCCTTATTCCTATGCAGGGCCTCCATTTCTTCCTGCATTGCTGCCATCCATAGATAAGCATCTGTGCTACTTAAAGCCTCTTTGAAAGTTGATGGTTCTCCTTCTTTGTTGAAAGACAGAATGCATCGTAGCTTGTCATAACATAGTCTGAATGCCATGATGGTGGCTGTGTCTGGCCGTTGATCGCCTAACTTCTGTATTATTGGCCTCTTTTGGTACTTGTTTATCATACTCTGGCTCTGCTTAGAATCATTTTCTCTAGACTTCTCACCTATCTGGACTATAGTCATCTTCTTAACATGTTGTCATTTCTTTCTTCACTTTGCAGTTCATCCTGAATATAACATCCCTGCTAACAATAACCTTGCGGAAGTGGGATCCCACAAGCGATACCCTTTTACACCGTCAACATAACCTAAGAATATACATTTCCTGGACTTTGGGTCTAACTTTGTTCTTTCTTGGGGTTATACATCACATATGTCGGACATCCAAACACTTGTAAGAAGAATAATTCGAGCTTGCCATTCCACACCTCCATTGGTGTCTTTAAACCAATCACAGTTGATGGCGACCAATTAATCACGTAACAGGAGTTTCACTGCCTCTGCCCAGAAGACTTGGCTAAACCTGCGTTCTCATTGCTCTTGTTCTTTCTAGAAGAGTTCTGTCATCCACTCTGCTACATCATTTTGCTGAGGTGTATGTGCAACTGTTAATTGCCTTTGAATACCCTCATACTTGTAAAATGCTAGAAAATCTCCATCTGTATATTCTCCTCCATTGTCTGTTCTTAAACACTTGATCCTCTTACCAATTCAAGTTCTACTCTTGCTTTGAAGTCCCTGAATATTGGGAGCACATTTGACTTCTTCTTGATTGGGTACACCTACAATCTCTTGGAGTAATCATCAATGAATAATACAAAATATTTTGCACCTCCCAAGGACGTTTCTAGCAACTCCCACACATCAGAATGAATCAAGTCTAGAATATGCTTACTTCGAGCAATTGATCTACCAAATTTCAATCTATTCTGCTTGCTTGTAACATAGTACTCACAAAACGGTAAATTCACCAATTTGAGCCCAAAATGAGATTACGTTCTGCAAGAACCTTCAAACCATGTTCCGACATGTGGCCTAATTTGCAATGCCACATCATCATCGTTTCTTCTTGACTTGCTCTAGCTACTCATGCATCTGTCTCCTGAACGTATCTCCTTAAAGCCTGTATAGATTTGCCGTAGTCTTTCCGCTTTCATCACCACAAGAGCACCTTTAACAACTTTCAATATCCCACCTTCAACATGGGTCTTGCATCCAAGGTCATCCAATTGCCCAATAGACAATATATTCTTTCTCAAGCCCTTCACGTGTTGCACTCCTTGAATTGTTCGAATGGAACCATCAAACAATTTTATTTTGACAGTACAACACCAGCAATTTCTAAGGCATGGTCATCTCCCATGAACACAGACCCTTCCAGAAAGGTTCGTAATTGTAAAACCAATCACGGTGTGGAGTCATGTGCCATGATGCTCCTGAATCCATTATCCAAATATCAATGAGCTGTTTACCGCCTTTAAACAAATTGCTGCCTCACTCATAGGATTTCTCCATCGTAGGTACTCGCAACACATCCTTGAGAGGTTGATGCTTATGGGGCTTTATCTATATTCTTCTTATTGTTCTAACAATCTTTCTTCAAGTGCTCTCTCATGCCAACGGTAGCATTTGAAGTTCTTCCTTCTTCTTGACTTTGATCTACTCGACCATGACTTACATTAGAGTCATGCTCCATTGATCTTCCTCTCGTCACCAACACGCCTCTGCGCTTTGAGCTCTCCAGTATCTTCCTTATTCTTACGCCTGGACTCCTCTTCAAGAATAGCACCAGCGACATCATCAAAGGATAGACAATTGGTAGTATTATCATTTGTGATGTTGATGATGAGTTGATCATATGAGTCAGGAGACTTTAAGTAGAAGCTCGCACGTTCATTCCCCATAATTTTATAATCTGAGGCTGTAAGTTGGGAGAATAAGGTATTTAGATTGTTGATGTGGTCCGTCACGACGTGGACTCACTCATCCATGATACAGCCTCCTCTTTAGAAATATTCTATTTTGAAGAAACTTGACCTTATAGTTTGACAAGAGCATCCCAGAATCTCATTTGCTATCTTCTTTTTTGCAACAATGGACAATACTGAATCTGTCATTGCAAGATGCAGGTTGGCAAAGGCATTATCATCTATCTCTTTCCACTTTTCATCAGGAACTTCCGCGCTCGCCTTCAATTGCTGGTAGCAATTGTCCTTCCTCAAGATTGCCTTGATCTTCAATTTCCATAGGAAAAAATTATTCCCATTGAACTTCTCAATCTCAAATTTTGCTGCTATGGTGATTACGAGACTTGTTTCTCTACTAGATGGTCACTTTTTTTTCACTATGTATAGTACCGTATATGTGAACAGGACCGTATGTATGAATAGTCTATATACGTGAACAGTGTAGTATACGTGAATAGTACCATATATGTGAACATTATCATATTTTTATATTGTATATGGAACAAACCCAATATACGTTAACAATACTGTAAAAGTATACAACTACACGTATAACCAGTGACCGAGAGTAGTAACCTGAATGTGGACCAATGGCTCTTCAAGCACCAGGGAAAAATTCTTTTATGATGTGGAAGATCAGACTAAGCTGCAACCACAGAGCATACTAAGAAAAAAAATCCCACCGTACCAAAGATTTGATACCACTTTGGGTACCAGAGTTATGGAAACAGAATTAATGCAACTAAAACAGAGTTGAGAGAATTGGAACTGACACAGAATATTTACGTGGAAAACCCCCTAATGATGAGGGAAAAATCACGGCAAGACCGAGAAAGATTTTCACTATGTGGAAGAGAAAATTACACTCTCTCTAATATATAAGGAGAGAACAATAATACCCTCTCTTATACTAGGAGAATACACCTCTCTCTATAAAAATAAGAGAAACTCTTAGAAACACTCTATATATCTAGATGCTCTGTGTTTGTTGTGATAAAACTGAATGAATTTAGCCTCTATTTATAGAGGCTCTGAGTTACCTCAACCAATTCACAGGAACTCTCGTAATTTCGATGCTCACATGATAAGTTATGTATGTATAGTAATTTGCACAGGAACTCTGTGAAACTGTGCCTCCTTCTTTGACTTCTCTATTTTTTTTTTTTAATAAAAGTGACTTTATGCCACTAGAAAGTAAACATGATTCATCTTTTATCCTTGTCCAATCACAAGCTAAAACTCAATTCAACTAAAAAAAGAACGAATTTTGGTAATCTATGCCAACTAAATGATCTTACAACATCAACGATCCAATTTAAAAAAAAAAAAGGACTTCGTAAAGGAAGAACCATATACTAAGGGATACTAAGGGATGAACCTGAAAGACCCTGCTTCACGAATAGTGAATCATCATCAATGGAACCCATATCTTCTACTTAATATTATGCTAGTTTTGTGGGTTTAGCCACATCACTTTTTCATTAGCCACATTTTTAAATGTGGTTAAATATAAAATATGAATTACATTTGCTTCTATTTCTCGTGCTGAAGATGTTTAGCCACAGAAATTTTTACATTTAGTCACATTTCTAAAATGTGATTAAATGCTACTGCAATTGGCACTTGAGCAACCACCACACTACTAAACTTTGGTATCTTACAAGTACTTTGACATAACAGTCATGTTTATTCCATCAAGTTTTCAAGTGGGTTCGATGCTTGTAAAGTACAAATTTCTCATTGATGCAAACATTACATTAACTGACATATCAATCAGAATCAGAAGAATCAAAATCAATGGCTTGTGTAATAGTTATAGGGAATCTTTCTAACTTGGGACAGCGCCTGATGTGAATTGTTGGCACAGATCCAAAGACTAGAGTTGCTTTGCAAACGATTTTCAACTGTGGTAAATCTTCCAACTTCAATTTGGTTAACTTGGGGAGTGCGATGGAAACATCATCATCATCCTCATCATCATCATCATCATCATCAGTACTGTTACTCAGTGCAAATATCTCCTTCACTGAGTTACAGTTTATTACATCTAGTGTCTCGAGATTTTGAAGCTGTGGCAGTAACCCCGGTGTCAGCAACTTCTCTATCTCATCGCATCCCCACATAAACAAATACCTGAGACGGGAGAACACGCCATTCGGTGACGACAAAGATGGTGCGCTACTGGCATCATCTTCCTCACAAATCACAGTTAAACTTTCCAAATCCATAAGATGACAAGCTTCAAGTTCTTGGAGATAAGAACACAAGCGACAGGAATCACCTGAACAAAACAAGCTCTTCAGTTTTGTGCAACCAGAAATCTCAATTCTCGATAGAGAAGTACGACCAACAGGGTAGAGAGCATTACACAAGCATTTCCAATTATCATTCTCATATATATACAGCCTTGCAAGGTCTCTTGGCAGCAAATGGGGAGATCATCTTCGCAATCTCCAAAGGATACAATTCGGGAGAAATAATCAGAAATCAAAACTCCAGAAACAAGATCCTCAGAATATTCAGTTTCAGCCCAAGCTCCTGAATGGAGATGGTATGTTTTAGGCCCAAAACCGTTGACTTCATTTTTTTGCACAAAGTTGTTGTAGTTCTGGCAGTGTTCAAAGCTACCTGCAAAACATTCTACCATACTCATTGTCTCTAAATCTTCTTCTTTCACTTCTATTGAACCAAAAGGAACACGGAGATCAAGGTATTGCATATTGGTCAAACCAGGGAGTACAGACCCTGGTATTAAATTCAAATGACTCAAAGACAAATCAAGCCATTTCAAGTTAATTAGGTCTTCCAAGCCTTGAACTTCCTCAATTGAAGTATCTGAAATGTCCAATCTTGACAGTGCTTTGAGCTCTCCCAATGGAGGCACATGTTTGAGTTCCGAACAACCTTTGAGCACTAAAGAAATGAGAGACCTCAATTCAGACAGTGAATCCGGCAAATATGTTAACATCTCATTAAAGGATAAATCAAGAACGGCTAGAGCATTCATGTGTATTAAAAAACACGCCGGAATAGATTTGACGTGACCTCTTAATATCAAGGAGGATAACCGAGGACAACAGGGTGATGTGCCTGCTGCGATTTCTTTTACCATGTCCAAAGAAACTACCTTCAAATCAGTTGTCCATTCTTGCAAGTGAGGCATCTTTGTCTGTTTCACCATGTACATTTGATTCTCTTCTATCATTAGAAGCGCCATGTTCCTCACCAGACAATGCATCCTTAAACTATCATCACCCAACAACAAAGAGTGGTCCTTGAGTTTATCCAAGATGATACGCCCCTCATCAAACATCTCTTGCAAGGTCCTCATTCCATTTATCAGTTTGTTGTCCACAAATTTCATAATTAAATCGGATCTTTCAATATTAGCATACAATGCAGAGTGTAAGAAACAGTTTTGCAAGTTCTTATCCACCAAGTTATCATAACTAAGTCTTAATACTTTCAAGACCTCCTCTTCCATCAGTTCTCCCATTTTCAAATTTTGAAGTTTATTTAATGCATGTCTCCACCAATGAATGTCATTTAACCCTTTCATAGTTCTAGCCATCACACTGATTCCAAGTGGTAGACCATCACATTTCATTGCAATAAATCTTGCAACCTTTACTACTTCAGGTGGAAGTGTCGCAGGTGTTCCGTTGTGTCCAAGTTTTAACAAAAATAACTCCCAACCTTCTTCTAAAGAGAGAGGATGCACTTCTATTATTTTCTTAGGTGAACAATTCATCACTTGGCATACACTTTTCAATCGACTTGTTAGAATTAATTTAATGCCATTCACATCAAGTGGAATTCCCACTTTTTGAAGATTAATATTTTTCCATACATCATCCAAGATAAGTACTGATTTTCCTTTGCCTCCAATGCCGATGACAAACTTAGTGCTCTTTTTCCCTCATCATTTCCATCAAGCTTTGCACCTATTCGCTCTGCAATGTCATGTTGCAATTTTGAGATGCCAAATTCATAGGAAACAGTGACACCAAAGACATGGTCAAAACTTCCCTTTCTTTTTATTTCATTCGCCACGTAAGTTATTAGGCATGTTTTTCCCACCCCTCCCATTCCACATATGCCAATGATGAATACTTGGTCATCCTCGAGAAATTTCCACATCTTCTTAACATTTTTCTCAAAATTTTCACCAACAAATTCATTTGACAACACCAAAGGCTTTCGATCCTGATGGATTCTCATACCGTTAGCCAATTGCAGTATATCTGGTCCGTGGAGGCAGCCAAACTGATCAACTGTGTAATTCATGTGACCTGCTTTCGTTTTCAAGTCTTGCACTTTGTTCAACCAAGCATCAACACGTCCATTGCGCTTCTTGCCCTGAGACTCTAGCAATTTTAATTGTCCTTTAATATCATCTTCTTCGGAGACTAGCTCACCAAACACTTGTTTTAAGCGCCTGGTCGCACTTTTCGTTGAACTAGTGTAGTTGATTTTCATTCTAATATCCGGTGGTTTACAACCTGTTTCAATTTTTTTTTCTTTTTGTAAGGTGATAATATAAAGCTCAAACGCAAAATATCCATACTATTGTTGATTAAATGTGAAATAGCATACGCTATAATTATAAGTTTCATCCTCTCATAATGAAAAGAAGATAATTTAGATAATCTATATGTCAAATATTATCAAATATCAATTTATTATTAATAACCATTTGCACGTTACATGTTAATTTTTTTTGTCACAAATCAATTAATTAGGAGTTGTAGGGGAGGCCAATTTCATTTTAGCAAATTTTAAAAAACTCTAGTAACAATGGAGTGCCACATATAATTGCACTTAATCTCATGAAAAGTAAGTCCGATTTATCCAAAAATTAATGTATTTACAAAAATAAAAATTCAATGTAAATATAATGCATCTAAGGTGTTTTAAAGAAGGGTTACGTTGAGGGAGAAACTTCTTGGTCCATAATAGTATATTTCATTCTTATGTATCAATGAGAAAGTTAAAGCTAAGTTTTTTTAGAAAAAAATTTATCGGTTACTATATTTGCCTATAGCACACGTAACACTAATAAATTGCTTTAATAAGATTCTAAAAAACTGAGCAAGAGTATTTTGATAAAAAAAAAAAAGAAAAATCATAACTAAGCATTAATTTTAAATTTCTTGATTCATGTGCATTTTATTTAAGCGACAAAGATAATATACTACAGGTAGTGACGTTCAAATATTAGCAGCTCAATTGTGTAAGAAAAGCATATGGAGGAAAGAGGAAAACAAGTCTTCTTGTCAATCACAGTAAATTTGTGGGTGCGAGAGTATGTAACTTCCAACAAATCAATGGACTTACTATTATTTTCATAGGCTATCAAACCATTGATAGTAGCATCAATCATTTCATGACCATCGTCAATTATTTCAGTGCAATTTAAGGTAGAAAAACAATTTACATATGATGGATGATGTTGATAGTTGCAATTCTAGTGTACCTAAATAAAGTGTAACCTTTTTACATTAAGTTATATTGTACCGCAATGTATAATCCCCTTCCTCCACTCATGTTTAGAGTCCTATATAAGAACGCGTTTTCTTAAGAAGGATGACAAAGAATAGGAATAATATAGCTAGCTCCTAAAGAAATAAAAATCCCGAGTCCATGTTTCTATTTACTGATCTCTCTACTTTTCTTATTCTTTCTTTATTTACAACACTTCAAATTATAAAGGATTTGGATAGACTATTAGCATAAAATATTTTTGTACTGTCATTTGAATCAGGGATTTGCATAACCGTGTTATTGAACGTGTTTCATTTTCAAAATCAATATCCCAGAAGTCAACCAAAAGATAAGGTATAATTGGTTTTCAGTAGGGATAGAAATATGTCAGGGATCTGACCTATTTTGAAGGGGTAAAAATAGGCTTAGGCTTATTTAAGGCATCTTTACATTAATAGGTTAGACTTAGGCTGATTGTTTAGTTTGTGAAACCTGCCAGCCTATTAAGATACACATTGTGTTAGCTAAAAAATATTAAGTTTAAGTTTTGGGTTTGATTTATATCACAGTAAATTTATGGTGGCTAAAGTGTGCTCCTTGTCACAAAATAACGGATTCAATATTATTTTGATGGCTATCAAACCACTTATAGCAACATCAATCATTTCATGACCGCTATCAGCTAATTCAAATGCAATAAAAGGTAGAAAAAAAATGCAATCATGGATCAGGGAAAAGGGATAATGGCTCACGTATTATCAATGATAAAACATCTCTAATGATAAATCTTTACTATTAGCATAAAATCTTTTTGTACTATCATCTAATTTTGTATAACCGCATCATTAAATATGTTTGATTTTTGTCGTAAATATCTCGTAAGTCATACAAAAGATAAGAATCGGTTAATACTCAATAGGGATGAAATCAAGTGCCTATCATTGACCTGTTTAAAAATAAAACTAGGCTCTTATGCTTATACAAAAGTCTGCTTACAATAATAGGCTAGTCTCAGACTATTAGTTTAGCATGCGAAGCATGTTTGGCCACAATGTTAAGGTATATTGAGTCAACCAATAGAATATTTCTTTCATTTTAAAATAAATATAGTTTATTTTTTAATATATCTATATGTATTTTTTGTCCAGACATATTAATTGATAAATGTATAAAAAGAAGTAAAAATGATAATTATTTTAAAAAGATTATGTCATTTGTACTAATGATGTATACGATATTCAATGATGAATGATATTGTGAATAATTATAATCGGTATATTATAAGGACAAATAATATTTTTCATTTTAAAATAGAGAATAGTATCATGATGGAATTTTGGTTTACATTGAATTTAGGGTGGCCAAAGTGCGTACCTTCAAACAAATCAGTGGATTCAGTATTATTTTGACCAGAGGTTGAACCATTGGTAGTTTCATCAATCATTTCATGACCACCATCAGCTACTCCAGTGCGACATAAAGTGTAAAGAAATACAGTCACAAACTTTTATACTTCAACAATAGCCAGGGAAAGAGAAAAAAAATAAAGCAACAATGACTTGTATAACGGATGATAAAACACACCTCGTTATAAAGCATTTAATTTTAGCATCATTAAATGTGTTTGAGTTTTATCATACATGCATCAAAAGTCATACCAAAGATAGATATGATTATCAGTAGAAAGCGACGAAAATATGGTAATGGCTTATAAGGGCCGGTGGCCTAACTTTTTTTTTTTAAAAAAAAAATCATGCTTATGCTTATTAATTTAAAAGCTTTTTTTTTTTTAACATCAATATAGACTAGGTCGAAATTGATTATTTCATAGGTGAATCCTGTTAGTGCAGGATGTTAAGGAAGAGTGTGAACCTTCTAATTAATTAGTGGATTGAATATTATTTTGACGGGCCATCGAACCATTAATAGTAGTATCTACTATTTCATGACCACCATCAGCTGCTTCTGTACAACATACGAGGTAGAAAGAATATACAATCACGGGTTTTATATTTGTACAAAACCCTCCCCGCAGGGAGGAGGGGGGACCGGGGGCGGGGAAGCAGTAATAACTTGCATGTTTAGAGTCCTATATAATACATGTTTTCTTAAGAAGGATGACAAAGCTAGTTCCTAAAGCAGTAAAAATCCTGAGTCCATGTTTCTATTTACATATCTCTCTACTTTTCTTATTCTTCTTTATTTACAACACTTCAAATTATAAAGGATTTGATAGACTATTAGGATGTGTTTGGTATTATGTACTATGTATGATAGTACAGACTAATACTATGTGTTATGTTTTTATCTGTTATTTGATGCATACAATATATTGGTATAAGTCTATACATCATGACTCATTTATACATCAAAATATATAACTTAACACGATAGAGACCAAATTAGACCAGATTAACTTTTAATATATATGTCACTATTATTTTTTAATATCTTAATAAAAATAATTTTTAAATAAATAATAATAAAATAAAATTAAAAAATAATTTTTAATCAAATTATTTATAATAAATAAATATTAATACTACGTGATATCAGTTAACTTATATATAATAAAAATAAATATAATTGACAAATAATAAATAAAATAATAATCATTTAATAACAAATAAATATTTTAAATAAATAATATATAATATAAAAATTATATATTTTTAAATAATAAAATATATAAATAAAGAATGTATAACATATAAAAGTAAGGATTAATAATTTAAATGTATATTATTATGATTGAAAATAAAATGTGAAAATATATAAAATAGTTTTTTATTTATATAATTTATTGAAATAATAAATAATTATAAAATATTTAAATAAATAGTAACATTTCATATAAATTAAATTTTAATTAAAAATAATTACATAAATATAATACTTGAAAATTATATATCAAAATAATTAATAAAAATTTCTATTTTATTTAATAATTAATATTACATAATATACAGTGTTACATCAAATACTATATAATATTAAAAATTTATCAAACCTTATCCTATCAAGCATACCAAATGGACCCTTAAAATCAAATATTTTTGTATTGTCATTTCAAACATTTGAATGTGCATGAATATAATGTGCATAGCCTCCTCGTTGAACGTGTTTCATTTTCAAATTCAATATCCCACGAGCCAAACAAAAGACAACGTATAATTGGTTTTTGGTAAGTTCATAAATGGAAATTATGAGTATGTGACCATATGGTCATTAAATCTCATCCATTAAAAATTGAATCTAATGGTTAAAATTAAATAAAATTAAAACTTATATTTATACTTCAATGGTTATAAAAATAATTTTATAAGTGTTTTATCTATTATGCCTTCTTCCTCTTCCTCCCACACACGATATTGTTCATCGCCACCTGCTCTCCACATCACGACTACCGTCACCACCTTCATTACCATCACTGCTGATGGCTGCATCACTTCTTATGCTACTATTGCAGTGCCCACTGTCTATTTTCACCATTGTTACTTTCAACCCAGAAGAACAAAACTCACCCATTTTCATAAAGATTGAAGCTTTAGATCCTCCTCATCTATTGAGTTGCAACTTGCAAGGTGATCTAGTTTGTATTTCTTTTTTGCTTTTATTCTTCGATTGACTAAAACAAAGATCAACACTCAATACTTCAAGAATGGAGCATATAGTTTAGAACATCAAACATGTAGAATAATAGAAATCAAGACCACACAAAAAACAAATTGCAGCAATAGAGCTTCACATCGTGGCCATCATCTAGAACCAGAGACCCAAAAATCAGAACATTTAATCTCTGCATTTGCCCCTTTTTTGATCTCTATACACCAAAAAAAAAAAAAAGATTGCTTGTAACCCAAAAACTTGTATCATGAATGTCATTCCCCTTTCCCATATTCCACCATCCACCCATTCTGCAACCCCAACTGCTTTGTTTGGCTAAGGCAAATGTCAGTGGACATAGATGTCATCATGTTCAGCCGTTCAGGCTTAGGCACGTATGAGCTGGGGCTTGCTAGCAATGGGCCAGCTACTGCCGGTGTTATACATGCTAGACTACTAGGAGCAAGGGAAGGGAGGAGAAAAGAACGTTGGAGAAGAAAAAAGAGATTGGTGGTTGCAACCTTCAAGTTTCAATGTCGGAAGAAGACTTAGAGAATATAAAAAAAGTCATTTTGTCATTTTGTCATTCTATTCAATTACAAAACTACTCATCACTAACATGGTCCCAAATTTAGATTTCCCCACATAACAACTTGCCTTGGTTTTCAGTAGGGATAGAAATATGTCAGCGATTTGACCTATTTTAAAGGGGAAAAAATAGACTTAGACTTATTTAAAGCATCTTTACATTAATAGGTTGGACTTAGGTTGATTGTTTAGTTTGTTAAACCTGCCAGCCTATTAAGGTATACATTGTGTTAACTAATAAATATCAAGCATGAGTTTTGGGTTTGATTTATATCACAGTAAATTTATGGTGGCTAAGTGTCTTCCTTCTCACCAAATAATGGATTCAATATTTTTGTCATAAATATCTCATAAGTCATGCAAGAGATAAGATACGAATAATAGTCAATAGGGATGAAATCAAGAGCCTATCATTGGCCTGTTTAAAAACAAAACTAGGCTCTTAAGCTTATGCAAAAGTCTGCTTACAATAATAGGCTAGCCTCAGACTATTAGTTTAGCATGTGGAGCATGTTAGGCCACAATGTTAAGGTATATTGTGTCAACCAATAGAATATTTTTTCAATTTAAAAATAAATATTTTTTTAATATTTATAAATCGATATATGTATATGTATTTTGTGTTCAAATATATTAATTTATAAATGTATAAAAGGAAGTAAAAATGATATTTATTTTAAAAAAATTATATTATTTATACTCATGATGTGTGTGATATCATGCTGACTTATATCCCATTCACCATTTGATTGTGTGTGTAAATCTCATTCAAGTATGATTTATACCTAATCCAATAATAAATAAGAATGAATTAGAAATTTAAATCCCATGTATTGTAAGGAAAATAACATTTTCATTTTAAAATAGAGATTAGTATCATGCATGGAGTTTTGCTTTACATTGAATTTAGGGTGGCCAAAGTGCGTACCTTCAAACAAATCATCGGATTCAGTATTATTTTGATCAGAGATTGAACCATTGGTAGTTTCATCAATCATTTCATGACCACCATCAGCTACTCCAGTGCGACATAAAGTGTAAAGAAATACGATCACAAACTTTTATACTTCAGCAATAGCCAGAGAAAGAGAAAAAAAAATAAAACAATAATGACTTGTATAAGGGATGATAAAACACTCCTCATTATAAAGCATTTTATTTTAGCATCATTAAATGTGTTTGATTTTTATCATAAATGCATCAAAAGTCATACCTAGGATAGATATGATTGATTATCAGTAGCAAGCGACGAAAATATGGTAATGGCTTATAAGGGCCTGTGGCCTAATATTTTTTTTTAAAGAAAAAATAAGCTTAGGCTTATTAATTTAAAAGCCTTTTTTTTACATTAGTAGGCTACGTCGAAATTGATTGTTTAATAGGTGAAGCCTGTTAGTCCAGGCTGTTAAGGTAGAGTGTGTACCTTCTGACAAATTAGTGGATTGAATATTATTTTGACGGGGCATTGAACCATTAATAGTAGTATCTACTATTTCATGACCACCATCAGCTGCTCCTGTGCAACGTATGAGGTAGAAATTAAAGAAAATACAATCACGGGCTTTATACTTGTACAACCCCCCCCCCCCAAAAAAAAAAAACCCTAATAACTAACATATTAAGGATGATAGAACTTTTTAATTATAATTAAAGAATTTAATTTTAATATACTATTATGTGCCATCATTTAATTATATATAATCATATTATTAAAATCTGACAATCATGTTTAGAGTCCTATATAATAACGTGTTTTCTCAAGAAGGACGACAAAGAATAGAAATAATATAACTAGTTCCTAAAGAAAGTAAAAATCCTGAGTCTATGTTTCTATTTACTTATCTCTCTACTTTTCTTATTCTTTTTTATTTACAACACTTCAAATTATAAAGGATTTGATAGACTATTAGGATGTATTTAGTATAATGTATTATGCATGATAGTACAAGTTAATATTATACGTTATACCTTTATCAGTTATATATATTTGTATAGTCAACATATTGTATAAGTTTTACATCATGACTCATTTTAACATATAATATCACTTCATTTTTTAATATTTTATTAAAATAAAATAATTCTTAAATAAATAATAATAAAAAAATTTGAAAATTAAAAAATAAATTTTAGTCAAATGATTTATAATAAATAAATATAAATAATATATATTAGTTAAGTTATATATAATAAAAAAATATAAAAATAAATATAATTGATAAATAATAAATAAAATAATAATCATTTAATAAAAATAAATATTTTAAATAAATAATATATAATATTAAAATTTTATACATTTTTAAATAATAAAATATATGACTAAATAATGTATAACATATAAAAGTAAGGATTAATAATTTAAATTTATATAATTATGATAAAAAAATATAATATTGAAATATATAAAATATTTTTTTATTTATATAATTTATTGAAATAATAAATAATTATAAAATATTGAAATAAATAGTAAAATTTAATATAAATTAAATTTTAATTAAAATAATTACATAAATATAATATTTGAAAATTATATATTAAAATAATTAATAAAAATTCCTATTTTATTTCATGCTTATTTAAGGTATTAAAATTATTTCTAAATAAATCAGAATTATTATAGGATTAATTTTTTATAATAAAAAGTTTTAATCTCAACCATTGAATGAGATTTATATGGTTGAGATTCAATTACTGTGTTGCTCACTATCTCATTGAAGACCATCACAGAATCCACAGTATAAGTGGTATTTGGTGAGTTCTTAAATGGGGATTATGAGTTTGTGACCATATAGTCATTAAATCTCGTCTATTAAAATTTGAATCTAATGGTTAAAATTAAATAACATTCACACTTATAGTTATACTTTAACGTTTTTAAAATAATTTTATAAGTGTTTTTATCTATTATGCCTTCTTCCTTTTGCTCCCATGCGATAGATTGTTCATCGCCACCTGCTCTCTACATCCTACCACCGCCACCATCATCACCATCACTGCTAATGGCTGCATCACTTCTGATGCTACTATTACGGTGTCCAGTATCTATTTTCACCATTTTCATAAAGATTGAAGCTTTAGAAACTCCTCCTCATCCATTGAGTTGCAACTTGCAAGCTGATCTAGTTTGTATTTCTTTTTTTCTTTTTTTATTCGATTGACTAAAACAGAGCTTAACACTCAACAATTTAAGAATGGAGCATATAGTTTATAACATCAAACTTGTAGAACAATAGAAATCAAGACCACACAAAAAAACAAATTGCAGCAATAGAGCTTCACATCATGGTATCATCTAGAATCAGAGACCCGGAAAATGAGAACATCTAATCTCTGCATTTGCGCCATTTTTCCATCTCTGTACACAAAAAAAAAAAAAAAAGATTGCTTGTAACCCAAAAACTTGTATCATGAATGTCTTTCCCTCTTCCCCATATTCCACCATCGACCCATTCTGCAACCTCAATTGCTTCGTTTGGCTTGGGCAAATGTCAGTGGACGTGCGTAGACGTCATCACGTTCAGGCTTAGGCATGTATGAGCTGGGGCTTGCTAGCAGTGGGCCAGCTGTTGCCGGCGTTATACGTGCTGGACTACTGGGAGCAAGGGAAGGGAGAAGAAAAGAAGGTTGGAGAAGAAAAAGAGATTGGTGGTTGCAACCTTCAAGTTTCAATGTAGGAAGAAGACTTAGAGAAGATTAAAAAAAGTCATTTTGTTTAGTCGATATAGAAGTATGTCACGGATCTGACCTATTTTAAAGGGGAAAAATAGGCTTAGACTTGTTTAAGGCATCTTTACAGTAATACCTTAGACTTAAGCTGATTGTTTAGTTTGTGAAACATGCCAGCCTATTAAGGTATACATTGTGTTAGCTAATAAATATCAAGCATGAGTTTTGGGTTTGATTTATATCACAGTAAATTTATGATGGCTAAGTGTGTTCCTTTTTTAATACCTGTGTATACGTGAGTTTTACATATATGTTTTGTATTAGGATTTATAGTATTTCTATTTGATTTATGAAGTATTAATTATGATTATATTGACTTTAAGAAATAGTAATTTGTATGTAGAAAATAAATTTATGTTTTAAAAGGTTTTTATGATTTAAATATAGGCATATAGAGTGACTCAGGATTATTAGGTGAATCCTGACGAGATTCCTCATCACGTTTACCTTACAATCCAAGTCGTCGTGACATTATTGATTTTTCACGCCTTTATCATAGCCCTAGCTTGGGTCATTGACATTATCACAAAATAATAGATTCAATATTATTTTGATGGGCTATATCAAACCACTCATAGCAGCATCAATCATTTCATGACCACTATCAGCTAATTCAAAGCAGTAAAAGGTAGCAAAAAATACAATATGGATTAGAGAAAAGGGAGGGAAATGAGTAATGGCTTGCATATTATCAATGATAAAACGCCTCTAATTATAAATTTTTACTGTTAGCATAAAATCTTTCTGCACTATCATTTAATTTTGTATAATGGCATCATTAAATGTGTTTGACTTTTGTCTTAAATATCTCATAAGTCATATGAAAAATAAGATACGATTAATAGTCAATAGGGACGAAGTCAAGAGCCTATCACTCGCCTGTTTAAAAATAAAACTAAGCCTTTAAGCTTATACAAAAGCCTATTTACAATAAAGCTAGCCTCAGGCTATTAGTTTAGCATATGAAGCATGTTAGGCTAGAGTGTTAAGGTATACTGTGTCAATTAATGGATATTTGTTCCATTTTAAGATAAATGTCTCTTCATTTTTTTTGTACATTCATAAATCGATACATTTATATGTATTTTGCATCCAAATATACTAATTTATGAATGTATAAAAAAAAAATAAGAAGGATATTTATTTTAAAATAGAGTGTCATGCATGGAGTTTTGGTTTATTCTACCACTTTGAATTTAGGGTGGCCAGAGTGCGTACCTTCCAACATATCAGTGGATGCTGTATTATTTTGATCAGGAATTGAACCATTGATAGTTACATCAATCATTCCATGACCACCATCAGCTACTCCAGTGCAACATAAAGTGGAAAGAAATACAATCACAAACTTTTATACTTCAACAACAATCAGGGAAAGAGAAAAAAATAAAACAATAATGACTTGCATATTACGGATGATAAAACACTCCTCATTATAAAGCATTTAATTTCAGCATCATTAAATGTGTTTGATTTTTTATCATAAATGCATCAAAAGTCATACCAAAGATAGATATGATTGATTATCAGTAGCAAGCGATGAAAATATGGTAATGGCTTATAAGGGCCTGTGGCCTAACCCTTCTTTTTTTTTTTTGAAAAATCAAGCTTAGGCTTATTAATTTAAAAGCCTTTTTCTCATTAACAGGCTAGTTCGAAATTGATTGTTTAATAGGTGAAGCCTGTTAGTCCACCAGCTTATTAAGGTGGAGTGTGTACCTGCTAACAAATTAGTGGATTGAATATTATTTTGATGGGCCATCAAACCATTAATAGTAGTATCTACTATTTCATAACCACCATCAGTTGCTTCTGTGCAACAAATGAGGTAGAAAGAAAATACAATCACGGGTTTTATACTTGTACAAGAATCAGGAAGAAAAAAAGGCAGTAATGACCTACATATTAAGAATAATAGAACATTTTTTAATTGTAAAGGATTTAATTTTGAGATACTATTAACATGAAATCATTTTGTACTATCATTTAATTATATATAATCATATCATTAATCTAATGTAGGCTTGTTTAAGCCTATTTGAACTAATCGGCTAGGCCAAGATTGATACAATATCAAGCATATATAAGTCTTGGGTTTAATATTTATCACAGTAAATTTATGGTGGCTAGAGTTCGTACCTTCTAACAAATTGAAGGACTCAATATTATGTTGATGAGCCATAAAACCACTCACAGTAGCATCAATCATTTCATGATCACCAGGTACTTCAATCCTACCATTCTCAACCTCAGACAGTGGTTTATGGGTGACATGGCCTATGCCCCTTTGCTTCAATTTCTTCTTCAAGCAAGAATTCCACAGATTCTTTATTTCATTTTCAGTCCTCCCTGGCAATTGTGCCGCAATTAGAGACCATCTGACAAACAAAATAATTTGCATGTCAAGGAGAACAAAAAAACAAATAACCACAAATAAGAAGTTAAAAGGGAATAAATCAGTAGTCATGAGAGAGGGATTAAATTACTTATTCTAATAATGCATGAAGCTCAATGATGAGATTTTCTTCTTCTTGTGAAAATGTACGTCTCTTTAAATCAGGCCTGCAGCTCTTACCACACCTTTGCAAAACTATCAGTACATGGCATTGAAAGCCAGATTAACAACAATTTACTCTATATATATTTATATGCATATGGTTGAGGAGATTAAAGAAGGCAGAGTCGGACTACCTGCTTGCTTAGGCACAGAACTCCAACATTTATGTCCATACTTAGTAATATGCCTCATAATAAAATATCAAGCATGTTGGGTCCGACCGAAAAATGAGAAAAAATAATAATAATAAAACCTCAATCTAGTCCCTCATATTTATAGTAAAAAATAAATTAGTTACTCAAATTTAGAAAATCTCATACTAGTCCCTCAACTTTTATAAATGGAGACAAGTTAGTTCCTCCATCAAATTGCCATTTGAACTGTTAATGAAAATGTCTATGTGTTCTATTAATTTGCCACGTATACTGCGAATTTTCACGAGGCCACAACCGCTCACTTCTCTTTTTCTGTAGCAAATAATAACTTAAAGTCAAAATTTTGCTTCTAAATAGAGAGCTATAGTGAGAGAACAAATGAAGAAATGTCTAAATGACTTCGTTTAAAAGTTGACCAAGTTAGGATTTACATGAAATTAACAGTATACGAAGGAAGCTAACAAAATACAAATTAGATGACAATTTGATAGAAGAACTAATTTATCCCTATTTGTAAAATTTGAGAGACTTGAAATTTTTCAAATATGAGGGACTAAATTGGAGTTTTAGAAAAGAAAAAACCCATGAGTTTTGGGTTTAATTTTAACCACCCTAGAGTTATGGTTGCTAGAGAGTGCATCCCTTTTAACAAATTAATGGATTCAGAACTGAACTATTTTGATGGGCCACATCGAGCCACTGATAATAGCATCAATTATTTCATGGCCACCATCTGATACTTCAATGTGACATAAGATAAGGAAAAAAAAAATACAATCATGAATTTTACAATTCAAAAAATCAGGGAAAAGAAAAATAAATCAATAATGAATCACATATTATTGATGATAAAACACTTCCAATTATACAGATTTAATTTTGATAGTTGATACATCATTAACATAAAATCTTTTTGTACCTTCATTTAATTTCTATAACCACACCATTGATATGTTTGATTTTTACCATAAAGACTCTAAAAGTCATATAAAAGATAAGATATGAGGCTATGACCCTTTCATGAGCCAATGACTTGCTAGCTTAAAAAATAGAATAAATTACATTTATTTTTCTGAGATTTAGTATAATTATATTCGAAACTCCTCTATTATAAAAAAAATTATATTGACCTCCCGTATAACTGTTAATAAATTAATTTAAATGATAATGAAAAAAAATGTGATATATACATGATTTTTAGTGACAAAATTATAATATTTTGATAATATTTGACATATATATGAACTAAAATACCATTTTTATCATAAGCTATGATTGTAAGTTTTATCTCCATGCGATAAAAGAAGTATTTTATTCAATTAATATGCTAAATATTGTCAAAATATTATTATTTTTATCATTAATAATTATGCATATGTATTTTATCATGATTTTTTATTTTACTATGCCAGACTTCGCTTTAATTCTCATAAAATTGGGATTTTATCTTTATTTTTCATCCTTTTAATACACAACACTAAAGTACTAAAATCAACATTAATGATCCATTCGCATTTGAGATTTATTTGCCACGCTGAAACTTTATATATCAGGGTTTAAAAGGAATTCTTGAGACAGTCTTTGAGATAAGGTGGATTCGGAGTAGTGCTACAGTGCTAAGCATTGCAGCAGAATGGAAAGAGGGTTAAATGTACTTTTAGTGATTTGAAAAATTTTATATAAGGAAGCACCTTCATATGAAAAACTAAGCTTTCCTTCTTTTGATGTGAAATTTGTACATTACTTTGTGATGTGTGATAACTCGCAATCGTATCTTTTATACCACATGCCATATTTGGGTTCTACCCATTTGAATCAATTATTAGAGATCACTCATAACAAGATGGCTAGAGTGCATACCTTCAATATGGTGGCTAGGCTGCATACCTTCAAACAAACTAGTCGGTTCAGTAATGTTGATATGACCGGCCATTAAGCCACTGGTATTAGCATCAATCATTTCCTGAGCAGCTGCAGATACTTCAATGCAACATAACGTAGGAATAAAAAATACAGTCATCATTCTTATAATTCAATTGAAATAAGGGAAAAGAAAATGGTAAAGCAATGATTACTTAGGCATTATTTATACTATATATAAAAACGAATGCCTTCAATAATTGTTTTTTGGTATTTCTTCGTTCTATGGAATTTTTTCAATTCCATATATGAAACATAAATATATAATTGTTATAAACACCCATTATCTCATTTATCCCACTTCTCCTCTTTTTTTTTTTTATGCAACCAGCCACTCTTTAAGTATGTAAAAAGAGTATAGAAATTAAAAAAAAATTAGCATAGTCTTTTTTATTTAACACCTTATTATAACATGGCAATTCTCATATATAAATAATTTTATATTGATACTACATCAAAATTGATCTCTAAACTAAATGTGCCACTCAAGCTGGTAGTCGATAAAGGGCTGGTAATTGTAGATGATTTAATTTAGATAAACTATTTCCATAAAATCACGGTCATTCAGTAATGTATAGTCAAATTAAAAGTATTTGATTTTCATAAGTATCTCAAAAGTCATAAAAAAATAAGATATAATTAGTTATAAGTGTAAAACACTTTAAACTAACAGCATATCAAATTTAATGCCAATTAAAAATATGATTTAATTTTAATACATTAATATTGTATAAAAAATTTATATTATTGTCCAATTATATATTGCCATAGCAACAATTATATTTGACTCTTAAACCCAACTTGAGAAGTCATGCGAAATAATTTGATTGAACAATAATATAAAAATATTTATACCATACATAAAATTAAACTCTTAAAACCGTAGTTCCCAGAACTCTTAACCAGCCGGTTCGAATAGGAAACTGGTGAAGGCCCACTTAGATTCATTCATAAAAATTTTCCAAATTGTGATTCAAACTAATCAACTCTTATATAAAATTGAAGTTAAAAGAGTTGCTTGAAATCACAACTAGGAATTTTTATGAACGAACTTAAGTGGACCTTCACCGGTCAAGAGTTCTGGGAACTATGGTTTCAAGAGTTTAATTTGATGTGATGATATATATATATATATATATATATATATATATATAAGCGGTACTAAATTATAATTTTATATATTAATTTAATTATATCGATTCAAAAAATAACCTATTACTAGAATTAATGACCCAATAATCCGATATGTTATTCAAGTCAAGCGCGGATCGAGTTTGATATCTATTCTTAAACATATAACACAAAATCACAACTAGAAATATTTTCGGAGATAAAAGGAATTACTGAGAACAAACTAGTTGTATATAAGATTCGTAGTCCTATAAATATAGAGATTTAACAGTATGTAGCATATATGTTTTAAACATGGAAGAATTCTAATTATAAAAAAAAAAAAAACTCGGAAGAATTAATCAAGTAGCATATCTTCTTTCTCTCACTTCTCCAACTCCTCTCTCCCTCAAATTGATGTTCACAAAGGGACAAGGTCAGTGTTTCTAACAAATATTTGACTACATGAGAACAATCTTAGTGCCTGGTTTGATCAATATTGATAGCTTAAACGCCTGGTTTGATCAATATAATAGCCCAGGGCTCAAAACGCCTGAGCCCAACCAACAAAGAGGAACAGCTCATGCCCCTTAACTAACTAGGTTCCTGCAACAGATTTTCTCTTATAACCATGTGTTTGGCTGGAATTTCAATGGAATAGCTCCACATGTATTTGACCTTATTTTTTATTCCAATCAAACACACCCGAGCGTAGTTAGTTGTCCGTTTATTCTTTACTCTTGTATATATGATCAATCAATGAGTATTGATTATTGAGATTGATTCTACATTGATCTATGTGAAATTCACTATGGTAATAGAGCCTGTACATGTTCTTTGTGCGCATCAGAAAGATATGGATAAACAAGTGACAAATCCAGAAAATTTTTGCATTTACATAATATTTATATTAATATGGAGTCAAATTTTATAAATATAGGAAGAAAGTATTGCATATCTATATATTCATAAACAAATCATAAAATTTTTGTTATAAGTTTAGGTAGATCTGCTCCTGGATGAAACCCATTACATCTAATAATAATGATGAAATAAGTTTCTTATTGAATTGGATTTGGTTTTTCTAAGTGAGAGGTGGATAAAGTGCTAAAGTGAGGTTAATTACCCTTGTATTACACGTGATAAAAGTTTTGATCCAAGGTTTTGTGATTAAACCCTTGCTGCACTTTACCAACTTCATCCCATTGAAACTTTTTTTTTTTCTTGTTAAAATAACATTGTTCTTCATCAATTACATGGGCAAGTTTGAACGTACCTTTTAATTTTATATTAAAAGAAAGTGTGAACTCACCATCCACCACTGAATTCGTTACATTTGCAGTTTCTTGTGGGTCAGTTGAACAGGAAGCAATACTGTTGCGAAGTCCACTACTATCACGATCGGGGGAGCACACCGATATGCCTTTCCCTGGGATCCTATCCACATGCGCTTTAATTCTAGAAACACCTCCCTTAAACTGAAGCCCACAGCGCTTGCATTTCCAGGAATCCTTTCTATTATTGTAACTTGACTCCAATACCGATCATGCCTCCGCCTACCCATAATATATGATCACTATTTTAAGCACAGGATGCCTCTCTTGAGATGGTATAGGACGATGAATATATTTTTTCTTGCTAAGAGATCAGGTGTGGCGGTTCAAACGGCTGCGAATCCTTTAAGCTTCAGGTAATAGAATTGGAGAGGAAGAACAACAGCAGTAGAAAGAGAGAGAGAGGGGAATAAACCATAAAGCGAATGTGGAGAGAGAGAAGGATATGAATTGGAATGGATGGGGTCAGTGGGTACGCACACTTCTATCGCTTTTTTAGGTCGAAAAACACTTGTTTCTTATACATGGGTTTTATGATAGATATCTTATCTTTAGGTTTGTGATGAATCTTTTATTATGGATTATTGGATTAAATTATTTAATAAAAATAATAATTATCTAATAAATAATAATAAAGAATTCATAATAAATTTAAATATTTGAAATTCCTGTTTCTTAGATATTAAGGTTTTCCTTTTATTTTTTTAATGGATAGTGGGTTATGGGCTGTCCAACAAAGTTACAAAACTCGAGACTTAAATCCGTGAAATTATCACAACCCCCAATTGTAAACCAGAGTCGCAGACGTGTAAAAATTTACATATTTACAATATAGTTCTTAAAAATATATTTTAATGGTTAAGTATAATATCAAATAAAAGCTTCATGATGAATAGAATAATTTTAACTCTAAAAACATGAAATCAAATCATAACATACAGACAAAATAAACTAAATAAAACCAATAAATATTACATAAGATAAGCAAATAAATTGATTTAACCAATAAGAGTAATAAATAATTTATATTTGGACAGTAAAATTAAATATAAATTTATGCTCATACATTCATTAGTAGAATCAAAAGTTTTGCAATTTTGACAAAAGAAAAGGGTGTGTGTATTAGTGAACTCAAGAGTTTAACAACTATGTTATCCAACATTTTTAAACCCATACTTTCCCGTTTTATATAATTTTTTTTTCAAAGCACTAATATGCTGTTGAGCAAAAACAATATGTTTATAGAAAAAATTTTAAGTTTATTATTATTCATTTTAAATTACTTAAATTATATTATTAAATTTATTATGTATATATTTTAATTGAACCTATTGAATCAGTTAAATCATTAAATCTTTGAACCAATATTTCCTTCGCCTTGATGTCCGGGTTTCTTGGTATTTGCGTCAGCACCTGGCTTCAAAAGGTCGGAGGCCACAGCCATAGAACTATTAGATTAAGAAAATAATTTTTTCCCGGTAATTAACAACTATATCCCTAGAGGTTTTATAATAAGGCACATTACCTAGTATTATTATTTCAACACCACCAAAAATACGTGTAATTTAACACTAACTTCATCACTATTAAATATGATATATTGATGAAAAAAGTAGGGTTACCATCATATCCAATGATAATTAAGTGTTGAAATAATATTTACCTAATCCACTACGATAAGCCCTAGTCAATAACAATTCATGCTAGTCAAATTTTGATAGTTATTATGTACCAAAAAAAAAAAAGTTTTCAATACTTATCGGCATGGGAAAGGGATTCTTGTTTTGGTAATAGAGCTAAATAAAGGGCAAAGAAAAAAAAAGAATTATCTCATATAAAGACTCCAGATGTATCCGCTAAAAAATGAACGCAAGCTCATTTGAGACCTATTCCAATGATGAGTCATAAGAAGCGAAGAGCACACCGCTTAAGAAAATCCACTGCTTGCTCACCTCTATAAACATGAAAGATTGAACAAGTTCAATCCCGTTTCATGAAATCCTTGATATCACGTAACAAAAGAGCATACATATGAGAGGTAGAAGGGGAAGCCGAGATAATAATATTTCCAAACAATTCACCTCACAAACAACTTGGCGATATCCAAAATCCCAGACTAAGCCAAGCCATGACACAAACCAAGAATCTCTAGACAAGAAGTTATCAGCTTAGGAATATGACCAAGTATAACCAATAAGCCAATTACCATTGACACTACAAATCACAACTTCAAACCTTGCAGGACTAGATTACCCAAAGAACAACTATCAGAATTTAACTTCACAAAATTAAGAGCTTGGAAGTTCCCACTTCCTAATAAATCAAACTTGGAGTCATTAACGAAAACAATGAAATTTGTAAGTTTATGCTAAAATGGGAAACCAGCTTAATTCAAGAAAAAAAATATATATATATATATATATATATATTATTAAAAAAACAGCAAATGACAACAAAAGTAAAGCACATCTAAAACTTGAAACAAATCACAATTACCTTCTTTCGTAAAATCTTTCCCGTTAATTTCACACCGAATAATACGTTCTCTTTTTGGAGAGTGTTTTCAAGCAGACGCAACGTAAATGACACTGGTTATTAGAGAGAAGCAGCAGCAACAAGTTGGGTTGGCTTGAAATTTTGCTGGATTTGATGCAAATTGTGCTTGGTGCTTACAATTGAACTGGTTGTTGTGGTCTTGAATAATGGACAGGTATAGTAATACTTGTAGGAATTTTAAATATGCCAAATGATATAAACGACGGATAAAATCCTTGCATCCTAAAGATCAATTTAATCCTAACATGTGCAATGGTAATAGAAGATTGAATTAGAATTATCTAGAAAGAATGAGCATGACAGAAATCGGTTCACTGTCATCTTCTAACCTGACATAAAACACAAACACAAAAAATTAGATAGAACTCCAATAAATGATTTCAAGAGATTTACTTCTCTTATTCTACAGTAGATATTTTGTGTTATGATTAGTTACAACCAAACACCCTATATATATACATATATATATCGCATCGAAACCCATACATAACAGCTCATAAACATATCTATAATGAGCATATCATTCGGCTTAAATAATAAATTCTAATTATTTTGACATCCAATTAATTTGAATCCAAAATTAATTTAACATTGATGTATATCAATCCACCACAAAATTATTTCAATAGTGCTGTGTTTCTTTTCTTTTTATGGATTAACGTTTCTGCTTTTGAAGCTTTAATTTCTTACCAAATAAAACATTGTTATTGAAACCATTAGGTATGTTTGTGAGTTTTAATTTTAGAGAGAAGAGAATAATTTGTAATGTAAAATTTTAAAATTTTATACTACAATCTTTTTCTAAAATTCAAACTCTCAAACATACCTTAGTCAATACCATTGGATCATAGTGTAAATATTTAAATAAGTTTGGGATTATCTGATATTTCATTTAATCTGAGTGTAAGCGCTAATTACCATTTTTTTTCCTCAAAATATACTCTCATTAGATGAGTAGGGTGTACAATGGATAGACCAGATCGGGTTAGACTAAATCTAAACTCGAGTCAATTTTAAGACTAAATCATTTTTTAAAACCCGAATCTAACCTTACAATAACCCAATAAATGACCAAGTTAAACCAGCTTTTAAATAATTTATAAAGATTTTAATATTATATATAATAAAGTTATAACATTTTACAAGTAAAAAATAAAATTTAAGAGATATTTTGATATACATATTTCAAAACAAATCATATGACTATAAAAAAAATATTAAGTTATCTAAAATTATTAATTTAAATATAAATTCTTATAATTTATCACTAATTATTATAAAAAATATATAACTATAAAAAAAAAAATTGCTTTGGACTCGGACTAACTCAAATGGCTTGGTGGTCATTATATTAATTGAACTCTATCTACCCCGCCACGAAAGATGCCAAAAAAAGAAACCATAAGTCAAAACTGTGCCAAACAAAAGCGAGACCATCCCTCCAAACCTTTATGCAGAAATCTTGCGGTTGTAACTTGTCATATCCATCTTTATAATAAGTTAAAGGGTTAAATATGTTTCTAATGAAAGAAAATGTGAATTTTATTTTTTTGATTTTTAGAAAATTTTTTTACTTAATTTTAACCATGGTTATATATAATTATTGACTATTATATAGGATTTAATGACTTAACTTTCTGTTAATCAATTTAATGTTTAATATAGGTAGTTTAATAGGATACAATAAAACTAGACAAATTTATAAATATTTAGACTAAAATAAAAATAATTCTTTTTTCAAAATTTAAAGCCAGTTTTGCTTAATTTTTAGAGATAAAATATATATTTAAGTCTAACTTAAAACTTATCCATGTAGAGAAGCTCAGACAACATACAAATAGCCTCAATCATAGTCACAGGACAAGAGTTTCAACACTGCAATATGATAGTTTATCATAAATCCTTCGATAACACTCCTCAGGCATCATAGACACATTTTTTATAATAGAAGGCGGAGAATGCACCCATTAGCAAAATAAGTCCACGTTCCTCAGTAAGTTTTATAATGAAAAATAAGTTTCTTAAGTTTTCAATACAATCCATTAAATATATATTAAAAAGTTTTAAAACTTACGATTTCTTTTTTATACAAGCCAAATGTCTTGGTAATTTTTTTAACTGGGGGAGCCACACATGCTCTCTCAAATTTATGGTCATCACAAAATGCAGCTCGAGGCCTACATTTTAAACGTTTATGTTTAGGCTTAATTATAATAAAATTGAAATTTTTATAATGTAAGTTTAAGAAAAAAATCATCACAACAAAATTATCTCATTTATTATTAGATATAATTTTTTTTTCAATTCAAGATAGGCTCAGTTACAATTGAGTCCCATTAATCTTATCAGACATATGTAGTTATTAAACTTGGATTTGTAAATGACTCTGTCAAGACACTACGTTATTGGTTAAATCAGCTTTAATTAAATAAACATAAAATACACTGCAATTAAGATAGATATGTGTGTGTGTATATATATATATAATATTATTTTTGACATATATAACATAACATGTCACATAGTCTGATGGTAGATAAACGCTATGTGGACAAGGTTTGATTCTCAATAGTGAAATATCAAAATAAATTGGTCATATACGAATTTAACTGAATCAATTGTAGAATTGATCTTGTAACCGAAAAATTGTAGAATTGATCTAAAAGGAGGATTAGACCGGACAAGTGATTGGTTTATGGATTGAACTAGGCCTATCAAGCCTAGTCAGATTAACGCTGTTACGGGGTATATTTGATTTATAAAATATGCAAAAAAAAGTTTCATATAATTATTCCGGTGAGAAATGATGCACACAAATCTCGATCAGGAGTAAAAATATCATATGCATGTAAAGCACTATAATTGAGCTAATAATGAGGAGTTTGAGTATTTCAAACTTCTTTACATTACAACAAAAAGGATATCATAGGCGGATAGTGAAGTATTCACAAATGACACTCAAAAGTACTTCATTGAAGGGTGCCTATTATTAAAGAAAAAAGTTCATTATTATATGTAGAATATGTCGATATAATTCTACTCCTATTGATATGTATCATTTAGTTTGAACTCATAACTTGTCAAATAGATGAAAGTGTATTGGACAATGTTCATAAAATGTGAGGATAAATAACACTGCTCCCTATTAAAACCGACCAAACCTTCATTTTCTTTGGTCATGTCATGTCATAAACTCCGCTCTCTGCTGTAATTCTTTTACTTCTGCTCTCTAACTCCTCCAAAACAAAGGATCAACCTCCCCCTCGAAGCAACTTTTTGGCAAGGAAGGGACAATTACTGGGGCACAACACGCAGACACACAGGTGCAGAGTTTTATTTTATCTTTTGCATCAATTCTTATCATCAAGTTCTTCACGAAATGTATCTGCAGATGGAGACACCACAGCTAGAGTTTGTGTTTGATGAGGAATGATATATATTCGGTGACATATCCAATACATGTACGTTTAAATAACCTGTGATAAATTAATAATATTCAGATTATATGATACTAATATTAGTAACAGCTAGTAGTAAATCTAACAAAGCCCATTTGTATCCAATAGTTTGGTTTGTGGAACCCACTTGTACAACATATGTGTTAGGACTTAGATAGGAATCAAATTTCTGCAACTTTACTTTTACCCTTCATTTATCTATCCATTTCCTCAACAATTGAACACAGACTTTGCTTGGAAGCTAGAGTTAAAAACATGATCTCCACTTGCACACCACTCGTCTATCAAGAAGTTCACATTATATAATGTGATCCAAAATATAGCATGAACATTGTGGCTAGGTGACCAAGTTCAATGGAGAGATTTGGAGTACGCATTATTTCTTTGATCCTTTTTCTGATTCTTTGTAAAACTTCAAGTATCAATGCAGTTGGTGGCAGTGTGAAGAATGAGGAATCACACAAGGAAGAGCAAAATCATATAGCAAATTCCATCTCAAATTATGGGTATGAATTAGAAATCCTTTTACCCCTCTAGTTATTATGTCTTAGAATGTTAATTTGTTCTTTAACTATGGCACTTAGCAATTACATATTTGAATTTGTGTTCAAGGATTGAAATGGGTAACATGGAAGAAGATGAATGGCAAATGGTGCAAAAGAAAGGGAACCAATTTGTGGTGAACGACCAACCTTTCTATATTAATGGATTCAACACTTATTGGCTGATGGTGTTTGCTGTGGATGAGTCCACCAGAGGGAAGGTCACTGAGGTGTTCCAACAAGCTTCCTTGGTAGGCATGACAGTTTGCAGGACTTGGGCCTTCAACGATGGCCAGTGGCGGGCCCTACAAAAATCTCCATCAGTTTATGATGAAGCAGTCTTCAAGGTGCTCTTTTAATTAACTGTGTTGTTTTTTTTTAGTTCCATTGTTTGCACATCTCATTAGAACATAAAAATATTACACTTGTATATCAATATACAGATATTTATTATATGTTTACCAAAAAAAAAAGGCTACTTTGTTATCTTATCTCACTATATGTGTACCTCCATACTTAGCTCATTTATGCTTATATAAATATATTATATCTCATACTATATCTATATATATTTTCTTAAATATATATATATATCCCTTATTATTTTAATTATGTACTATTTTATTTATATAATATAAAGTTTACAACTTCACCAACATGGTTAACTCACATAAACGACTTTTGTTTATGTATGACCATAATTGAGTTTGATTATAAATATTTTTTTTATTGATTGGCGAGTTTCCTCTCAATCTAAAAAAATTACAACTGCAACACTATTAAAAACAAGCACACACAGTACAAAAAAAAAGCACACACCACACACAGCATTATGATGTCAACATCTCTGGCAAAGTCAATTGAAAATTTGAAATTAGCATTTGGGTAATTGAAATTAGATGAAGACACAATCAAACTTCAAGTTATTAGTTATCAGTGCAGTTAATTAGCATTCCTCATGTAGTTGCATTTTTAATGTTGGAGTAACAGGCACTCGATTTTGTGGTAAGTGAAGCAAGGAAATTCAAAATCAGGCTCATATTATCATTGGCTAACAACTGGGAAGCGTATGGAGGCAAAGCACAATATGTGAAATGGGGCAAGGATGCTGGCCTTAACGTGACCAACGATGATGACTTCTTTTCACATCCAACTCTTAGAAGCTACTACAAGGCCCATGTTAAGGCAAGTTCCTCTAAATGCATCAGGGGTGTTTGTTGTACGTATGATTTGCAACAGTAATATTATTTGTACATAAAAAGTGGACATTAAAGATTAACACCATGAATCAGACTGGTCCGACTGGTTCAGACGAAAATAGTGAACAAACCATTTGTCTGGTTCGGTTTGTTGTTTGACTAGATATACAATTGAAACCATCAAACCTGGTCAAAATGATAAGGACTGGCCGAGTTTGAAGTTGAACTAAACACAATGAACTAGTTTTGAGTGGCTAATTTTAATAACTCAAAATTTGCGGTGAATGGAGTTCAGGTCCTGAGAGGAAGGAGGCATGCTTCACTACCATTAAGTTATGCAAGTAATTGTGTCCTAATATGTCAATAATAATATATATTATTATATTTTTATATATTTATTTAATTAAATCTTTTTAATCAATCTTTATTGAATTAGTGACCCAATACCTTGGTTGAGTCAATTGTCAGGTTGAATTTAATCACTATGCTTGTGCTGTAATGATTAACTGCCTAGAAATTACTACCTGCTCATGACTGCTTTTTTTTTTTTTTGGTCTCCTTTTTATTACTCAAGACCAATAAGTTGGTTCCAATACTATTTTTACTGTGCAGACTGTGCTCAATAGAGTTAATGCATTCACAAATATCACTTATAAGGAGGATCCAACTATTTTTGCATGGGAACTGATGAATGAGCCTAGATGCACCTCAGATTCCTCGGGTGATAAGCTACAGGTTTGCTCCTTGCACTTCTGTCCTCAAAATCACAAGTGAAGGGTCTTGTGGTATTGAAAAGAAAATATGTGATGTACATTTGTAATATCATGTAATCACATAAAAAAGTTATGTTGCATTCAAGTAGTCAATTAGGTCTTGTTTGATTTCTATTTTCATTTCCTGCATTTTCTATTTTTAATTTTATGAAAGAAATAATAAAAACAAGAAATGAGAATACCAACGAAACAAACAGAACATTATTTTTTATTTTTATTATTATTTTCACAACATCATGCAGTGCACTTAAATACTTATTTGAATATATTCTAGGATTGGATACAAGAAATGGCATTCCAAGTGAAGAAAATTGATCCAAAGCACCTAGTAGAGGTTGGACTGAAGGATTCTATGGCCCCTCAACACCTCAGAGAACTCAGTTCAACCCAAATACATATGCTCAACAGGTTGGAACTGATTTTGTTAGGAACCACCTGGTTCTTGGTGTTGACTTTGCTTCTGTTCACATATATGCAGATTCTTGGTAAGTCTTTTTTCATCAATGGTGTTGTTTTTTTCAAATATGTGAAGTTTTCATAGAAAAGTCCCCCTCTTATGCAAACTGCTAGGTTATATTAATAACATACATCCATAGGATATGCATGTGCATACTTGTGTGGTCTAGGATAAACTGCATTATTTTTTACTTACTACATTGTACTTGAATACTATTAATTTGAACATGAATTTTGTAGACACCACTTAAACACTTAGAGAATCACGTATAAATGATTAGTGATTTTAATTGCATTTCTAGTGAATCTCCCTATGAAATAAAAAGAAGAGAAATTTTTGCATACTTTTAGCACATTTAATGTGTGCTCCAAAACGTGTATAATAACTCATTTTAAATTTTCTATATAACATTTAAACATTACAAATTAAAATGAATGTTTGTACACATTCCTAGAATACACATTAAATATACTTCCGAAACATACAAGAATTTCTTGTTAAAATAAGAAATCCTATATTATTAATTATAGATTTCACCATATTTATGGGAAATTTGTTGAAAAGATTTTATGTCTATTTTAGTTATCTTACCGCTTGTATATTTAAATCACCAATTATTTATATATTGATCTCTAGATATGATCAAAAGATGTCTAAAATTATGGATAGGAATATTATTCCTCATTGTATTTTGCCATAGGAATTTGTACTTTGCTTTTACTATTCATCTAATTTCCTAACAAGCACACCTTATACATCATGGATGCAAGCCCACATAGAGGATTTGACTACTAAAGTTTTCTAACTCAATCAATTATCTGGTTGAAGGATTTCACCACAAATTACTGATACCCACATCCCATTTATAACATCATGGATGCAAGCCCACATAGAGGATGCTGAAAAGTATCTTGGAATGCCAGTTGTTTTTGCTGAGTTTGGTGTATCTTCAAAAGACCCTGGCTACAATACAACATATAGAGACACCCTTATAAGCACTGTGTACAACACCATCCTAAACTCCACAAAGAAAGGAGGGAGTGGTGCTGGAAGCCTTTTGTGGCAGGTCTTCCCTGAAGGAACTGATAACATGGATGATGGTTATGCAATTGTGTTCTCAAAATCTCCTTCCACATCAAGCATTGTATCTCTTCATTCCAAAAGGCTTGCCTTGCTCAACTCAATGTGCTCTTCCAAATGCCAATGGAGTTGTAAAAGGAAGAAAGTATTGGAGGAAACACTCTTTCATGATGAATTCTAATACCATATGTGGAAAAGTTTTCAACTATATATGATGCAATGGCCATATACAACCATGCATGGATAAATATGGGGTTCACTATATTATTGTGTTTGTATTGATGTCAATTGTATGTTCACTTTTTATGTTGTGACATTTGTTATATATGATCATGTTACCTCACCATCTTAATCTTGAAACTTGTTAAAGTATTCTGCACCTTTTTACATTGAAAATAATACTGAAAAAAAAGGCACAATCCTTAACTGCTGGTTGTTATAGAGAACTTCACTTGACTGTGATACGGTTCTTACACATCAAAAGAGAAAAAGTACATAGGTATACCACCCTTGCATATTATCAATGATCCTATGCTAACAGAAACATGTTATCATATATTGTGGCTTTACCTTTTGCATCAACGGTTTTTTCCACACCTTGTGGTGCAAAAGACAATGCATATAAAGTGAAGTTGCCCACATAAATGATCTTCTTTCACCCTATTTAATTAAGAAAAATATAAAGCATATTTTGCATGTTCAAATTTTATTATTTAGCCTATAACTTGGATACAATTTCCATGAGCCAACAAGGAAAATAACAGGAGGAGGGGAATTCAACTCAAGCTTACCTGTATAGAATCAGAAATATTAACAAGGGGTAACAATGAAGAGACAGAAAATTGGATGAATATACTTATAACATTGCTAAGCAGCTCATTTTGTGCTTAAGCTTAATTTTGAAAGGACTACAGCTGCCTGATCACCACCAAGAAGGAAATAAGGATGCCTCAAAGCAGCAGCAGCAGATAGACGCCCGCTTGTTGGGGAATCTCTCTTTGAGACAAGCTTGGTTGCTAAGTCCCACCCTCTACCGGAGTCACTATCGAGGATTTGGAAGTCAAACTTGCTGCGAGTAAAGTCCCTCCACTGGTTCAAATCATATCCACAGTTTTTGAATTCCAGATTGAAATTCTTCAAACCAACTGCAGACCTTAAGGTTGGTATTGCCATTTGAAGGAGTACAATCCCAGCAGAATACATATCAAACAGATCAGGACTTCTTAACTGCAGCAATAATCACAGACATGCACATCAGCAGCAGTTCCTAATATATTTGGAGCAGACAAGGAAGAGCATAATGCGCATTGCAAAGTGTGTATACTTGAAGAAAATGACTCCATATAGATTAAGTAGTGAATGATAACACAAACTGGAAATTCTAGCAGATGAAAAAAATGTAGGAAACTAAAAAAGAATTTAGGCTTAGTGTGATTTAGAAATACTAGGGAAGATATTTCTTAAACAACTATTGCAGCTAATTCTTTTCCTAGTAAGTAGGTTCAGCTACGTGGATCAAAGGATGACATTACGTTCTATCATAAACCATATATGTAGATAAACCATTAAAATTTAAGTCTTTTTTAATAGTTTCATCTATAGTTTTTCTTGGTATTTCTTTATTTCTACCCATTGGACTATTTTCCATTTGATCTGCTCCTTTTATTGGGACTTCTATAAGTCTTCTCATGACATGACCAAACCACCTTAGACGGGATTCTTTCATATTTTCTGCAACAGGTGCAACATCAACTTTCTTGCTAATGCATTCATTCCTAATTCTATTCCATCTAGCCTGTACACTCATCCATCCAATCTACCCTAATTTAGGAACATTAGCCAAAAAATTATTTAAGTCGAAGTGAGGTTGAAACACTGATTTAGGTAACATTCCAGCATCTGTGATTCTGTTAATATAACTTAGCCTACATAATCCTTTAGCTAATTTATAACATTGTCGAACCTAGTATAATATATTTTTTACTAAAACTGAAATCCCTACAGAAGAACCTTAATTTTGACTACATAAATAGGGTATGGCAATAAAACCTGCCACAAGATTGGTGAAAGGAGAGCTGCAATTGGCTCTGGTGGAAGACTTGAAGTTTCCTCTGGTAGCACATATAATTCAGGGGGACAGTAGTCACGATCCAACAGGGTGTAATTTGGAACATAATTCTTTCCAATGCGCAGGTCAGTAGCCGAGCCAAAATCAATGAGTTTAATCTGCCCCCATCTAGTAACCACCAAGTTGGCAGGCTTTACATCCCTGTGAACAATGCCTGTGTCATGAATTTTCTTAAGTGATGTAATGATCTGGCGCATTATTTGCTTGATGATCAATACGTTTCGTTTAGAAGAGTCTACACCTTGCAAGACACGTCGAAACATGACTGGCTCTAAGTTTGAAGGGAAGTTGCGATCTGTCATGTAATCAGCAACAGAGCGATCTCCCTGTGATATGATAACCCTGCAATTAGTGTATAGAATTGTTGGTACATCTGAAAATATAATTGCAGCATATTTGCATGCTTTAATTTATGCAATTCATTCAAATAAATGAAGGGATAAACCGAACTTAAAACCATCATTACTAAATAGTTGCAGAACTCTTGAAATTAAATAGTGCATGCATAGGTAATCTATTCCTATAGTTTATCAAAAAGAAATATAGAGTAGAGAGCACCTCAAACTTCCAAACAAGCCATTTTCCACCTTTTGTGAAATGTGAATTGCTTTTATCTGCTACAAAACTTCCAAGGAACTTAGCACATGTTTCAGGAGCTGCTCTAGAGAGCCTATAATTGAACCACTCCTCAAAATCACCAAATTCTTCAGCCCCTTCAATTCCAACCTTTACCTGCACGTTCCATGCAGTCCAAATTGCATTATTGAATAGTATGACAAGAATTTGCCCTTATCATGATTGTGGTATGAAAATATGCTCATTTCAAACTCAGTTAACACATTCACACTGCTTATCAAACCCCAAAAGATGAAGGAAAGAAACAAAGGGTAACAAACAATGGAAGCAAATTCAATGCAAAGTACGTGTAAGTAACAAACAAGCTCAGAAAATAGTACCAAACTACCAATCTAGTTCAAATGAAGCGAGAACCATTAGGTACCATAATCATCATTCTTTCTGCACTAACTATTCCAACAATGGTCCAATTGGTTAAGGAAGCATTGGATAATAATCAAAATATATCTTAAGGATACCTTTTTAAGAATGACTTTGTCCTTAGATTTAGCATCCAACTTGGTTACCTTCCCTTTTCCACTCTTCTGCATCCCCTCTTCTACATACAAATTCTTTGGGGCCAAAACACCTGAATATACAACACCAAATGACCCTTCTCCCAACTTATCTTTAATCAGAAAATCACTCCTCTTGAGACTCCTCCTTCCAGATAAACTGTCCAAAACCAGTTGCAATGGAGCCAGAAGGTATGCATCAATGGCTCCAACAAGAACACCAGGCCTTGCAGTTAGGTAAATCCATGCCAGCCCAGCAAAAACAAGAAACCCCCACTTTTGCACGTCTGATAAGTCTTCAGTTACACTCTGAAACTTCATCAGTCCTGACCTGAATACAGGAAACTGGTCCAGATAAAAAGTGTAGTCTAACAATAAGTCTTTGGGGATGTTATCAAAAATTGCATTGCACTTGAAGGAGTTATTACTCTTGAAACGTTTTGTTAAGAAGGAAAAGTTATCCGGGGTGGTGGTGGATTTCATAGGAGAGAAGCATGTTGTATGATGATTATGTTGAAGTGTGGTTGAAGTTGTACTGATGAGGGATGCCATGACCCTTACTACATACAATACAAGACAATGTTTGTTGCTACTCTCACTCAACAATGTTGGTTGTTTCTCTTATAAACTAGAAATACAAGAAGTCAGCATTCAGCAGAGGCAGGTATTTTGCCACCTGTGTCCTCCTCACTTTATCCACCTGTTCTATATATGTTTTCTTGGCTCAAAATTACCTGAAGCCTCATCCGAGAAATTTTACAGTAAGACACAAAATCAAACAAAACAAATAGATAATGAAAATTGAGTGCTTCTCATAAATAGCTTGTGTTCATTTTGTTGGTTAAGATAATCAAATTTGACACGCGGCTGATATTATGCTTTCTATTTTTTCAATAATAATAATAATAATCATATAACCATATTTCTGTTTTTTTTTAAGTTACCAACCATAACCTCATGTTTGCCAAAAGAAAGTTTCAAATAACAAAGTAACTGTACACTTGTTAATGAAAAGAAAATTATACCTTAGTGAATGCTTTTTATTGGCATATATAAATATATAAATTATTTAGACATCTACAGAACATGTTTGTTTTGAAGTTGATAAAATGCATTATATTTACTAACATTAAATAATTAAATAATATAAATATAAATGCACCCTTGTTCTTTTATTTTGTTCTTTTTTTTCGAACCTACATTTTGCTGCCAATCAATCGTTACCTTTTTTAAGGGTCAGAATCAATCACTCCTGGAACAAGCAAATCTCTCTGTCCCTTTGATTTTTCAATCCATGCGCGAGACTGAAGTCTGCTACAACAGTTTGGACTTTAAGAGACAATGAGCAAACAACATGAAATTTGAAGAAATCATCTGTAAAACTTAATTTCCAAATTTTAAAGCTGGTAATTTCACCTAGTAACAAAAATTACTTTCAGCATGCTGATGTCAGAATAATATGAAACAAACGCACCATAATGTATTTTACCACTAGATAAGTATATAAAATTAAGCAATTTATTTTATCCATCACACAAATTATGGCATGTCAACTCAACACAATTGTAGAGCCGCAAGTCAAACAAACAGCATAGTCTTAACCAGCAAAGTTCACAAAAAGCCCAAGAGAACAAGAAAGTGTAAATAACACTTGCACAAATGCAAATACAAGCCCCAAACCTAATGAAAAGAAAAACAATACTAACAAAAATAAACACGTGCATCTTAGGCCAATGCCAATGCAAGCTATGGCAATCTTAGCAAGCAGGGCTGTTCCTTTGAAGAAAAGAAGCTGCAGGCTTCACATAAGAGAAGCCCTTGAAGGGGTTTCCGCCGTTGGGGCTGCCAGCTGGTGAGTCGACAACAGGCATATCAGTCCAGCGCTTCTCAAAGTTGGCGACACAGTGCTTCCCAGCCACTTCAGGCCTAAAGCTTGGTTGGATTTCTCGTGCTTCCAGCTTCTTCCAATTGATTGGTTTGAACCACTTGTGGCCTTTGATCTCCTGAATCCCCTTAGGTCCACTACCTAAGCGCTTAGCTGCCTCCTTCTGTAGCAGCTGTAACATATAACACAATCATCTTTATTTCAGCTGAAGAAAATAGTAGCAATAGAACAACAGGAAAGCTCAAGGAAAAAAAACAACAAAAGGGGAATCAAAGAACACATCTTTATGGACTAGTAATTACCCCTTTCAACAGAGAATGCGCTTCACTAGACAAAAATGCAGGCAGCTTAATCTTGTCTTTAACTATCTTCTGCTGAATTTTCTCACGGTTCCCACCACAGAAGGGTGGCTGCAGAGGAGGCGAAACAACAGAAACGATCATTTAGCAACTCCAAAAGGACATAGCAGTTAATGCAGTTCCCAAGCCATTACAGCTTAAATAATACAGTATAACAAAATAATGAACCAAATGAAATCTATGGTCATAAAGTCGAAATTCCAAGATTTGGCAATCTTGCCTTCAATTTGAGGGAAGTGGAAAAATTGTAGTGAGTCAAGAGGCTAATAAGCTTCTCAACAAGAATGCAACTGATTTGGTTGTATAAATGAACCAAACCTGAGCGCAATTTTAAGCTCATTCCACAAGCCAGCTGCTCTGGAGCTAAAGTATACTTGGTTTCTAAGCTAGGGAGCACTTCAATTACCATGAATATTTATGCAGTTACACTTTAAAATAAGAATATTGTATTATGGAAAACAAAAGTATGTTTTATCAGTTTGCCATCAATTACGAAGGTACACTAATATCCAATGGCCAGTTAATCATTTAATAAACCTAGCAATCATAAATCCACAACTGCTAAAAATAGTCACTAGGAATTAGAAGCCACAATTATGCAGCTAAAAGCACTGTTAAAAGAAAAGTCCTTGTAAAGAAAATATAAAATGAGCACCTAAATTCAGCCTAGTGCCCTGGTATCAGACAGCCCATAATAATAATATAATAGTCAAACATCTTTCTTCCAGAACAGCCCAAACATGTAGCTTTCAAAGAGGGCATTTGGTTTCGAGAAACTAGCTTGCAGCCTATGTAACATGGAGACAGCAAATTTGATGTGCTGAATCAAGACTGAAGTGTGATATCATGTCATGACTAATAACAGCATTCAATACAGCATACATATCTGACAAAGACAATGCCCCTCCTTTGAAGTCTCCATGCTTCACAGCTTAGAGCCATCAGCCATAAAAATTCATTAAGTGAAATTAACAGTTTAAGTACAAAAAACTCCACTACCCACAGATAAGAATCACCTACATATGATATGATGATGCAAATGAACAGTGCTACTACAAATTTTCAAGAAAGAAGACGCAAACCTTTCCGGTAAGCATCTCAAACAGCAGGATGCCCACACTCCACCAATCAGCAGCCTTATCATGGCCCTTGCCTAGAATAATTTCAGGTGCCATGTACTCCAAAGTTCCACACATAGAATTAGACCTTGTACTCTCTTCGACTTGCTTAGCTAAGCCAAAATCAGTCAACATAACCTAGTAGATCAACAAACAAAGCTCAGTTCAGTTATTACATGCACAAAGCATGGTTGAAATCCAGTATAAAATCATGAGGGAGGGAGGACACATTACATGGCCATCAGCATCCAGCAGGATATTTTCAGGTTTTAGATCCCTATGCATTATTCCTTGTGAATGGAGATGTGAAACTGCAGAAATAATCTCGGCAGCATATATGCGTGCTAGATCCTCTCTGAATATTCAAAGAAGAATAGAATAAGAGATCCATGCTGTACATTAAAAACAGAATAGAAGGAACAAACAAAACTCAAAACCAAACTTACCTGAAAAGGCCCTGGTGGTACAACTGAAAGAAAAGATGGCCACCATTCACAAAATCCAGCACAAGGTACAATCTATATTTTGTCTGAAAGAAAACAGAACTTGTCACTTTTACTTTCAGAATATTATCAGAGATCTTTTGTTCTATGAACCATTAAACAAGAGAAAGCATTCTACTTACAAAGAACACGATTCCAGATATACAGTAGAAACTAGAAACACATCAATGCCTTAAACTGACATGTATCATTTGGATTTTTGGTAACATACACAATGACACAGGCACTAAAGTGGCTAGAAATCAAAGGAAAGTGACATTGCATTTTTAAAAACTGTCACTATAGATAAATCATAATGATGAAACAAAAGAAGCTACAAAACCTTATCACAGATTTGAAAGTAAATACCTGAAAAGAGTATCTGAGCTGTACGACAAAGGGGTGCTCTATTTTTGTCAAGATATCCCTCTCAGCTTTCATGTATTCAGCGTGGTTCTTCTCCACAATTTTGTCCTTCCTCATAACCTTCATAGCATATATTTCTGAAGTACCCTTTTCTTCACTTGATATACTTTTGCAAATGCGCCCTGCCCCACAACCTTCAAAATCTCAAAATCTTCAAGGCTAACTCTCTGGATCCTCAAGAGATTCCCATCTTCATCTTCCTCAGGGATAACATTGTCAATGGAAGGTTCTTTGACGCCTTTAATGTGCTCTCCAGTGACACGCTCCTCCAGTTCCAACAAATCCTCACTCTCGTGAATGGTGAGTTTTCCGAACTTCAGTGATTGACTTACACAAGCAGAAGGACCAACCAAGGAATGTGAGCGGGTGTAAATGACTTCTGGTTCATCGTAAACCAGCTCGCTAAATTCATCAAGAGACTCCGCAGCAGCAGAATCAACATCTACTGAAGTTGGAAGTGTAACTGGACCAAAGACATCAGAGAAATCTAGCTCAACGTGATCTGTGTTTACACTATCGGAAAGGCTTTCAGGAAAGAGTAACTGAGTCTGTAACGGTGTATATATGCCAGCCGTAGTCAAACCAGAAAGCTGAGAGGAAACCATGTTTTGCCACTAAATTAAAAAGGGATCTAAAATTCTAAATATGCTGATGGCCAAACTAGTAAGCTATAGAATAATCACTCCCAGGTTCCCCAAGACACCAGCTGCTGATTCACTCCTATCGACGGCCTGAATTAAGAGGAAGTTAATGTATGCGAATGGAGTTCCTAGGAATTTCGGCAGCAAGCAGAGCAAGATCCAGCAGAAGGGGAGGCCGTTCTTGTTTCCCGAGTCACAGGAAACGAAGTATGCTCCAGTGGCTGTTGAACTCATGAAGATCCAATTCACAATCTGCATTTGAATTCCCCCAAAAAACAAAAGGAATCAAAATCAAACAAACAAGACATTAACAATTTACAACTGTTTTTGTTACCATAAGCTAATGATCTAATTTCACAGTAGCAATCTTAAAAACATAAATAATCTGACAAGAAAAAAAAAAAAAAAAAGAAACAACGAAATACATTTACCCATTAATCTAATTTCATAATTATACAAGACATACGCAATTCATAACTGCTTTTGTTACCATAAGCTAATCTAATTTCACAATAGCAATGTTATAAACAAGACAACTTAATCTGACAACAAAAAGTAAAAAACAATTAAACAGATTTAAAGACCATTAATCTAATTTCATAATTAAACAGAAATAACTTAAAGCTGACAACAACAAAGACAATCAAATAGATTTAACCACCAACCATATAATGATACTCAATTCACATGGAAACAAACACCAACACCAACATAAAAACGGGTGAAATCTTAACAAAACATTCGGAAAATAACGGCTATTGAGTCCAATAAAAGTGAATAACGGGTTGAAACCAATAATTAAAAAAAATCTATAAGTCACTAGATACCAAGATCTAACTGAACCAAAATTCCCAAAAAACCGAATCAGAGATCCCAAAAAACAAAATGAGGGACAAACGCATGCAATTCAACAAGGTACAATCATTAATTAATCATCCTCATCTAACCATCAACGCAAGCATCACCAAAAAATAAAAACTAGCGAAAGAAATATTTTTTTAAAATAAAAAAACCTAGCCTATACACGATGCAATTATTAAAAAAAAATTATTGAAAATCGAAACCTTGAAGGCTTAGGAAGCTTAAAAATCGAAACTTTCGAGATGGGTATGAAGAAATTATCGATTTTTTTACCTGGGAAGGTTGCTGGAAGGGAATGTTAGAGGAAAATGGTGTTGTTTTCACAGAAAAGAAGGAAAAGCGGTTTTCGATTTTTGTGGTTCGGGCACTCGCGTCGCCACTTATAGCATCTTTGAAGGAATTCAATGATAGTTGCTGCGTGCCACGTGGCGTTATGTGAGTGGCTGGTGAATGGCCGTGACAAAAGTGGCATTTGGGTCCCACTCGTTTATTTTGCATGGACTTCTTTTTTTGGGAATGGAATGGGAGAATATGCTATTGGGACTTCGGTTCCTAATTGCGTGTGCTATTTTTCAGGTTCCTTTTAGAATAATAATAATAAAAAAAACCAGGTTCTGTTGATAAGGATTTGTTCGGTTGATAATGATTTGATTTGATTTTAAGTACATGTGTATTCTTGAGCATTAATGAGATAATCTTAAGCATTGATGTTAAAAGAATTTTATCAAAAAATCATTAATGAAAAAGATTTAAGAATTCATTTTTGAGTTTAATATTTGATAAATTAATTATGTAAAACTTTTTTACATAGGTATCAAATCACAATTTATTATATAAATAAGACATAGTTACCTTTCACTCCACTATTTTAAAAATCATATACATAGGAGAATTTGATTATATATCAATGTATTTAAATCAGGGTAAATAACAAGAAGGACTCTTGAGGTTTGGAAAAAAAGCACCCTCATTTCATTCTTGTTTCAATATGACACTCCACCCCAAATATATGATGGATACTAATAATGGCCTTATTAACTAATTTGTTATTATTAGAAAAAATATAATATAAGTATAATTTATTATATAATGTTTATTATTTTAAAAGAAAATACCTTTTTATTAATACTTATATATACTATGTTTACAAAGCAAAATATATGTTGTTTATAATAATATAAAATATTAATATATTTATTTATTCAATTTCATTTTTAAAATTTTACCATATCAAGAGAATAAATTATTAATAGTAGTAATGAATTATAATAATTATTTTTAAAAATAAAATTACATATTTTCTTAGCTTTTAATTTTAGAATATTAATGTTTATAAAAATAAAAATTATTTGTTCATATCATATATAAACATAAACCACAAATAACATAGTAAGAAGAATTACTATAAAAAATATATATTAATATTCTAAAATTAATAGTTGAGAAAACATATATTTTTATTTTTACAAAAATAATTACTTTAAAATCTTATTATTATTAGATTTAATTAATAAGTTTAATTTTGCTACACTAATAGTATAGTCATTTTTTATAAGTTATCTAATTATATATTGTCATATCTAGAAAATAAATTTACTCTTACCTTACTATTTCAAAAGTTATGCACATGAGAGAATTTAATCAGTTAAAAATATTAAAAAAAATTACATTGTAAATGAATTTAATTTAAATCTATTATTAATAGTCATAATAATGTATAATAATTACTTTCTGTAAAAATAAAAAATATTTTTTTAACTATTTATTTTAGAATATTGATATATATTTTATTGTAGTAAAACCACAAGATTGTTCTTATTATGTTGTAGGCAATTTATCTTTATGTAAGTATTAACACATAATTTTTTTTACCAATAATCTTAAATTAAAAACTAAGAAAATACATAATTTTTATTTTTATAAGATAATTACTACAATTTATTATTGTCATTAATAATTTGTTCTCTTAATCTAGTAAAATTTTAAAAATTAAATTGAATATATAAAATATAATATTTTATATTATTATAACCCATGTATATTTTTATTTTGTAAAAATTATATATACAAATATTAATAATGGATATTTTATTTTAAAAATTAATGAATGTTAGTTATATTTGACCTTTTTCTAATAATAGAAAATTAGTTAATAGAATTATTAGTGTCATATCCATCGTATATTTAGGGTGGAGTGTCATATTGGAATAAAAATGGAGTAGCATACTTTTTCTTCAAACCTCAAGAGTGTTTCTTATGGCTTTTTAACCAAAAAAATTAAAAAAATACTTATTTACCGATTTACAATGGGTGTGATATTATTTAACAATATGCACTAAATGTAAATCCAACATGCAAAGATTTATGGCATGTAAATCAACCAACAGTGTATCGATTTATGAATGACACATTTAACTGTTGACTGATTTATCGAACACGTGCAAACAATGCTGATATAAATCGGCTAGAAGCTAGCCGATTTATGTGGCATAAAACATCCTCAAGCTAACCGATTAATATCAAGCCGCCTTATAAATACAGCCTCAAATAAGCACTTCGTGAGAAGAAGATGTGGGTGGATATTTTTTTTTCTTTGTAGAGTGTGTGGCAAAAAAAATGGAGAGATTTTTTATGGTCATTATAATTGTGAGATAATTCAAAACTCTCAAGATGGAGTTCAGTTTCATGGTTAAAATCCACCACTTATTAGTGTTCGTTCATCTATGACGCTTTCTGAGCTTCATGTCAAAATTCTTCAAAGCTGCGTGCAAGAAATAAGGAAATAATTCAAATAGTGTATCGGCTACCTATGTTGATTGGTCAAGGTGCAGTTCGGAATGGGTGTTGCTGGATTGAAAGTGATGATGACTTGCGGATGATGTTTGATTGTCATAATCAATTTTCGGAACTTCATGTTGTGGAAGTATTTGTAGCTTTAGAAGAGTTGCAAGGAGCTCTGATGGGAACACTTCCATTCAAGAATTTCATGAATTATTTTTAGCTCAGCCTTCTAGATTATTTCGATGCCAAGTCTAGCGGTAAATGAAAACCACGAAGAAATAAATGCTGATAATGTGATGAATGACCTAACTTTAAGGGAATTGGCGGCCGAAGTTGGTAGAGGTTCAATTTGATAGTTCAATTACTAGGTACGAGCCTTACAATGAGCTGATTTCAGAGAGCGATGACAGTAACATTTTATTTTCATGTTATTTTATAATTTTTTTTTGGAACTTATGTGAGTAAGTTTTTAGTATTGTCTACAGTTAAATTTTTTTATTAATTTTTGATAAAATGTTAGTACTTGCTTCCATTATTAACTCGTTCAATTAGTTTGTCATAAAAGGGAATATGTGTGACATGCCAAAACCCAGCCTGAATCAAGTAAAACTCAATACGCAGATCTAATTGAACACGAGTAAAATCAGATCGACAACATAATACTCGACCAGGCTGCACAAAAGAAACAAATATTTTTAAATTTATTTTACCATAAACTATACTTTAAACAAAAACTAAATTTCTAAATTCATTTAAACCTTATTTTTTGTCAGAAAATAAGTTATTAGAAATTTCTAAACTTACAGAACTCCTATTGAACTTGTACAATAATCTAAATAAAGATAGCTATGCCAAACTAAATTCACATTACTAAATTGTTGGCAACATTAATTATTCATAAATAAAACATATTATAATCACAAAATTTAACAAATTTTTATAAACTTTATTTAACCAACAACAAACCTAAATTAAATTAAACTTATAGACTGAAATAAATATGAATACATATAAATAAATAAACCAAATATTATTAATCTCTTAGCAATCTCAAACATTTAAATAAATGTCATATATTCAAATCGATAAGCTAAACAAATTTAATTAAACATGCATATTATAAACTAAATTAAATTTATAGACTACAAAACAATTACTTTATTCACAAAATCATTTCAATTAATTATTTTCTACAACAACAAAGATTAAAAATATTTCAAGTAATTAGTTCTTACACCTACATAAATTAAAATATATGCACTACACTACTCAAATAAAAAAATACACAATATCAAGTTATTAGCACCTACAAGTACAAAAATTAAAAATATTTCAATTAAACGAAGGATTTTGAATTGCAACTTCTCATTTGCCTCTAATAGCAGTTAGTACTTACTATTTGTAAAATTAAGTTATCTGTTTGCTTCTTAATTAAGTTTTAGTTATATTTAAAAGTGCAAATTATATTCGAATCAATATAAATAAATTTTAGAAGTTATAGCTATACATCTGTTGTTTATCTAACTTTGATTTTATAGATGAGAGATCTTTTATGCAAAATAAACAAAATAATAAAAAAAACTTGTTCAAACGCATTTGTATAAATCTCATAACTATAACATAAAAGAGTTAAGGAGTTAATTAAAAGATCTTCCAATCTTTTTTTTTTTATTTTTTGAGAAAAAGTTCTAACTTAGGAAACAAACACCCTGAATAGACTAAAACTAGAGGGTAACAAAAATAAATTCAAATGGCATTCGATTTACGCTCTTTGCATGTGGACCTGATCAATTTTCCTGATGCACCAACCCCACATTTCCTATGAAGGCTGAAGCTTGGACTTTGCTAACTTTTTCACTTATATTATTAGTGTCGTAAATTGTCCCATTTTCCATGTTAACACCTTGGACCACTGTTTCCAATTCACAAACTCCATATCCTATAGGTTTAAAATACGTGAACTGCACTTTTCAAATTTAAAAAAATACTATTTCAAGTTATTAGTTTCTACAACCTACATCTACATAAATTAAAATAAATGCATGATATTATTCAAATAAAAAATACACAATTGAAACAAATACACTATACACCCAAAGAAAAAATACATTACTTAAATAAATATAGTATACTATGTAAAAAATTTAACTGATAATGTTTCACTAAAAAATTTACCCTGACATTCACATTTGCATAAATATATCCACACTGATCCGACGATATAGATTATTTTCTCCCATATCTTATGTATTATTTTCCTAGACTCTCTCTTGCCAAATTTGAAAAAAAAAACAAAAAACAAAAGGTGAGAATTGGCTAGTGGTCCACCACGAAAAGGATTGCATTTATAGTGGTCCATGTATAAACCGTTGGTGCCCACCGTTGCTATAAATCATGGACAGTGAGCGCTTCATCAAATGGGTTCCAACAATTTCTGTTCTTGTGTTCATCAATCTGCGCCCTACAAGATCAGCTTGCGCCAGCAGACAGTTGATCATCAGGAATTCAACTGACTACCAGCTGATTTAGTCCTGCACCCCATCACTTTTGGTACGTTTTATCATATAATTCGTTTAACAGTGGAACATTTTAGTTGAATAAAACGCCTCACGCCATTCGTTTTGCTATCACTCAAGAAATAGTGTATATAGGTAAATAATATCAAACCGCATGCATATTGTAAATAAGTTTTTTTCTTTTTTTTTTTGGTAAAAAAGTTGCTTCTTATTAATTATCCTTTAAATTAAATTCTTTGGTTTTTATGTGTTGATAATAGTATAAAATAATTTTACACTTTCAACAAATAAAATTTAAGAAAGTGACTAAACATGTTAGATAACTACTCATTATGATAATTATTTATCATGATTTGACACTATTTTTAAGATCAAATGCTCATTTTAATTCCTAAAATTGTACGCATGAGTGACTTCAATTCCAAAAATTTGGAAATTAACTTTTTAGTTTCTCAAATTGCAAAATATGAGTCAAGTTAGTTCCTAATTTTGTTATCATTACTATATAATTACACATCATATTAAACGATATACTAACGATATTAACCAACATCCTATTTGGCCTCAGGTGGGCATAATTGAATAATAAGGTCAAATTACAAGTATAAACCAAATAATTTAATGGTCAAACACTCATTTTAGTTCCTCTAAAATTTCAAGTTTGCCAAATTAGTCTCTATAAAAAAAATTTCTCAAATTGATCACTCGCAAAATTAAATCGTTAACAAATTGGTTCATGAAAAATAAAACTCTTAAATTGGTTCTACAAAATTTTAAGTCAGACAAATTGGTCCCTACAAAATTAATTAATCGGCCAAGTTAGTGCTCATGATAAGTTAGGTTAGGAAGATTAACTTGTTTCTCAATTTACTTTTGCAATGACTAATTTAAGAAGATTTTTTTTATAGGAACTAATTTGTGAGTTTTTTATAGAGACCAATTTGTCTAACTTGAAATTTTATAGGGACTAAACTGGGTTTTGTCTATATTAATAGTATTACTTAGATGTAAAATTTGTCTCATAGTAGTCAATTATTTTTATTTCCATACAATTTAATTAGCAAGAGTCAAGTAGAATAACACATTATTGTCATATCAATTAGCAAAGACACGTTAGCAAAAACGTGAGAATATAATAATAGAAATAGGATTAGGAATTAATGTGACTTATATTTTATAATTTCAAAGATTAAAAAGTTAAATTCTAAATTTCAAGAAGCATAATGACTAATGCATGTGCATGGCTTTTCATGAGTCGTGGCTTCAATGTTCACCTACATCTTATCTTATTATAAGTATCACAACGTTAAGTTATTAACATGGTAGAGTTTGGCTGACTATATTAGAAAACAATTCCTCCAGACCTTGTGAACAAACCTCATCAAGACATGATGGAGCAAAATTGAACTGGTTCTCGTTTAGGTTGGTTGCAAAAATGGGAGAAGAATTGAATTAGTAAGTTTAGGAAAGACTGGGAATTTAGGATTTATGAATGAGAAGATGAGAAATTTAGAGATTTGAAACTTTTTTTTGGTCACATTTTGGAAATTTTATTGACTAATTTGAACCTATTTAAAATAGAGGGTTTTTTTTATGAATACCTTAATTAGACACTTGGAAAAGGAATTTTAAAAAAGTGAATTTTGTATTAAAGAATAAGTTTTTAAAGTTTTCAAAGCAATTAGTGCATTAAAAAATATAAAAACTTACTACTTTTGATTCCTAAGCCACTCGTTAGTCATTAGAAAAATAGAATTCTATGACGCGCATTATGTCCTATGATGAATAAGATCATTGTCGCTTGTTCTTCTGAAAACACCTCGAGTCATCCATATAGTGAGATCTAAACAATGATTCTATACATAAGTGTATAGATCTTAAATGGGTCCCCTTAGACCATTATTAGAGAAACAAAAGCCAAAGACCAAAACATCCAAGATTATATATATATATATATATATAGAGAGAGAGAGAGAGAGAGAGAGAGAGAGAGAGAGACTCACGAGCTCTCCTTGTGTGCCCTTGTTGTGAAGGAGTATGATCTCCACGGCAAAGAGAAGCAAATGGCAACCTTGGCCTAGCAGTACGTGTGCTCAATGAGTGACAAAGTTGAGAAAAGACAGCGTATGATGAAGGGGAACATGGGCTTTTAGGGATCTCTAATGAATGAATTTTAGAACTTATAAGAATTGCGTGTGTGTTTAAATAATAAAGCAATGACATTACAATTATGCTACCACCTTCCAAACAATAGAGTGAAATAATTATGTTATTCCACTCTATTTCATTTCTCTATTTGCCACCAATCCAAAGATAGCCTAAGTCTCTAATATTTTCTTTGATCAAAACCACATCCTTCTAGTGAAGGCAATATTGCTAAAGCCAATCCATACACTATACAAATGAGGAGTGCCCATGTCCACTGTAGTTTTCATATTCATGTCCAAGTCTCAAACCAAGAGTTTGTGAATAAATTATTGCTTCTATAGGTTGTTCCTATGGCATACCACATGCGGACCCACAACACTAGTTGTCTATATTGAACTTCTATCTCATCATATGGGCTAGCTACTTGGGTTATATGTATGGGCAAAATATGTAAAATAATATATCAAAATTGTGATGTGACATTATTCAAAACCAGAAAATAACTTTCTAAACTTGGTATTTACATGTTAAAGTCCAACATGGTTTTGAAAGTTATTGGTAAAAAATTTAACTCAGATCCTGGAAATCAGATTTATTAATACTTATTTTATAATATCATCGATTGAAATAATTTGTGGTTCAAAATTAATTTTATTTGCAATAATTTAATTACAAGCAAAAACTTTGAAAAACAATTCAATTAAATTTTTTTGTATATAAATAATTGCTATAATCTTAATTTAACCTATATAGGTAATATTAATTTAAACCCATATAGGTAATATTAATTTGTGAGTGATTATTGTTTGATGTTTGTTTTAAATATTTATATTTGTATATTGGGTTGATAATCTCATATAATAATTTGAAGAATTTGTGTTCAGTCGTGATTGAAAATTTGCTTGAATAATTGAAAAAACTTCAAAGGCTTTTGTTAGAATGCCTTTTGTAAGTTCAAAATTTATGACTCAATTCAATTATATATTGTTGTTAAATGAACTAGATTATAGAAAGAAAGAAATAACTAATTATCATAATAAACATTACAGGTAAGTCTTCATTTACGTCACTTACATTTCATTAAAGTTTCAATTTAGTCTCAAAGTTTATTTGTTTAATTTATTTTCAAAATGTGAATGATATTAAAATTATGAATAGAAATTTAACATCTTATGTTTTAAGAATTAATGTGTAGTTTTTATAAAAAATTAAAGAATAGCAAAATCCATTTATTAGTCGAGCTCCGCCTCCTGAGCTGAGCTCATTCTCCTTTTGGTCGAGCTTAATTGCCATCTTAGATTGACTTTACCACCTCCTTAGCTCCGCCCTCCTCTTGGCCGATCTTAAGCCATCCGTTTGATTTCATCACCTTACGTCGAGGTTTCGTTGCCATCTTTGATTAGCCTTCACCATATGCCCTTAGTTTCCGCCACACGTCACTGAGCTCGCCTCCATCTGTCGAGCTTTATTTCTTCTCGAACGAACTCTACCTTCCACTAGCCGAGCTCTTTTTCATCTCCTCCTTCGACCTCTGCCTCTTCCAAGATGAGTTACATTTCCTTCCATCCCCACCTCTCCCAGCTTAGCTCTTTTGTTATCACACATGCCTTTTCATCTCTGCTACCTCTTGGCCGACTTACCACCTGTTATCCTACGCCAACATCACTCTCGGCCAACATTTCGCATAAACAGAGAGAGTGCACAAACACGACACCAGAAGTTCGATATTATTATTCAACTCTAGATAATAGTGTTTAAGAATTAATGTTTAGTTTTTATAAAAAATTAAAGAATAACAAAATCCATTTGTTAGTCGAGCTATGCTTCCTACTAGCCGAGCTCATTATTCTCTGGCCGAGCTTAATTATCATCTTAGGTTGATCTTACCACCTCCTGGCCAAGCTCCGCCCTCCTCTTGGCCGATCTTAATTGCCATCGGTTTGATCTTATCACCTCGAGGCCAAGCTTCATTGCCATCTCTTGATTAGCCTCCATCATATATCTGTTAGTTTTCGCCAACGTCAGTCGTCCTCTTCTAGCCGAGCTTTGTCTCCTTCTAGCCGAGCTCTATTATTCGTGATTGGGGGTGACTTTGATGTTGAAATACCTTATGATTTATTGATTTTGGATTTAACTGATCATGTAGTAGATATTGTTGACTCTACCTATCCTAATCTTTTGGACAACTTCACCAACTATTATTTTTTTGAAGACAAGGCTATACTTGCTCCTACGCTTGATGTTGTTGAGAAAGTTAATGAACATGTTATTAACATGATACTAGGTGAAGAGATGGAGTACCTTAGTTCTGATTCAATATGTAAATCTAATGGTGATACAGGAATTGAAGACTCATGGTTTACTATTGAGTTTGTAAATAGAATTAAGTGTTCCCTTCTAACCATGTGCTAAAGTTGAAAAAGGAGTCCCTATTATGTTGTTGCGAAATATTGATCAGTTAGGTGGCTTATGTAATAGAACTCGGCTTATAATCATGGATTTGGGAGTTAATATTATTGGAGCTGAAATAGTATCAGGTAGTAATGTGGGTGAAATGGCATATATTCCACGAATAAATCTAATCCTATCTGATTTGACATTACCATTCAAGTTTCAACGAGGCAATTCCCATTGCGTCTATGCAATTGTTGCACAACCAAGAATGTTGTTTTTAGAGAAGTTTTTGATGATTTAATGGCTTTTGTTAATGCGTCGTTTACATTTTTTTGGCCTACAATAAATGGGCCGTGATATTTGTTTATGAGTTCAAATTTTTAAAAAAAGGGAAAGAATTGTTCAGATATTAAAATCCATGATAAAAAAGCTGTTAAAATTGAATTATTTATTTTTCAAAAAAATTTAATTAATTAGATGATACAATTTTAGTAAGGAATATATATGATTTTGGTTTAAGTTAGGGAAAAAAAATATTTCGATTGATTAAAATATATACATAAGTTTTTCCTCACATATGATTGATTTTTGTACTAGAAACTTTCTTCAAATTCAAGCATAATCAATTCACATTAAATATCATATAGGAGCTAATTTTGATAAAAGAAAAAGAAAACACACCTCTGACCAGATAGTATACAAGTTCCATGATTTATGCCCCCATGCATTGCATGGGTATACTACTAGTTAGGAACATTTAGCTAGTGTTTGGTCTACAATGACAGAAATATAATGAATAATAGAAGAGATATAAATAATAAATATGCAGTGATATATTAGAAGAAAAAAATATTAAATTTTTATCTTTAATCCTGTCCCACTTTTTAGGGAACATAAATTTTGTATTTTTCTAGTATAGAAAATTTTCTATCCCCCTGCCGTCTCCACTATCAAATAGATTTGCGTTCACGTCTTTTTTCTATCCATGTATCACTAATCAAACGCTACCTTTATGGTATGTTTGGGAAGATGACAATAGCGAGAGTGACAAGGAGTGATAATCCTAAATTTAAGTGACTTTTGTGTGGACGCAATTTTAAGGGAGTGAATGAAATGGCTACTAGAGAACAATACGTCCATCATTTACTACTCAAAGTCCTTATTTTTTAACGTCCAAATTGAGGGTCGTTAAGGAAATGCAGATAATTTATTTTCTCTTCCTTTATTAAAATTAAACATTTAAATAAGGATGTGATATAATCTCTTTTACTTTATTTTTTATTTTTTTTTATTTTATTATTAGTCATTTCCTTTCATCACCTACAAAACCCCTCTCTCAAGATCCAGGGCTCTCAAATTAATTAAAGGTGCGTTGAATGAGATTATTTTGAGATAAAGTTATTTTTTTGCTAAACAAAACCACTTTTGTATATTTAGATAATTTGAAAAAATAATCATAATATAAAAAAAGTTTTTTATCTTTTTTTTATATAAGTTGAAGAGAGTAATTTTTGAAAAAGAAATTAAAAAAAATAAATTTTCAATTTTTTTATATTTAAATTTGTTTTTCAAAAAAACTTGAAACAAACGCACTGAATCCTCATCCATTATTTTTTTGTCTTCTTATTTTCCAATAATTTTGCACACCCCTCAATTCAATACTGAGCAAATACTAGCAACATCAAATCACCATGATGTGCCCAGCAATATTCAATACTCTGACAGTCTCATATCCATTCAGTCTCTGGTTCACAGGTTCAGCAGCACATACACACGAAATCCTATTCAGCCCAAAAATGGTGTAAAACAAATCCCACCCATGCATAAAAAATTCTGCTTTCTCTTCTTTTCACAGTCTCTATGTGCTCTCTCACTCACCATGACTGAGTTTCTCCCAACAAACCCTCTTTCCATCTCAATCCCAGAATCTCCAAGATTTCCTTTTCCCAACAATTCATCCCTAACCCCAATCACAAGAACCCAACTCAACCCAAATTCCCATGCACCCTTCACCACCAACAAGACCCTTTTCTTCACTGAGTTCCAGGTCCAATGGAAGCAGCTCAGGCATGCCTGGCCTATCAAGGGGTCACAGCTTTTACAGCAAAGAACTTGAATTTGAGGACACAAAGGTGAAGAATGAAATTGGGTCTGTCCCATTTGATGATGGTCCTGGCCTCAGGGAATTGGAAGATTCTGGGGTGGATGCCAGTGGTGGGGGGAGCAGAGAGAGGGAGAACGGTTTGGGAGAGGAAGAAGATTTGGTTCAGGTTCAGGGTGGTGCAGATGGTGCTGGTTCTGGTGATGATGTTGGTTTGAGAAAAGATGATGGTAAAGTTGAGAAAGTTAGTGGTAAGGTTGGGTTTAGAAGAGGTAAAGAGGTGATCAGAAGGTCTAATTTGTTGGCTAAGCAAGTGATCAGCATTCGCTCTGCTCTTAGCTTGGGGTTTGTCTCTCAGCTTTGGGTGGACACCACCTCTGTGAGTGATTGGCATTTTTGGATTTTTTACAGTTTGTTTAGCTATTACATCTTAAACTTAAAGCATGCTTTTTTGGATTTTTTTTTTATAATGTTTATTTTGGTGATATGATATTTGTATTTTGAACAAATAATTGCTTTTTTTTTTTTCCCGAAAGGTGTTGTGTAAACTTTTGATTATAAGCTATTTTTGAATTCAAAATATGCTAATTTTATTTATTTATTCTTCTCTTTTTGGTGAATTTCATTTCCAGTGGATGGTATTATTAGTGGAGGTGAGGCCAAACCTGCTTTCTGGGGATTCAGAGAAGTTCCTTTTGGACGATATTAGTCAGGTATAACACGTTTTTTGAATCAAATGGAGGCTTTTTGCTTCTTCTTCTTTTTTTTCTCCCTTAGGATTCATTACATTCTCAGTTGAAGGTGTTATGTGAGTATGCTTGCTTCAGACATATTTTAATTTTTAACCTTAAGTTTACATTTTCTTTAAGTGGGTTCTTTCTGCAACAACATTAAGAGACAATCAAGTGAATTATAGGGTGCTTCCAAATCAATCTTTTTGTTTGATGTTCCAATGCATGCATGTTCCGATGTCAAATTGTATAATGGCTTTGTAACTTGGTCTTGTAGCCGTTATTAACTCCTAGTAATAATCATGGTGTGCCCTGTTGCTTTAGCAGCAAGTGACTTCTTGAGTATTTCACTCTACTGAGTATTCTGTCTGTTCCCTTTTCAGGTTGGGGATGTTGTCCTTGTCCAGGATGAAAGTGTGATAGAGAAGGAATTTAAAATGGTTGGACTGGAGACGTTGGTATGTTTTACAGTTTTATATAATTAACTCTTGTTGGATCAAGCACTTATCAGTAGGCTAAAAGCTATAGCTTTTAGCAATAATGCAACTTTATTTCCTTAACGTTTCTCAGAACCGCATCAAGTTTGAGGGGCTGCACCCATTATAGGCGCAATGAGCCCAGATGTTTAGCCCATAGGATTCAAATCTATGACCTTGCTCTGATACCACTTGTTGAGCAAACCTATCCCATCTCCGGTGAAGAAGAGTCCACCAGGTCCTATCTCAAATGATTAAACTTCTCGTCTTGCAAATAATTGACCCCCCTCTAAGAATGATGGCAATTCATACATACGCACTGAATTGTCTCAGCATGAGACATACAATATATGCTTGGTTTCTGATTTAGTCATCCTACAAAGTGCAAGAATGCCATTTTCCTCAGTTTGTGTATGTCACTTTCAAAGTTCCCTCTTCAGTGCAACATCCATGCGGGTTGTTCAGTAGCTCTGGAAAGTTAAATGTCTATGCGGGTTGCTCAATAGCTCTTGAAAGGGAAACGTGTATGCTGCTTGCTTAATAGCTCTTACATACCTATAATAAATATAGTCATCATTTGTGTTCTACTCCAACTTCCAAAGTTAATATCATACATACTCATTCATGATTCAACCATAGCTACAAAGGAAGGTCAATAATGCCTGCATTTGTTGTCGAGGCATTGTAATTCGGCATTGGTTTAGGAGCTTTGAGCTCGTAGCCCAATTTTTGTGCTTTAGACAAGTGAATGGCTGCACTATCTACAGAAGGTGGCGGCCTCTCTTATTTCATCCAATCAATCATTAAGGATAAACCATAAGCAGAATCACCATTTATGGTCCTTGATTTGGGGGTCATCATTGAACTCATGGACAAGTGGTCCAACAAGCTTGCCACTGTTCAGCCTTTCTATGCAGTCAAGTGCAACCCCAACCCATCACTGCTTGGCCCACTTGCTGTACTGAATCTGCGGACCATATCAGCAGGCGTACAAACATAGTCACATTGCTTATTTGTTGGGACAATTACTTGTTATGTAGTTCAATTGACTGCACACTTAAGATCTAAGAATGCATTGAAGACAGAACTTTGAAAGTGAGATACACACACCCTCCAAGGAAAATGGTTTTCTTGCACTTTATGGGATGATTGATTTAGAAGCCAAGCATATATTGTATGTCTCATGCAGAGACAATTCAGCGCATATGTATGAATTGCCATCATTCTTAGAGAGGGGTTGATTATTTGCAAGACAAGAAGTTCGGTCATTTGAGATAAGACCTAGTGGACTCTTCTTCACAGGAGATGAGATAGGTTTGTTGAACAAATGGTATTAGAGCGAGGTCATGGGTTCAAATCCTAAGGATTCGATGGGCTTATATCTCGGCACATGGCGCCTACAATGAGTGCAATCCCTTAAGCTTGATGCAGTCTAAGAAACTTTAAGGAAATAAAGTTGCACCCTTGTTAAATGCTATAGCTTTTGACCTAATGGTAAGCGCTTATCCAACAAGTTTGGCACCTTGATACATATTGGGTATAAAACCATACATATTTGGCTATAGCTTTGATACCATATTAGAGTATAAAACCATTTGTGTGCTTCTATCTATGAGCTTAAGCTTTTGGAGGAGATGGTTTAATGAAACGGTATTAGAGCCTCCATGACCATTTGGTTTGGAGGCATTTGAGTGAGGGGGCATATTAGAGTATAAAACTATTCATGAGTCTCTACCTATCAGCTAATCTGTTAGGAGAGATGGTTTCATTCACTCATGTGAGTTTTGTTCTTTTGCAAGATTTATTGGATGAGTTCATTGTTTGGCAGAATGTTAGAGAAGTCTTCTTTAATGATATGTGGCACTCAAACTCTGACGTGTTGCTGAAATAGTACTGATAATTATATTTCATGCTCGTGTCATGTAAGATGCGTTCGCTGTAGATATTCTTCTGCAGATAAAATTATGTAGCACTCTTGTGTGAACTTCCTTGTTTGCTGGATGATGATGCTGCTTCATGAAAAGACCAAAATCTTGCCTTAAAGGGAAATACTTTTATTTTATATCTTTAAGTATTGGCCTATCAGGCTTAAAGTGGGGGATTTTCTTCTTATGCTTTGCAAATCATGTGAACATAATCTCTGGTGTGATTTGATGGTATCACTTGTCAGCTGTTTAACTATTAATATTGCAAGGACTGATTAAATGCTAGAGGTATATCTGGATATTGAGAAATCTTTTGTATGGTTTACGACAGTGCAGTTTGGTTACCCTTTTCGATACTTTTCTTCTTGTTGAAGAGTAATTTCCTTCATTTGAAATTTTATCAGTGTGTGATATCAAAAATCTTATTTGAATGTGTTCAACATGCGCTCGCATTGGTTATCCCGAGCATCATAAGTTTTTTTTTTAAAGCTAACCTTAGTAGTGGAGTCAGGATTTTTTGCTTAGCTTGATTGACATCGGATATCTTTATTAAATTTCCATTTGTCTTCTGAAATTAATTTGGTATGTAAGTTGCCTGTTTGGTTAGCTTGAAATTATGATTTTTCCTGGTGAGGAGGGAATAATTGAGCCAGTATACTAACATTTGGAGTCTATTAGAGGTGACTTTTCTGAAACATACTGAATTTCAGTGTCAATCCTATAATGAAAAATAGAGATGGAGATGGATTTATGTTGTAAACATATGAGAAGATAAGGGGAAAATGAAAATAATATTAGGAAAGAAGCAAAGAAGTTGGAATCAAAACATAAATAAACTTTGGATCAAAAGTGGAAGCAGCTAACACATTCAATATTAGGTAACCTTCTTGCCACGGTACTTCTTCATTTGAAACTTTCACCATAGCGTGTGTTCCATCAAAGAGCACCCATACAATCCTATGTTGGATAGAGATGAAATGGAAGTTATAGAAAAATGTAAAATATGAGCTGTAAGATATGAAATCTAACTTTACCTTAAAATAAGGTTAAAACCTTTCTCTGCTATTCAAGAATTCAAGGGAAATTGTGTTTCCATTAGGGTGTACGAGAAACCAGTCCGTTTTTTTGGTCATAGAAACCAGTCCTCAATTGCAATGATTGCTTTAAGAAATGCCTTTTAGTTATTGCAGCAGAATAATGAAATAGTGCAATTTCTTATCATTATGGAACAAAATGAGAGGAAATTTCATCACCTGTTACTAATCACGGCTATATTTAGTAACAAATCAAATAAATTTCCATTTTTTTTCATTCCAAACACTACATAAACGATTTAATGGTGTCAATCTTGATCACTTTCCCACATGTCTAAATTAATACTAGTTAGGACTGTATTTTTAAGCTGGTAATTGATTTATATTTGCTAGGTTGGATACAAAGTTGTCACACCCTCTCAACGAAATATTGGAAAGGTGATTATATATTTCTTTTTCCTTTTGTTTGTACTTGTTTAATTATCTCCAATTCTTTAATTCGGGAACTCTCAATTTCAGGTGCGTGGATACACTTTTAGCATAAATTCAGGTGCTGTTGAAGAACTTGAGCTTGATTCTTTTGGACTATCCATCATCCCATCAAGTTTGGTAAGTTGGTGCTACTTTATACACAAAGTTAATAAAACAATTACAGAACTATAGATAGTGTGCACATTTTGTGAATTAAATTGGAAATCCCTGTCTTAAGTTAATAAAACCAAGCTGCAATTCCTTAATTTTGATAATTTGCGGCTCCTAAGGGTTCAGTCTACAAACTATAACAGTTGCTTGTTATATTTTAGGTGAGTACCTACTCTTTGCTAGTTGAGGATGTACTGGAAGTAGTATCTGATGCAGTTGTTGTACACGAAGCTGCAGCTTCACGTATACAAAGGCTTTCAAAGGTACCTTCAGTTCAAGAATAAAACTTCCAGCCTATGAATGCAATCATTTATTCTTGGTAGGATCTTAGAATCCGTGTTACGATTACATCTTTTATGTGTTTGTGTCCCCCTTGCTGATCCTAGGTAGCATCTTGAATTTCACAACCTTGCTTCCAGGTTTGCTTGGTGGTTTACTTCTGCTTTGTTTCTTAGCTGCTAAAATTTTTGCTTCTAGGCTTCTATTGCTTGGTCAATCCAGATTATTTCCAAATGTCTTGATGGATACACATAGCTATCATATGGTAAAGACTTAGGTGGGGAGTTTGAGTTTGGAACTGAAATGGTCCTTGAATCTTAGCCACAGAAATATGAATGGATGGTTGAGATTTAATTATTTTACTGTATAAAAAATAATTTTATAATAATTTATATTTTGTAGTTTAATATTATATAAACCAAAAAAAAAAATGTAACTTACCACTTTTATTCTCTCTTTTTAACAAATTTTCACCTTAACCTTTCCATGAACCCTTTTCCTGCTATCAGCACTCTCACTGTCGCCACTTGGCCCAGCACTGCCGCCCATGCAGCACCTCTGCTTCCCCCTCCTGCCCCACCCTTCTTCCTCCCCAATCACACACCATCCAACTTCATGCTACCATTTAGAGCCACTCTTTAACACAACAAGGAGATCAGCTCTTGAATCTCAAATCAAGTACAAAACCGACAAAGGGCTTCATGAGAATGTGAGTGATGGAAGTAAGAAAATTGTTGAAGGAAGAAAGAAGGAAAAAAAATAAAAATAATAAATTTTAAAATTTGTACTCAAACAGCATGCCTATCAATCCACTAGTGGTTATTATGATTGTTTATGCATTGGAACTTATGGTTTTGATACCTGCTTTTGGTTTCTCCTGCTTATGGCATACTGGTTGATATTTTTATGCAGTTATATTATCATTTGGTAGATATTGACTTTGTCCATTTTCTTCTAAAATAATAGATGCCAGCTTTCTAGAACCACTTCTTTTCTTTTCTGTTCCAGAAAAAATTATTTGAAATTCAGTGAACGTTTTGCTTTCCCATTAAAAATAAATAAATGCAGGCATCCTATTATTATTGTTCTGTTTAGTTATTATTACTAGAAGAAAAGGCATTCATTTATTTTTTCCCGTTGATTGTAAACCAGCTTATTGTTTGCTACTTGTACTAGGGTTTCTTGGGCAATCAGAATGTGGGGGCTTCATTGGATGATGTTGAAGATTATGACTCTGAACAACCTATGACATATGGCCAGGTTTCAAGGAGAAGGAAAAGCTTTGGAAGAAAGAAACCCAATCGAAGACATTGGGATAATGAAGATGATTGGGATCTTCCAATGGACTATCTATAATTCACATGGAGTTTCTCCTAAATCTCATGTACCACACAATAAAAAAAAAAAAACGTAAATAGTGAAGTTTAAATAAGCCTAGCAATGATGTTATATTAAAAACACCAATAGGCTTTTACTTTTCCTTTTTCTCTTGATGGTTAGTAGGCTTGCATTTGTATAGTTAGTTCCATTGAATTTCTTTAGTTTCTTTTTCACTATTTATGGTATGTAATAATAAGCAATTTTCCATAGTTTGACATCATGATTATTTTTGGGTTAAATATGCTCTTTTTTTTTTAATTGTTGAATAACATCTTCAATTTGTATTCAGAAATGCTTTTATCCATGAGAACATATGTAATTTGGCCTCTTTCTTCTATCCCAATTAAACATCAAAGCATAGAAAATTAGATCCTTTTCAAGCACTACTAGCGTGAAACACAAATCATCTATAAATTTGAGTGTGGTAATGTCTCCGTTTTGGACGGTTTGAAAGTTGATTCAAAGAGTCAAAGACTCAAAGCCAAGTAAAGGAACTCAGAAAATTTAGTACTATATGAATAATTTTAAGCAAGAACCCTGTCTCTGTACCTAATCTTTAGTAATGTTTCAGTTTTGTCCCAAAGTTTTTTGATTTCAATTTCATCCATAACATTTTGATAATGTTTTTATATTGTCCTATTTGCGAATGCTGTCAATTTTACTAACAAATATTATCGATTTGGCTTTGAAATATTCATTGTCTTAAGTGAATGTCTTGTTATATAAGTTGAAGCTTTATTTTTATCTAATCTTCCTTATTGAAATGAATTTGATCTTATTTATAGATAATTTTTAACTACAAAAATTAAAGTTTAAGGGATTGAGGATAAAAATAAAGTTTTTGTATATACAACATGACATCTACTTAAGATAAAAATGGTCATGTTTAAGTCAAATCAAGAATCTTTGTTAAAAAAATTGATATTGTTATCAAATAGGATAATATTGAGACATTATCAAAATGTTAGAAATAAAATTGAAACAAAAAAAATTTTTAGGACAAAATTGAAATATCACTAAAAGATGAGGGACAAAAATTGAGCTTTACCATGTATAATTCAAGGATTTAACTTCTATTTACTGAATAGTGTAAAAGAACATTGAAACTATAATCTAAAGTGGTTTCAATTTATACAATTTTTTAAAATTAAAATAATCAAATCAATGTTTCTTAGTATTATTTTTTTTTTGCTAACAATCAAACAAATGGTCAAATTTAATCAACTAGCAGTACCAATTTACCCTACCTATTCAATTATTTTTTTAAACAAAAGTTTACCTTGAATTACTCATCTCATCGAACCAGGACAACAAGAATTTACTTATTTTTTATAAAATAGTCCACTCATTACCACATGTGCCAACTTCTTTGGCACTTTACCTTCTCAATTATACAAGTCAACAAAGTGAACTAATATTTCATAAATTAATTCAAAATGCCATCAAAGTCCTCCTAGAATCTAATCTCAAAAAAGAAAAAAAAGAGGCACCCGAGAGAATCCAAGGTAGGACAAAGCACTAACAATTTCTCCTTTTCTTTTTATTTTAATAAAGCATAAATAACAAAGCACTAGCCGTTAGCGCCTGTTCCCTTTCAAATTCAAAACTCCCCTCATCTCACCATCATCACCACCTTCATCTCCCTTATATTATTCCTCCCTCTTCTATCACCATCGCTCACTCCTTCCATTCCCCGTTCCACACCAAAAACCAAAAAAAGGCCCAAAAATAGCAACAAACCAATCAACCAACCAAACACGACACAACACCAATGCAAACGCAAACGCAGAGTCCAACTCCGATTTCCGGAGCACCAAAACCGCGGCCGCGATCGGGCCGAACACCGCTCCAGCCCAAGAACTCTCCCGCCGATCCCATCCTGACTCCCTCAAAGCCCAAGCCCAAGCCCAAGCCCGACGAACCACACATCCAGATCACATCTTCGAATCACGACTCCGACGACAAGGAGAACCGTCCGATCGAGATCACCGCCTCCGCCGTAGCTCCTTCTCCTCCTGCTCCTGCAGCGGCTCCGCCGCAACTTCCCGATGCGTCGTCGCTGGCGGAGGAGCTGAGCGCGATCAAGAAGAAGCTGGAGAGGCTGAGACTCGATAAGGAGAAGACGGAGAAAAAGCTGAACGAGAAGGACGCGAAGCTCGATGCCATGTTCAAGGAGCTCGAGGAGAGAGCGAGGTACAGAAGAGGCTCGAGATCGAGGTTGACCGGCTCTTCCGGTTGAAGGAGCTGAAATATCGATGCATGGTGCGCACAAAAACACACAAATTTCACACTCGCAATCAATTTCTTCTTCGAATTCGATTCGTTTCTGTAATATTGATTTTAATTATTTAAGTTTTTTCAATTTTTTTTTTAACTTCTGGTTTTTTGATCGGAACAGAGAGTTTCTCCTATGCGAACGTTGAGAGACAAGGAACAAGGAAAAATAGTTAATGAAGCTCGACCATCGCAATCAGAGGTATACCATGTTGCGGTTCTTCACTTTGAATTTATAATTTTGTAGAGTGAATAATCTTTTTTAACTATCATTTTCGATTTCACGTCAACTTATTCATAACAATATATATATATATATATATATATATATATATTTTACATAAGTCTAATCCTAATATTTTTAGTTTTAATATTAATTTCGTTATTCTGGATGGATTTCTATAGTAATGATACGAAATGACTCAATTAATATTAAAATAAAAATATTAGGATTAGACTCACGGTTTTTTATTTTTTATACTTTGAAAATTTTATTGATTACAAAAATATTTGAATCTAGGACTTTATATATATTATCCAAACTCTTCATCTATTAGACCAATCCTAGTGATTTGATTAGAATGGTGTTAATTTGATTACGATCAAATTGATATTAAAGTTAAAAATGGTTGGACTAAATTAATATTGAATTGAAAATGTTAGAATAAAAAAATATTTACTCTTCTAATTTTTTTAAATTTAATTTGAAATTTTCACTTAACGATTCGACGAGAACCGTAATGAGAGACTGAAGATGAGAACCTTGTTATTGTGTAGGTGAGGACTGATGAAACGGTGTTGTTTGAGTGTGAATTTGGTGGCGAGGAGTGTCAAGTGCAGAGTCCGGGTTCGGCTTGTTCACAAACTGATACACACACAAAAGATGATAATTGAGCACAGCGTGCTCGGGGAAGTTTCCTTTCCAATTTCCATACATAATAGCTCGTTATGTTTTCTTTTTTGGGTTATTTCTCTGATAATTTCTTTTTTCCTTTTCACATTGCAGTTTGTACTTCTTGATTTTAAGAGAGAAAATGAAAGAAAATGGATCATAGTTTATATCATAATCTGTTCATGTTTCTCTCTCTCTCCTTTTATCTGTATTTTCAATTCATCAAAATTTTGGTGAATTGACAATTGCTCACACGCAAAAATACAATGATCTGTGCTCAAACCATTTGTTCATAGAGCATTAATGGTCGGTTCATCCACTATAGGTAGACAATTTTATTTTGCCCCGAATTGGAATTAGCTGTTTTGATCTTAGAGCAAAAATGGAATTTGATTTGAGAAAGTCATGCCTACTAACTATTTCTGTACAGGTGAGCAAAACAGGCTAATTTCCAAAAGAAGATGCATTATTGAGTTCTGTTTTTCACTCATAAACTTACAAGTCCATTTTTACTCATAAATTTACATAGAATGTCTACTGTATTAGCGTGAGATTTTACCTGATATGTCTATTGCATTTATGAGACTTCCCATGAAATGTTTCCTGTATTGATACGAGACCTCACATGAGACATCTACTGATTTGTTGTGAGATTTGTATGAGATGCCTGCCAGGTTTGTATGAAATTACTATGCGATATCACGAATGATACAATTTACTATGAAATGTGATAGTGGAAAAAAGCAAAGAGGGAATGAATTCCGAGCCTGCGGTGCATGCATACTTTAATTAACATCTGAATTTATTTGTAACGGCTGAACTTGTGCTGAGATTAATTCTGTGTAATGTATGATTGAACTTATACTAAATGAATCACTTCAATTACAGTGTTTTCCCAAATTAAAATTGAACTACTGGCATGATCACTTTTTCCTAAATTAACATTCGAAGTGTCTGAGACAACAATGATAACATGATTAGTGCCAAGTCAGAGTTCCTACTAAGAAATCATGTTTCTCATGCCTATAACTTTGTCGTGTCATCACCAAAGACGGATGTCGAGTCGTAGGAAGCAGATCACGACGAGCAGTTCCTTTGAGTTAGATGAGGGACATAGGGGTTCCCATGGGCTGGGACAAGGCCCGTGCGAGGACATACACCACTTAATGGTTCCAGGGAGGATGTTTAGTACTTTTGCCTGTCGACATTTTTCTACTGAATTTAAAAGAAAATAGTGGGTAATTTTTTTTAAACAAAAGCAAATTTAGGAAGATTAAGCTCATTACGAGAATCAGATATACATTGTACTAGTTATAGCTCCTCATGAGAATAAATCGCTCACATGAGTGGCTTTCTTACTGTGGTTCTTTAGCTCTCTTCTCATTGAGGTGCACAGGCTTATCACAACGGTGTCAACATTGGCTTCAAAATTATCTTGGAGGATCTCATTGATCCCACTTCGGCATTCTTTGTTGCCATCTCAAAGTGGCCTTCTTCACTCTTGTATCCATAAAGCATCTCGCCCCTCATATGCCCCCACTAGGTATGTCACCCCACTTAGATGTTCTCCTTTTTCTGTCATACATAAAACCTAGGAGCACCTTGGAAAGATTTTTGTTGAGCTCCATCAATGCATGTTCTTCTTCTACTTGTTAGGGCACAAGTTGTCTCCACTTTGAGGCGCTCGAGTTGATCTGGTCTGAGATGGTTGAGCTTTCTCCTCTGTGATGCCTCAACCTCTCCAGGGCACCACCTAAGTTGTCTCTAACTTTGTGCACTTGAGTTGCCTCAACACTGGAGTGCTCGGCCATTTCTACTTTTTTCAAGGGATTGGTGTGTTAAATTTTTGGAATGCTTTTCGAATGTGCTTGCCTTCTTCCATTTTGATTGCTCTTTGGTTGGATGATTTGAAGAGTCTCCTTCTACTGGATGCTCCTTTGCTCTTGCGTGAATTCTCTTTTGTGCTTGATCATTTTGCAATAGCACTTCAAATTACCCTTTTTAAATTTTTGTATTTGTAATATTCGCCTTGGACAAGGTTTCTTCATACTTCTGCACTTTTAACTTTTTTATCCTCTCAATGCACTTGGAAGACGGTTTAACTCTTGCTAGCAAAAAGCCTTTGTGGCCATATATATTAGGGTGATCTATACCATTAGTCCTCTGCTGACTCTTCATTGAGCATACCTTGAACCCCTTCTACTGGGCAACCTCTTTTTTTTTATTATTCTTTTCTATCTTAATTTTAAATGGGGCGGCCCAACCCCTAGCCAGGTTCACATTAGGGGCGCCTTGGCTCCCTTTGCACACTCTTAACACTGGGTGCTCTTTATCTCCTTGGAGGCACCTTGACTCTGTTGCATGCTCCCTTATATATTATATATATACCAAATGATTTGGAATGGAGGTTTTAAACAGAGAGATAAGTGAAAGAGCTTAATCATGGAGAAGAAGAGTAGAGGGAAGGAGAGAAGGGAAAAGACATGCTGAAAAAAAAAATATATATATATATATATATAGAGCTCTAAACATACAATGAGCAATCATTTCTTTTTTCTTTTTCAAGAGACAGTGCAATGCTACTTTTTCTGTTTTGGTCGTCAATGCTACTTTTTATACATGTACTACGAAGAGACAATATAATGTCATTGCCCTTTTTCTCTTTTGTGGACAGAATGTCGCCGCCTTAAAAAAGCTCCAATGGTATATTTAGGCCTCCATTCAAATGGACCACGATCATAGTTATCGTAATCTTAAGTTAACTTTTTATAAACTGTTAATGAGACCAAAAAAATGAGTTTATCTAAATCCTCAAGTTTGATAACCCTATAAGATTGTATGATTATTAAACTCTGTTAACTCTTAAACTCTTACAAATTTACAATTTTATCACAAAAAAAAAGAATTTATCTAAACTGTCGAATTTGATAATGTTGACCACAATAGGAACTTGTTTCATTTGGGCCTTGTGTTTGGTGAGTATGTTCCCGGGAAATTGATGTTGAGGCCTATCGCATGTTCGTTTGGGCCTGGTGGGCTTAGCACCATTTGAGTTTTATTATGGTCCTTGCATTGTGACGCCATCTAAACCCAAAGGATTCACTTTGACCGGGACCAAAAAATAAATAAACAAATAGCATTTTTATATATTTGCGCTAACAAAATTTTTAGATATTTCCACTAACAACATTTTCAGATATTTGCTCACATGGTTAAACCATGCTAGTATGCTACGTCTCAAAGGTGGGTTTAAGTTTCATTTTACTTTTGAAGACATATTGCTAGTATGAGAGTTTGGATAAGAAGCTTTTGTACAAAAATAATTGGATTTAATCTGAACTCTTCTTGCACGGAAGTATTTTGTATTAATTCTATTTATGCTTAAATACACAATTTAAACAAATTATTTAGAGTATCAACTATCTATAAAGTTGAGCTTAATGATATACTAATATGTATGATATATAATTAGGTTATAATTTCAAATTTTTGATATCCGTAACTAATCAAAATTAAACTTTAGATAATGTGTATAAATCCCATCTGATAACAATGCCATTATTGTTTGCCAACTATGCTGAAATGCATGAGTTTGAATTTCGATGTCCGTCATAACATTGGTGATCAATTCAAGGATAAAAACTTAGCAGTGATTTGTGAATAAGTTGTGTAGAGGGAAATCCTTGTAATGTTTGTTTTTAGTGTTTATCTAATTAGTGCCAAAGAGGCAAAGACTAATGGTTAAAAAAGTTAAAATAGAAAGTTTTGATTCATTCACTGCATTCAATACATTAATCTTAGTAAGTTTATTTTTTCTATAAAGACTTTTCACTTCTAGATTCTTTAGCAAGCCCACTTAGGACACTAATGAACCCCTGTTTTTTTTTTATTCAAAGCCCTTATTTTTATTATAATTTATAGATAAATACATCTTTATTCATGTTTCGAGATCTTCAGCGTGCTACTAGCATCTTGGTTGACATAGTTAATTTTAAGGGTTTAATATCTATACACTAATAATATAAAATTTTTATACTACCATTCAATTAAAATATTAGAATAACATAACAATTATTATGATGATAAAAAGGGAAAAAAAATTGGACAATAAAATAACTATTTCAAGGACTGGACATTTTGACAAAGACTAGATTTATGTATCATGTCTTAATACTTTAAGGATGTTATTATTATTTATCCTTCTTATTATTATTAGGAGATTTTTTTGGTGTCATATTAAATTTATATGTATTAATATCTTTTAAATAATTTATAATTAAAAATTTATTATATGTTCTATTAATTAAATTTATTTTAAATACTATAATTAAATCAAAATTTTTATAGACCTGTCCATTACAAAAGAAAAAAAAATATTACTGTAATTTCATCGTGCTCTACGCAACAAAAACCCTTCTTTATTGCTCCTGTTCTTGTTCTTCCTCCTTTTTCCGTGCCTTTGCTTTCTTCTCCGAACTTCTTCTTCTCCAAATTCTTCAATTTTCACTTCTTCCACCCCCCCCCCCAAAAAAAAATCAATTACTGCCCATCATTTTCTGCCTTCAACATCCAACAACTTCACTCCTTGTCTCCTCACTTCAAGGTAACTTTCTCCGTTTCTTTTCCATCTCCATTTGTTTCTTTTAAATTATTGTTTTTTATATTTGGTCATAATAAAATTATTGTTTTTTCTTTTTTCGGTGTGTGGTTTTGCTGATAAACAATAATGGGTCTGTATAATTTGGTTCTAACAGCTTATTTATTTATTTATTTATTTTAACTGTTTTGGTTTCATTGAATTAGTTTCTGTTGCCAAGATTATTTATTTATTTTTTCTTTCACTTGTCTACTTTTGTCTACAATTGTTATTAAATAAATGCAGTCTTACTTTAGTGGCCCCCAGAATTGGTCAGTTGAATTTTGATGTAGTATACTATAACTTTCTGGAATTTTGTTTGTGCGAAAAAAAGGCCATTGCTTTTTCACCTTCCTTCCAAATGAACAAAAAAAGGAAAGTCTTGTCCATGTTGCACGGGATACTGGTACAAGTATGATTATGATACAAAAATACATTATAAATTCAATGAGAAACATGTAAAATATAACTAATGTATCTAAATTTATCGTATCGGTATCTGATACAACATTATCCGATACGGGTACATCGACTATTTTGAAGTACCTGAGCATCGTATTCTTTCTTTCCACTAGGCATATGCATAGAGTCAAGTGCGTGCTATCATCAATATTTTTTATTGGCAATTTTGACATGTTGATACAATATGTTAGTTTGTGAGGAGGTTGTGCAGTGTCCGCGTATTGTGTCACATTATGATTAAATTTATGAATACATTTGCATTTGATGTCATAAGGAGCAGACATAAACTTTATTTATTTATTTATTTTCCTTTTTGGGGTGGACTACAATGCAATGCAGGGCAATTAGGATACAGATTCTGCACAAATTATCGATGCCTTTGAACCCAGCTGCAAACAGCTAATTGTCATCCTTTGGAGTTTTGGTGGTGCATTCAGGTGGATTATTATAAGTGTATAGTACTTGAAATTGACACGAAATCTTTGAAAAGAAAAAGTATGAATGAGAAAGATTATTGAAAGTATGGCATGCTGTCAAATTGATTCATTCTGCACACCCTGCATTATGATTATTGGCCTGTTGAGATTTTCTATACTGACACCAAATTTTTGCACAGCTAATTTTGATTCTTATTTAACATTTAGGAAATTTTCTTCCATCAACTTCATTTTGTATATGCTTTTTGGAATATGTGTAATGCTGACATGTTAGTATGACACTTTAAATGCAGCTTCTCATCAAATCTTTTTGGAATGACCATTTTGGTACTGAGATAGATCATGATCAGGTACAAAGTTCATTCTCTGGTAATAAGCTTCATGTATATCCCATTGAGAATATTTTTTGTGTTGCCAACTCTAGGCACATGATTAAAAACATTGTTGACTAGGCCATATTTGGCTGGTGATTCATGATTTTTTTTTCCTTTGTTGAGGCGGGTTGACAAATAGGACGACAGCTGTGTAATGTCTTGCTACCATCTCTTTTAATATTTTCCTTTGGAAGATTCTAATATTGATTCTGTCGTGTTTGTAGAACCTTGTCATAACCATTTTGGTATTTGGGGCATGGACTGGACGTTTATGCCTACTGTTAATGTCTGTGAACAATGTTTAGCATGCCAAGGGATCCAACTGCTTTTAGTTTACTTAATGGAAACATCAAGGGGAATCATCCATGACATCAGGTTTACTTCAGGATGTTCCACCAGAGATAGAATTGTCTGACTATAGAAGGATCCCAAGTCCAGGCAGTGAGAGCCCTTCAGGTCTTCTTAATGGTGAGAGCCTAAATGTACAACCAATCACCGATTTGGATCTCTTCTTCGAAAGGCTTTACAGCTACTACTGTGAGAAAGGGCTATGGTGCATCATTATAAAATGGATTGTTGAACTTCTTAGTCTGGGGTTCACCATATGTTTTTCAGGATTTTTCCTACTATTTGTTGATTGGAATGGGCTCCGTAATGCAAAGTGTGGGATGGATGCAGTTGAATCCGGAATTAAGCCCTGTGATATTGTTAAAGAAGCTCTTCATGAACACCCGTTAACCCCACTGACACTTACCAAAGCTATTATTGTTGGATACTTGGGAATATTTTCCATATATTGGATATTTTGCTTCTTAAGATTCTTTGCTCAGCTAAAGGATACTCTGGAAATTCGACAGTTTTACTACAATAGGTAAATATGAATGATAAACAAATAAATGCCTTGGCTCAAATGATTAATTATCCATGGCTTATTTGCTTTTGCCACCATGATTGTCTTGCAGTCTCCATGTTACCGACAATGAAATTCAAACCATGCCTTGGGCTACTATTCTTGAAAAAGTTGTAATGGTACAAAGTTCTCAACAGCTTTGCGTGGTAAAAGATCTGTCTGTACATGACATGGTCATGAGATTGATGCGGAAGGAGAACTACTTAATTGGAATGCTCAACAAGGGTGTGCTTGCTTTCCCCATTTCTCAGTGGGTTCCAGGTGCCGGTCCTACTGTGACATATAGTTCTAATGGAACCCATTGTCGTCTAATACTAACCAAGACCCTTGAGTGGACTTTGAATTGGTGCATCTTGCAAAGCATGTTTGATCGGTATGTTTGTTCTTATACAAATACCTTCTTTTGTACGTTCAGAGTGTTCAATACCGTCTGGTCCGGTAATTTTGTTGATAATGTGTGTGAATTTTTATTATCTTTGGTGTATTCATTATGTTTTTCCTTTAAACCATTTTGAGTGAATGCTTTGTTGGTTTGAAGGAGGCAATTGCCATTTTGATGCAGGGTGGCCCCTCATAGAAGGTTACAGTTGATATTTTATCTAAGCATTTGGTTGCTCTCCAGAGACTTAATTCCTGTTATTTCATATATTATATTATACTTGAAAATTCATAGTAGGGTCAGAGTTGGCTTTTGTTGTTGTGTTTTGTATTTGTTTTCTTGTGAATTCAGAATTCATTTAGATTTACATATGTGATGGATAAGTTAAGTAATTCTTATGAGAATGTTCATCATACTGTACCTTTTTCAATGACTGTGCTCCTTTGAACACAATTATGCTGCAGAAACTTTTCTGTGAAAAGGGATTTTGTGTCAAATCCAAAGGCATTACAGAAAAGGCTTATGGTAGTTGGCTTTGCAATGCTTTTACTTTCTCCATTTCTTGTCATATTCATGCTGGTATATCTCTTTCTGAGGCATGCTGAACAATTTTATAATCATCCAAGCACAGCATCATCTCGAAGGTGGTCAAATTTGTCAAGGTGGATCTTTAGGGAATTCAACGAGGTATCATCATTATGTTTCTTGGTTTTCCTTGTATTTTCACTCTTTGCCATTTCATAGAGCAATCCTTCTTAAAGTTTAAGTTGTTTGGTGGAGGCCCATCATTGGTTATGTATCTAATGCATATATTTCCTGTTAATATCTGAAAAGATATCATGGGAGAATGTTTTGAGATTACTACGATGGTGCTACAAGAAAATAATGGAAATTACAAGAAAGGAATTCTTGTAAAACTTATTTCTAATTTTGGAACAATCAACCACATAACTGGTTAAAGATGTTCTAATAGTAGTTAGTGAATAACCACTTATTGACTTAATTTGCCACATGAGTTATTAAGGGTCTGTTTGGTTTTAGACGGCAGTTTTCTGTTTTCAATTTCCACTTTTGGTTTATTTCCTGTTTTTCGGGATTGTGAAGGAAATATTGAAAATTAGAATATCCAGAGCATGTTTGATTTTTGTTTTCATTTCATGTTTTCATTTTCTGTTTTAAATCTGTCTTCTGTTTTTCACAATTATGTGAAGGACATAGTGAAAACAAGAAAATGAAAATTGCAAACTGGATTTTCTAAATTTCACTGTTTTCATTATAAAATCCTGGAAAATAAGAAATAAAGCGAAAACAGAAGATATTTTCCAAAAAATATTCAGTTTTCATTTCCAATTTTCACTATTTCCTTTGGTGAATTATGAAAACTAGGGAGTAGACCCGAAAACAAAAAGTGAAGCTGGAAATGAGAGCAAAAACCAAACATGCCCTTATTGTTCCTATTTCCTAAAATGGAAATAGTTTTGGGTTGCTTTTCCTTGCACATTTTCTGAATTAGGTTTTTAATTCGCTATGAAACATTGATGAGTCCAATGAATTTCAATTTTTTTTTAATATTATTACTAAACTTTTGGTATGCAAGTTATTTGAAGAGAACCTATATATTACTAAATAGTTACTTTATAGGTTGTATGACATTTTGAAAGTTATTGACTTACTGGAGATTGAATTTTATGTTGTATATGTGTTCTCTTGAACTTTTCTGATAAAGGTATTTATTGCTTAAAAGTGGTACAACTATTAAGAGTTTGAAAGTGATAGTACCTATTTATAATATGTATCATAATCTTGTATTCTTTTACTTTTATGATAAAGCTTATCAGTGACATGTGTCGTAGGTGGACCATCTCTTCAAGCATCGGATTAATAGCAGTGTTTTCCATGCTTCAGAATATCTCAAGCAATTCCCATCACTTATCATATCTGTCATTGCAAAGTTCATCTCTTTTGTGTCGGGTGGCTTTGCTGCAATTCTAATCATCATTGCTTTCCTTGAGGAATCTCTGCTAGAGGGCCATGTAATGTATTTCTGTTAGTTTTGCTATAGTTTTACGGACTGTCACTGCAGTCAGTAAATTTTTTTTTTAATGAAAACCCATTGCAGATATTTGGTCGGAACTTGTTTTGGTATGCTGCCGTTTTTGGAACACTAACTGCCATTGGCCGGGCCGCAATTACAACTGAGCTTCTGGTGTTAGACCCTGAGGGAGCAATGTCTATGGTGGTTCAGCATACGCATTATATGCCAAAGAGATGGCGTGGCAAAGAAAGTACTGAAATGGTTCGCATTGAGTTTGAAACCTTATTCCAGGTACTCTTCTTGAGATGTTTGTTTAATGCATTCACATTAAGCTAGACCCACCCATATCTGTTCGTTGTTTACTCGATAGCATAGTTTTAAATATTATCTCTGATGCTCCTATATTTTCATATGTGGTGCAGTATAATGGAATGATGTTACTTGAGGAGATGGCCTCGATTTTTCTCACTCCATATTTACTTCTGTTTGTTGTTCCAAAGGTCATTGTTGTACTCGGATATAACTTTATATATACACATAAAGTATAATGTATTAACTATATTTTTTTTTCTCCTCATTTTTCAGCGGGTTGATGATATCTTGCAGTTCATTTCTGATTTCACTGTAAACGTTGAAGGTGTTGGTCATGTTTGTAGGTTAGCACTTAGCATGGAATATTATGATTTTTATCTTTTTCAATTTGCCTCTTTTCCTTTGGCCATTCTTGGGGCTGCTTCTATTAATTTTTTATTGTTTGGTCCTCAGTTTTAATGTGTTAATGGCAGACAAACTTAATTATATTTTTGTTGTATGCTTGATGATGTAACAGTTTTAGCACCTTTGATTTTCAAGAGCATGGAAACAGTAGTTATGGATCCCCATACAATGCACCACATAGCCGAAGGAGCTCCCAGGGGAAGTTGGAGAAATCATTTTTGAGGTATGGTCTTGGTGGAGCTTGTTTTCATAGGACTAATAGTTCTATTACATTGTTAGTTTATTGAGATTGTTTCAACAGATCTCTCAGGTCTTAGACATAAAGTTTAGGTCATGCCTCAAGCTACTTTTCATCCAACTGTTGTCCTTTATCCTTCCTTCAAGCTCTAATAACAGTTGCAACGGTTTAAAGGTTGCTCTTTTAAGGGTTTTTTCTTTTTTTAATTATCTAACTTCCTTAGCCTTGGGGAGGCTATAGTTCTTTTGCCTTAAAAAATTATTTCTTTTACTGTTGTGATGATTTTGAAACCATGCAGTTTTTAGAAACAAAAATTTATACACAGTCTTTCTCTTGCCCACTGCCGTGGAAATCTTAGAGATAGTCCAATCGACAAACAATTAGATAACTCTGCAGAAGCTTCTTACTTTTTCTGATCTTACCATTTGCTTTTGGAAAATTTAAATTAAACCTGATATTAACAGCTCCATTACTTTTAATCTCCATGTTATATTTCTCTTGCCCATGTTTTGCCAATGGCTCTTTTGTGTAAATGGCAGTCATGCTAGAAATAAAAGGACAACAATGATAATTTTAAGAAAACAGGAGGAGGAGAAAGAATGTAGGGAAATTTGTGGTATTTCATTCTGAACATAAAGAAAGTGATGTTTCAACTCCTATAGTTGGATTTTGGTCTCTGTGAATAATAATTCTTGTAAGGCAACTAATGTCTCACAAAACCTCAAATACTCAGAAAGGTGGTTGTGGTACACGTGTGCACTTTGCCATTATGATTTTTGGTTTTGTTTAACTTTTGTTGTCATTACAGTTTTCAGAGCAGTTACCCATCATGGGAACCAAATGCTCAGGGGAAACAGTTTTTGCAAAATCTTAGAACCTTCAGAGAGCAGATGTTATCAGGACATGGTAATGGACATGTGTGTTGCCTTCCTAGAATGTGGAGGGGTAGTCCCACTTTGGGAAGCAATGGAGACAGAAACCGGTTTACATCCAGGGAAACGCCATACTGTACTTTTGGAAATCGCAATCACTTTGGTTCATTGTGGTTGATTGAAGCCAACCAAAACAATCATCCCTATCTTCTTGATTGGTACTACACATCTCAACCTCATGATGATATTATGAGAGACATTCCATCGGAACCATTCAGAGTAACTGAGCACCATTCCAGAGAGTATTGGATGCCCTCCAACTTGACACAGAATGAGCCTGGGCATGAAGAATACCCAAATGAGTACAGTGAGGATCGCGCTGCATCCCATCTTGGGGCTTCCACATCAGCTCCCATCTTCAGGGAAAGCCTAATTAATGTTCGAAATGCTAATGAACTGTCCCCCACTGCCAGGAGTCATTGGTGGGCTAGAAGCCGCCCGCAAGGTGGACAGGCTCAGACAAGCTTTTTTGAGCCTCCAGATTTCAATCACCAAACAGAAAATAATAATTATGATAAGTTTTCTGATAGAGGGTCAGAGGATCAAGATCAAGAACAACACTCGTACTGGAGAGATCATCACAGATTATCTAGAACAATTTACACAGATGACTTAGAGGCAGGAGAATTTAATCTTCATTTTAATGATGTTTATAGCAGACCTCCAGAAACTTCCACTGTAAATCCCAGCACTGCAAGCTTTTGAGTGATGGCTTTGTCCCACATTATTTATTTTGGGGGTTCTTGCCTTCAAGCATATGGAGTGCCTGAATTTCCAAGCCATTATTGTCCCTTTTTATTTTACTTTTATGGAAACTTATTCTTTGCTGTATATAAATTCATTGGTGACTGTTAACTGATCATTAAGGCTACCTAAAGGGGTCTGGGAATGCCTTCCAATTCCAGGTGTAGGAATCATAAGAAAATATTTTATTGTGTCCATTCTCCTAGTTCATCTACCCAATTCAGTCTTATCATTAGAGTTCTTGAACTAATCATATCACAATGAAAGGGTTTTTTTGGCCGAGTTTCAAAACCAGTTAAAAATTGTGCAAGATAAACTTACTTATATAACAGAATAAACTATTGACTGATAAGGCGAGAGTGCAAAAGGATCTAGTTAGTTTGAGTTTTGATTTTGTCATAAATTAACCAAGTATATAAGTATTCATATGAGACTAGAGAGTAATTAGACCTTTATGATTCTGTTCAGCATAGCAGTCCTATACTAGATTACAGTTTGCACAAGCTATACTGCAGTTCTATAGTCTTGGCAGGTAATGCCTAGGCATTTGGAGGGGTGATGGTCCAGAGGAAGTGAGGAGGAAAAGGAACCCCAAGTTGGTGTCCAAAAGCATACCATACTTATTCGTTTATGTTATTTGGACTTATCCGGTGTAGAATTATTCGATTTACATCCAATTCATCATTGAATAAGACGTTAATCCCATTTAAGTAGAGTTCATATCTTATTTAATGGTAATAATATGTCTACAATATATTACACCCTATAAGGACAAATAATATTTTTCCGTTTATTGTCCTGTGTTTGCACTTTGCACTTGCCTAGTATCCATGTGATTGGCGTGAAGCAAAAGCAAACTTGAGGTTACATTTAAATATTACATTAATCTATTAGTTTATGATAACATAATTTTTGTGATTTAAGTTTTTAATAATTAATTTGATTCAAATCAAGTTCAAAGAAAGAAATAACCTTAACATTCTCAAGAAAATTTTGTTTCACATGACATTTTATTTAATTGCACATAACAATATTAATAATTTATCTATGAGTTTTATAAAGTTGAAATTTTAGTGATTACATTAATCTAATAACTTATGAAAACATAACTTCTGTGATTTAATTTTTTAATAATTAATTTGACTAAAAAATTACAGAAAATAAACTAAAAATTATTTTTGAAGTAGACAACTAAAATATTTGTACTCTTAAATTATTTATTTATCAAGCAAGGATATTAAATTGTGTAAAACACTTAAAAATTGAATATATTATTATCACATCTAATTTTTAGACACCAATATATGTTTCTTTTAAAAGTATTCTTATTAAAAATAATTTTAAAAAAGATATTAACAAACTCGTGTAAAATACGGGAATGATCTCTTGTGTAAGAGACTAATCTTTACTTAAGACATTAATGTTGCACGTACGATGCTTTATCTGCATTTTAGTTTATCAAGATGAAAATGATAAGTTCAATATTATAATAAAATATGGTATAAAGTACTCTACAGAAAATAATTTTTATATGCAAATAATGTGATGTAATAAAAATCAAAAGAATTGTCGGCAGGGTCTATTTCTATTTAATTAATTTCAATAATTTTTATTGAATGGTAATGTTATATTTTATTTTATATTATTATTACATAAAAATTAGTCACATATTCCATATGCCAATCATGGTGAGCACAACTGCTTAAGGTTTGACTCTCACCCCATAAGGTTGTGGGTTCAAATTTACCGATGTGAAAATTTTATTAGAGAGAGTGATATGTAATATGTAATCCCTCTTGAAAATTGAAAAACTTGGTTCTTCCTTAACCTTGGTAGAATACTTAAAACATATTTCACTTTTATCTCATTACTTAAAAAATCATGTATATAAAAGAACTTAATTGGATAATAATGTAATTAGATAAAATTTATATCCACTTAAATAAAAGTTTAAATCAATGAAATTTAGGTTTTTCCTTTGGTACCTTTAGGGTATTGAAACCTTTAGAGTTTGTTTGGTTTGAATTTTTAATTTGAGTTTCTAGTTTTACAGATTTTATTTTTCAGATGAAGAAATATTGAAAATTCTAAAAATTTTCAACATTCAATTTTTATTTTTAATTTTCAGTATTTCCTTTATAAAATTTCAAAAACTAAAAAATTAAAATTAAAAACTAATAAATGAAACCAACCAGGCCTTTAGATTTTCAATGGTTGTAATTTACTTTGACACTTGCTTGCTTATCAATCCATATTTTCTAAATTGAATGTAACTTTTTTAAAAACCATTTAAATTATTAATCAAAATTTTAATTCAAGTATATAAGTAGAGTTAAGAAATAATGTTAGAAGTGCATCGTTCTGTATATAGTGGTAGATGTCATTGTTTTAAAGTTATTTAAAAAGCAGAGAGGGATGTAGTGGCGTTGAGTGGTGGTGGTCCGAACAAAGAAAGAAAGAAGAAGAAAGCTTTGTGTAATCCGCGTGAGTCGCAGAGAGAGGGAGAAAGAGTAACATAACAGAACATAACATAACAAGGCGAAGAAAAGAAAGAAAGGAAAAAGGAGTGTATTGTTTTGGGTGATTGATGGTTTGGTGGTTGGTTCACCGCTCCCTTCCTTCTCTCTCCCACTGTCAATTTTCTCACCACCCCTCTCCCCATTTTCTCGCTCTTCGTGCCCCCCCCCCTCTCTCTCTCTCTCTCTTTCTCTCTCTTCTGTCTCTGAATGCAATCAAAACAATGCCATCAATTCAATCATCATGATTCCTCACCCTTCTTCTCTCCCTTTCATCAATACTCACACCTGATAATTCACTCTCTCTCTCTCTCTCTAACACTTTCTCTCTCTTCACTACTCATCAGATCCCATCATCATCTATCTCCTTCCTCTAGATCCCCATTCTCACTCCATCCATTCATTCATATTCACCCCTTCCCTCAATTCTCTCACACCACCTCAGGTACATACCCCCCCTTTTAAATTAGGGTTATTATTATCATTATTGTTATCACAATGTCCCCCCTTTTTATTTTCTGAATTTTTTTGTTGGATTTATGATTGATTAGATTAGTAATTATTTCTTGCAATTCAATTCGAATTCCAGGGAATCCAGCTGCTGACAAAAAATTTTCTCTTCAATTTGGAAGTGCTTTTTCTGTTATTCGAGGAATCCCTGGGTGGTTTGATTCGATTCGCGTCCTGAACAATCGCGTTTGTATTAAAAAAAATGCCACATGGGTTTTGTTAAAGTTTCGATTTTGATGGGACATTGTGGCTTGATTCGATGATGGGCATTTTTTTTTAAATTATTGGGTTTTGAGTAGTAAAAGACGACGACAACAACAACTACAAAACGTGATTCTTCTTCTTCTTCTCCCAAACATGGTTTGTTGGAGAACTAACATTGTATGAGTTCTGATCAGCCACTGTTTTTGGGATCAGATCTCCCTTCTACAGTGATCCACAGGAAATCGGGATCCAGAAGCCGCGCCCTTTCATTCTCTTCTTCCGTATTTGATGATGCTCAATCCCATCTCAGCACTGATTTTGAACTAAGGGAAGAAGACCAACACGCTGTGTCAGCTAGTGATTCTAGCTTCCACTCAGTTCTTGATAACAACCGTTCATCATATTCCTTTTCATCAGATAGAGATTGTGATCTTCACTCTAACAAGAAGCACCCCTTGGAATGCCCCACGAGGGAGAGGGTGAGAAGGGCATCGCGGGGTGCAATGGAACTGCATGATACCATCACCAATAGCAGCAGCATCAGTGTGCCCTTTGAAATCTCAGGTTCTTCATCACAACAGGTTCATCATGATAGGTTGAGTAGTAGTAATCATCATAATAATAATGTTAATAGTAAGTCTCAGAGGATTAGGCACAAGAGTGTGCAGTTTGATGATGTCTTGTTGCATGATGATAGTGCTAGGCTGATATATATCAATGATCCTAAGAGGACCAATGATAAGTATGAGTTCACTGGGAATGAGATCAGGACTAGTAAATACACCTTTATTACCTTCCTGCCCAAGAACCTCTTCATTCAGTTTCATAGGGTTGCTTATTTATATTTCCTTGCTATTGCGGCTCTCAATCAGCTCCCTCCACTGGCTGTGTTTGGGAGGACTGTGTCCCTTTTCCCACTTTTGTTTGTGCTTTGTGTTACGGCCATTAAGGATGGATATGAGGATTGGCGGCGGCACCGGTCTGACCGCAATGAGAACAACCGGGAGTCTCTGGTGCTTCAATTCGGTGATTTCCGGTCCAAGAAGTGGAAGCATATACAAGCAGGTGAGGTTGTTAAGATCTTTGCAGATGAGACGATTCCGGCTGACATGGTCTTGTTGGGGACAAGTGATCAAAGTGGGCTTGCCTATATTCAGACAATGAATTTGGATGGGGAGTCGAATTTGAAGACGAGGTATGCTAAGCAGGAAACGGCTTCAGCAGTTTCTTCAGAAGCTTGTGCTGTTTCTGGGGTTATCAGATGTGAGCAGCCTAATAGGAATATTTATGAGTTCACGGCGAACATGGAGTTCAGTGGACTAAGGTTTTCCCTTAGCCAGTCGAACATTGTACTGCGTGGTTGCCAACTGAAGAACACGGATTGGATAATTGGTGTTGTGGTTTATGCAGGACAGGAAACAAAAGCAATGTTGAACAGCGCAGCTTCTCCTTCCAAGAGAAGCAAACTGGAAAGTTACATGAACAGAGAAACCCTTTGGTTGTCAATTTTTCTTTTCATCATGTGTTTAGTTGTGGCCCTTGGGATGTGTCTTTGGCTGGTACGCCACAAGAACCAGCTTGATACCCTGCCTTACTATAGAAAAAGATACTTCAACAATGGGCCAGATAATGGAAAGAAATACAAGTATTATGGGATACCAATGGAGGCATTTTTCTCCTTCTTGAGTTCTATTATAGTGTTTCAGATAATGATACCAATATCTCTTTACATCACAATGGAATTGGTTCGCTTGGGTCAGTCATACTTCATGATTGAAGACAGGGATATGTATGATGCTAGCTCTGGATCGAGGTTTCAGTGTAGATCATTAAATATAAATGAAGATTTGGGCCAAATACGTTATGTATTTTCAGACAAGACAGGAACACTGACAGAAAACAAAATGGAGTTTCGGAGGGCTAGTGTAAATGGGAAGAATTATGGGGACTCCTTGGTCACAGCTGGTAATGATACAGGTATTCAATCTCTTCTTGAGATCATTATATAATTTTAGAATGCTTAATGATATGGTACAGTGCCATTATCTCTCATCATGTTAATCTTGTTTGACATCCTTGTTACTGAAAGGCTAACATATATATGACACTGAGATTGTGATAAAGTTTTGATTTCTTATGGAAGTCTCAGAAATGCATGCCATTACTGCCTCGGTTTATGTTGTTTGACATCCTTGTTACTGAAGGGCTAACATATGTATGACACTGAGATTGTGATAAAGTTTTGATTTCTTATGGAAGTCTCAGAAATGCATGCCATTACTGCCTCGGTTTATGGTAATAGTTGTTTGCCGACAGTTTGGTGAGAATTGGTGCCAATATAATATGTTCTATATGATTCTCATTTTCAAATTTATCTTTGGCTTGACTTAGCTGTTATATTGTGCAAATGCATAAGGCTTTGTAGTTATTGTATGAGGGAAGAGCTTACTATGAGTTGGCCGATGGTTTCCTTTTCCTTGATCTTTCACTCATTTGATGAAATTTCTATGCTCTTCAATTTTCTTTTCCCCCTATTGTGAACTTTATGATTCAGTTATATGTCTCAATCTAAGTAATAAGGGGCAGCAACTTGAGTTCCCATCAGAGATCATATGTAATCTTATGATGGATTGACAAATTTGCTGGTGCATATGTATCAGAATTCAGAAGACTTTTTTGTGATGTTTTGCAGCAGCTGCAGCAGTTATTCCTAAGCGGAGATGGAAGCTCAAATCTGAAATTCCAGTTGATTCTGAACTGTTGACAGTGTTGCATACAGAATCAAATAGAGATGACAGAATTGCTGCTCATGAGTTTTTTCTTACATTGGCTGCTTGTAATACTGTGATCCCTATACTTACTGGTTGTATATTTCCCAGTAGTGGAACAAGTGAATCAAATGAAGACATAGAAGGCATTGATTATCAGGGAGAATCTCCTGATGAACAGGCTCTAGTTTCTGCAGCCTCTGCATATGGATATACTCTTTTTGAGCGAACATCTGGACACATTGTTATTGACGTCAATGGTGAGAAGCTCAGGTAGATAGTGACTTCCTTTTGGTTGGGAACTACATATTTTACTTTTTTTCAAGAATGTGGACATGTATAGTTAATGAAACTGTATTATGTACATTGGATATTATAGTTCAGTTTTGTACTTTGTTTGTGTCATGTATTTATATTATTTATTAACTTCATTTTCTCTATGTGCATTATAGATTGGATGTATTGGGCCTGCATGAGTTTGATAGTGTGCGGAAGAGGATGTCTGTTGTTATTCGGTTTCCTGACAACGTTGTAAAGGTGTTAGTCAAAGGTGCTGATACTTCAATGTTTAGCATTTTAGAAAATGACAGCGAGAGCAACGATAGCATACGACGTGCAACTGAGAGTCATTTGAATGAATATTCTTCACTAGGTTTGCGCACTCTTGTAGTTGCCTCCAGCGATCTTTCAGATGCTGAACTTGAGGAGTGGCAAAGCATGTATGAAGAGGCCAGCACATCGTTGTCCGATAGAGCTGCTAAGCTTCGTCAAACTGCAGCTCTTATAGAGTGCAACTTAAAGCTCCTTGGTGCAACTGGAATTGAGGACAAGCTGCAAGAGGGTGTTCCAGAAGCCATTGAGTCCCTGCGGCAAGCTGGAATCAAGGTCTGGGTTCTTACTGGTGATAAGCAAGAGACAGCGATTTCAATTGGTCTTTCCTGCAAACTTCTGACTGCAGATATGCAGCAGATTATTATAAATGGCACTTCAGAGGTTGAATGCCGAAATCTTTTGGGTAATGCTAAAGCTAAATATGGTGTGAGATCTTCAAGTAGAGGGCAACAAAATTCAAATCACAAAACCGATGCTGGACTTGGTGATCTTGATATTCGCAATGGATCAAAATCATTGAGTTTGCCCAAGTGGAATCCAGGAAAGGAAGAAGGAACTACTGCTCCATTGGCACTCATAATTGATGGAAACAGTTTGGTTTATATTTTGGAGAAGGAACTGGAGTCAGAGGCAAGATAATCCTTCCCCAGTTGAAGTTTTTGCTTGGAATATTTATGTGCATATGCATATACTATTGTCTAGATTGGATTTGTTGAATAAAATGTTGGGGGTATATATTTACCATTGCCCTTTTTCTTTTCAACAGCTTTTCGATCTGGCAACTTCCTGTAGGGTTGTGCTATGCTGTCGTGTTGCACCCTTGCAGAAAGCAGGAATTGTTGATCTCATAAAGAGCCGCACGGATGACATGACACTGGCCATAGGTGATGGTAAGTTCTTTTGTAATGATATGGAATCACCCCTATTTGCATTTGGATTATCACAGGGGTCCTGGTTGGTGGTTTATAATAATTTGTCTGTAGGTAGAGATCATTAAACTTCCACCAGTGCAACCTGATGCACTCTGAATTAAGATTCAATTGATATGTAGTTATGATACCTCTTTTCATATCGGATATTTTTGACAGGGGCCAATGATGTGTCAATGATCCAAATGGCAGATGTTGGAGTTGGAATATGTGGGCAGGAAGGCGCCAGGCCGTGATGGCATCAGATTTTGCTATGGGACAATTTCAATTCTTGAAAAAATTACTTCTGGTTCATGGGCACTGGAATTATCAGCGTGTTGGTTATTTAGTTTTGTACAACTTCTATCGCAATGCTGTCTTCGTATTGATGTTATTCTGGTATGTTTAGCTATCTTTGGATTTGAAGGTTGACTTCCTCTTTGTTTATGCAAGTTCTCTTGTTTGGTTCAATCCAGTGTTGATGTCTGACCTTTCAGACATTGGGGCAAAAACTTGAAACATGTAATTTTTGTTATTTATGCCTATGATAGGCTATGGGCAGATAATTGGCAGAAGCATTTTTTCAATATTTGGATGTTAACTTTTGCATATGCATTCTGTCTTGTTATAGAATGGAGTTTGGTGTCAATTTGTCTTGAAATTGGATACTTCTTCCCTCTGTTATCTTTGTTGAAATGTGTATCAAAAGTATTTGGGCTCAAAAAAAGATATTGGATTTTAATAATAGTTGCAGGTTTTATGAAACTTTATGCATTCTAATTACATGTCTTCCTTGTATGTAGGTATATATTATGCACTGCTTTTTCCACAACATCTGCATTGACAGATTGGAGTAGTGTATTTTATTCTGTTATATACACGTCTGTACCTACTATTTTTGTTGGCATTCTGGACAAAGACTTGAGCCACAGGACACTCTTGCAGTATCCGAAGCTGTATGGTGCAGGTCACAGGCAAGAAGCTTACAATATGCAATTATTTTGGATCACAATGATTGACACAGTATGGCAGAGCCTTGTTCTCTTCTACACACCTTTGTTCACCTATAAGGACAGCTCAATTGATATCTGGAGCATGGGCAGTTTGTGGACAATTGCAGTTGTTATCCTTGTAAATGTACACCTGGCTATGGACATCAACCGCTGGGCATTGATTACTCATCTTGCTGTATGGGGTTCGATAGTCATTACATATGGTTGCATGGTGGTACTGGATTCTATACCTGTCTTTCCAAATTACTGGTTAGTTACACTTGTCCTCCGATAAGTATTCTGTATTATAGATGAAGCAATACTATAGGATATAATATGTAGCTAACATGTCTCCAAATCCCTGCAGGACTATTTATCATCTGGCAGTGTCCCCTACATACTGGATAACGATTTTGCTTATAATAATTATAGCATTGCTTCCTCGCTTTACTTGTAAAGTAGTTTGCCAAATCTTTTGGCCTTCAGATATCCAGATAGCTAGAGAAGCTGAGCTATTGAGGAAACAGCATAATCATATGGAGTCGAGGCATCAAGTTTCCAGTTAACTTAGTGTTACTGTCTTGTGTCACTGACCGAAACTACAGAAATCTCAACTGAAATGGCTTCCCTTGTATTTGTCATCACAATGCATTCTGGTGGCAGTTGGTTGTATAGATGATCTGGTAAGGACATGGTTTCTCTCTCCCCTTTCATTACCATTATTATTATTTTTGTATTATTATATAATTGTTGAAAGTAATTCCAGTGATATCTTTTGTCTAGTTTCCTTGGACTTAATTTTGGTTTATGGCAAAACCAAATACCAAGAATAATTCAAATAATTCTAGATTTGTAAGTTGTCCAAAAAACTGGCATCCCTTTCTTTGTGGCTTTCAGAATTGAGAGATCCTACTGCCTTTATGCTAACAACAATACTACTAACAGCGCTTTATGGATGTATTGGGATAGGAGAAAGCTGTTCATTGTTGTTGGTCTAATATACAACATAAGATTAGTTGAATGAAGTATCACTTGTGCTCTTCTGCCCTCATTTTGTGTTTATTTAGGGGAGTGGGCTCAAAGAGAGATAGTGGCAGTGACTAAAAAAAATAAGAGAGAGAGTTTTGAGATAATAAAGATTAAATTTGGCTTCCTGTATTTTTTTTTTTCTAACTACTTGGCTAACAATCTAAATCATTCTGTTTAAATTCGAGTAAATTTCTTTTTATCAAATGTTAGTTTTTTTTTTTTTTCTTTACATAGACAGTGATAAATTTTTCACTTAAGGGTGTGTTTGGTTAAGGGGTAAAAATAACGTGAAGATTTTTATGAATGAGTTTTGTATGTAATTTAACACATGAAACTTATCTATGAAAAATTTCACCTCATTTTTAACCCCTAATCAAACAAAGCCTTAAGGGTGAATTTCTGTCTCCAAAATGCATCCTTGAATTTAAGTTGTCAAACAACATATTCTGAAGGAGGACTGAATGTCACTTGATAGTTGATAGTGACTAACATAGTGTGTTTGGAAAAGTTATCAGATTAAAATTATTTTAATAATTACTTATTTGTATAATTGCTCTTTTATATAATCAATTATGTGTGGATCAATTTATATTTGGATAACTCAGCTAAAAAGTGATTTTAAGATAATCTGTTTTGTTTGGATTGTATGAAAAAATTGCTTTTGTATAGTAAATTACTAAAAAAGGTATGGAATGATTTGTTTATGATATATAATATTTGATACTTTACATTAATTTTGTGAAAACATCATAATTCTAAAATAATAAGGTTCTACATATAATCAAAAGCTTCAAAATGTTGCTAATAAATTATTAATTTTTCAGCTTAAAATTATTATTATTATTATTTTTATTATAATTCATTTTCACACTTTTGCCAAACAAGATAGATTCTTATAAAACTACTTTTTCTTGAGATGCTTCTCAAACATGCTAAATTAGTTGTTTTTAGTTGCGACATGAAACAAGGATCCTTCAATCTTACTGGATTATGAGGGTTTGGATAAAATTTGCTAATGATTAATGTAGTCTGGCTTGAGTTCTGCTGGCCAGTTCTCTATGGAAATTTGGCAGAGCATGTAGTTCTCTTGCAGTTGAGTCCTTTGACAACATAAACCCTAAATTTGTGCTCTTAGTATGTCCAATGACCCTTGGTTGTTTGTATTATTTATGGCTTATGTTCTCCATCATCATATTCTAGTTTGTTGATGATTGGTGAAGTTCTTTGGTCTGGGATGGATGTTATTGGATACTTAGACACTTGGATTCCCTATGTAAATAATTCTTTTAGGGTAAATTACGCTGACTTCCTCTTAGGCTAGGTGATATTACACACAACACTCAATTTGTCATGCCTTCACCGACCCCTCCTATAGTGGAACTAAGAGACATGTTTACGTGGGTGGCTGGGTGCTTATTGTAATATTGCACCAAATATAAGGGTATTGGGAGTAACGTCATCTAAATCTCAAGGAGATCAATGTATATTTTTACAAGTCATAAGGTTTGTGTAATATTGCCTAATTTTAGGTGTGGTCAATGTGTTTTACACACTTTTATTTTGTCAGATCCTTTGGTTCTGGGTTTAGTAAAGTTAATAGTCAACAAAACATGTAGGTAGTTGAAGTTTTGTAACAGGAAAATGAATTATCACCATTGTGTATTCACAAATTGTTGTTTTCCAGAAATTCTTTGTTCATGAGGGGTATTTAATAGTTATACATTAGTATGTGTTATTGTTTTTGTCTGTATATGTGAATGCAGTGGGAAGAATGTTGTGAACCGGTTTTAGATAAATATTATGATCTATGTTCCCTAAAATAGTGAGCTTACTTTTTTTATGTGTTTGCATTCCGGATTGCGTATGGTCCTGATCTTTTTGTGCTCTAAATTCTTCAGATGAGTTGCAGAAGATTGCATCAATGTGAGACAAAAGCTCGGCATCCTATTTAGTAATGGAATATGTCGTGGGGAAGCACATGGCAAGTTGTGATGCGTAGGCCAGCAATTAGCTGGCCTGGTTTCTCAAATGCCTCCAATCAGGTAGGTAAATAGGAGAGGGATGTAGGAAGAAGATACTCATGCTCAGTTTTCTCGAGCAATTTGATATGGGTGGATCTTTATTGGTGGTGCTGTGGCCATAATGGTAGTGTCCACGGGTCTATAGAGATGTGGGAGATAGATTGGAGTCTAACTAAGTGTACAATAGTTCTGTATAAATCAGGCTTGAAAAAGGTCCTCAGAAGAGTGTCTCGAAAGGATAAAATGAAAGGAAAGGGAAAAAAAAAAAATGAAGGTAATTTCACTATACTGCATAGCTCCTTGCATTGCCTAGATTTAGTAACCAACAGTTAACCCTACTAAAGCAAAGTTTCATTAAGGGTGACTTTAGTTGAAGGGTAAAATTAGGGGTTGAAATTTTCATGGATAAGATTCATATATAAATTAAAACATGAAATTTATTTATGAAAATTTTACTTTCATTTTTACTCTACATGCGGGCACACCTCATAATCAGTAATTAATGATACCCGTATGGGGTTTGGTACCTGCAAATGATATGGTGGGTGATTGAAATTCATAAATGGTCAATTATATCATTTCTTGCAGGTGCTAATCAGTGGGTAAATGATCAATGTTTGTTGTTAACTATAAAAGTAGGTAGCTAATTCAGTTTGACAATCGATATATTGCTATATTATATTTTGGAATAGGGAACCTTTAATCCTAAAATTGCATTTTTGAGGCCGTTAAGTGGACGTTGCCTGTGTCTTGGAAGTTGGAAGACATGGTGCCTATTTTTCATTAAATGGTTGCCCCAAAAAAGGTGATCTTGGACCAATATATTTTTATTTTCTTTGTTTTTTCCTATAATTTCTTCTTAAACGAGGCAAATTTCATGACCTGAAAATAAAAAGGCAAATTTGAAGGATGATGTTAGTTAATTGACACAATAATAACAATCTATAGATTAAGAACATAGTTTTACACTATCTACGTTAAAAAAAAAAGAAAAAAACGATAGAAGATTAAAGTGATATTAATTCAATCTACTAGTAACAAAAAATCATATTGTTCGGGATGAAATGATGAGCTTCACATGCCATTTCTTAATCTCAAAATGATATAAATTCTTTTTTTTCTTTTTCTTGGTCAACAATGTAAATTCATTTTTTAGAGTTTGTATGATCGTGCCTAAATTTTATCATAACTCTGGATTCAGGATGAACCAAAATATTTATTAAGTTGCTTTCATTTTCCTCAGTGCATCCTATTGGCCTTTGAAACGTGACTTGAGTTATAGATTATATATCCATATCATTCCACAAATGTGACCTTTTACTAAGAATAATTATTAATAAACCGAATTCATAATATATATATATATATATATATATATAAGTCAACCGAATGTAGATGGTTGACCTACAACACGAATTCTTGTCTAATAGTTCACGTCTCTTATTTCTTGAATTCATACTACCAACAACCATACTTTTGACTTGTTTGTTCATTTTTTGTTTTTACATTCTGAATTTTTGTAATGAATTTCATGGTGATTGGGAAAAAATAATAATAATTGAGAAATAATGAGATTGAAATTTTACTAATGATGAAAAGATGTGGTGATATAAGAAGATAAAGCTTTATATAGGCCATGAGTGAAACCAACTAACAATCAAACTAACTAATCTAACTAAATAGCAATGTTCCTAATACCTTGTTCTCAAATTTGTCATGTATTTAGTGTTTGTTTTGCGCATTTTGTAAGCCTAAAAATATTTTCACCCACCTGAAATGAAAATCAACAGTAACCAAAGCTATTTGGGTGCATTTTGAGTTTGATAAACTTACTTTTCAAATATCTAGAGTTACTTCTAGTGATAGCAAATGGTTCCATAATTTTCATTTTGGATGATCAAAATGAAAAAAGAAGTTTACTCTAATACCCTTCTATTACTCTTTTTCACTTTTAACTTAAAAAATTATGTGATATCCTTTTTGGTAATTATATCTTGAGAAGTTATTTTGCTTTAATCTATTCAAACAAAAATAATTCTTTTAGACACTAACACTAACACGACATAGACATGATACTGAACGGACAAAGACACATCAAACTTATAAAATCAAACTGACACGGACAAAGAGACACTGTGTGTGTGTAAAATTTAAGATGAAAAACTTCACAATTCAATATCATTTATATTTATGTATGAAGTTAACATTTGCAATACATTCAAATATTTATAGTTGTCAAACTACTAATTTTCTTCACACTTCCTGTTTCTAAGCCCTCATATCAAAGAGATGAGAGAAAAATGTCCAAAGATAAGAAAAGATGAAATACTCAAAAAATGTGTTTGGTTGTGTTGTATCCGAGTTGTGTCTAGAATATATTTGAGCCATGTTTACTGCATATTCAGCTGAAAAAAAATATTTTAAATTGGACACTTCCATACACGTATTGGACACATGTCTTGTGGGTGTCCATTTGGTGTTGGTGCTCCATGTGTGTCGGACATGTGGACACATCAAAATTGATGTATTGTCTTCCTAGCTTTTGAAATGTTATTTTTAAACATAAATCAAATATTTCGATTTTAAATTTTTTAAAAGTAGTTCTTTCAACTTGATCTGTTTCAAAAATAATTCTTCCAAAAGTTAAACTAAACCAGCCCTTAAACTTATAAGATTAACTGTGAACTGTTGTTAAGGCAAAATATATTGATGTGTGCTTTAAAAATGATACATTAAACGACAAACTTTGCTCTCTTAAATATGTTAATGAGGTCCGGTTTCTAACAATACATGTTAGCAAAGAAATGTGATGAGTATCAATTTTTTTTTTTTTTTTGATAATTTGCGTATCAAGTTATACAATAGAAATTATATTATCAAGAGAAACCAGTATTGTGATAATACCTAAAATTAAAGGTAATGCACATGTACGTACAAGAATCATTATGCATAAAGGGCACGTGACTACCTTGGGGTTCACAAACTCGTTAGTCGTAAGATAAACTCTGATGACCATGTGCATTGGCCACGAATGGCGCACAGGCACGTTTGAATTTAAACTAGGTGTAAGAGCTTCTCATACCATTATTTGATTTATTCACATAAGATGACTTCTTAGTTAATTATAATTTGATGGTATTAAGTAATGTAAACTAAATCTAAAGAAAATTTTCTTTTTGTATATACTAACGTAATGTGATGCTATCATGTTACATCACCAAGTGCGTGTCATGAAAGTGAAGAAAATTATTGAATTATTGAAGGCCGGATCTAATAAAGAGTTAGGGTGTCATGTCCATGAAACCTTGAAATAAATAGATAAATAAAATTTTGAGATATTTATGTTTATTCTTCTCCTCAAAAAAGTAATGCAATAGTAAATCATTACAATTGGATTAATATAATTATATAATAATAACCAGGCATTGTCAATTGATATTGTCACTATCTAACTAGAGGTAGAGGATAGATAAGTGTTTAGCTAGAGAATGAGATGAATGTCCCTCCTCTTTTAGAGGGTATAGATGGGGTAGAACATTAATGATAGAGGCTATGATTGAGGTCGTGGATCAAGGGATTGACAAGCGTAAATTATAGGCTGAAGAGTGTAGACACAAGCCTGATTGAGGCCAGGGCACCGACTAATAACCGACCCATAAGCCCTCCGACTCCAAGCTCAATTTTTGCAAAGGAGCTCACCGTAAGTACAGTAGATGGACCAACTACCCGGTCTACAAGACCACTCTAGATATGTTTTAGTGGTTGACTAGGCATATCCAAGCTTAATTTAATAATTGATAAATTTTATTTAAAGTTTATATATAATATAAACTTTCTAAAAATAGCTCAGCTGAATGTAAAATTGATGTATCAGAATATTTAAAACAAAGAATGTAAATATCATTTCCAGCATTGAAGAAGCAAAATCTCATAAAACATCTATAGACTGTCCCACAAAACACCACACTATAAGATAATTCTTTTTACACTTTAATTTTTTGTCTTGAGCAATTATATTTTGTTGTTGGTTCTTGTGAATAACGTTTAGGTCTATTTTATCGGTGTCGATTAATTAATTAAGTCTTACGAAAAGTAAAAAGCTTAAAGCTTTTTACTCTTTAGATTCTTAATATCAAATCCAATAAAAAAAAAGGACAAATCATGCTTAACTTTCTTGAGGATTCATGAAATTCATCCTCATTTTTTTCTATTTATTCTGATACTAACCTCCTCTAACCATATCATTCAATATGCAATGAAAAGAAGCGCAATGTAATATTTTTACAAATTTATGGAGATCAGGATAATAATTTTATAAATTTAAAAATATCTGAAATAAATTTTATAAAGTGAAAAGAGTGAGATCAATTTCTGCGAAGCTTGGAGGCCAATATAAATTACCAGACAGTATAGTTGGTAGCAGTACTCCACATCATTAAATCATTAATGAAAAAACCTTAATTCTTTTTATACTAAATTATACGAGCATCTGTGAGAATATCGCTTTGAAATGGAGGGTGGACATTGGCCTTGGTGAACAGACAATGAACACTAGCCGTCCGATGCACTGCTTTTTCTCCATCCATATCCAATCTTACACTGCTCATATTCTACTTGCTAACGACCCTTCCCTTGTCCGTACTCGAATGCCCTTTGTTTAATTTCACCGAAGCCCCTGTAAGGGCAAAATCGTCCTTACGGTCACCAAAGTTACAGTGGCGGCTTTAAATTGCTCCTATTCACAAATCAAACACTGCCACGTCACAAACACATCCTCATGACGAAATCATGGTAACGTCATCCTGCTACCGTAAGATTTAAGTCCCAAACAACCTCCTTTTCCACGCTCCACCACAAAAGGGATGCCGTACACGTGGCACTTCATGAATGGCTGTGTCGTACACGCGCTAATTTCGCATGTGGAGAACCCCATAATGGTGGAACTTTCTTGCCAGGTTCGTTTAACCTTCGGAGCATGTGCAAATGGTGCCAACCCTTGTCCCCGTTTATCACAATTATTATTTTTTATTGTTATTTTCCCAAAATATAAAGGTAACCACAAGTGAGTGCGAACTCAAACCTCAGTGTTGGTGTATTTGTGTTTGTGGTAGTGACCAAATCTTGTCACACCCCCAGGCAGCAAACAAAGAACAACACTTGTTAGAGAGAGAGGTGAGAGAATATCTTCAAAGCATATGGAGAATAATAATAATCATGTTGCTAGAAAGGCAATTGAGGAGCTAGTGAAGGGGCGTGAATTTGCCAACAAGCTTAGGCAATTAGTGACTAGTGGTGGTGGTGGTGGTGGGGATGGTGAGCAGCTTGTGAGGAAGGTGCTCATGTCCTTCACCAACTCCCTCTTGATCCTGAACACCCCTTCTTCTGAGTCACATGATGCCCCTTCCACTCGGATCAACCCAACCAAATCTGAGGACTCCTTAGAGAGTAATTGCAAGAGTTCCACAGTTAAGGAGCGTAGAGGGTGTTACAAGAGAAGGTAATTATTGCTATATTTTGCATTAAATATGGATACATGATAATATATATGTATATATACATACACAAATGTTCTATTCTGGGCTCATGTCCAGATAGCACAAGCCCTTCAGTCTCGAGCTATAATAAAAAAAAAAAACTTTAAGGGGATATAATATTCCGATCTAGACTCGTGTCTAGATTGTTCAAATCTCTCAGTCTCGAGCTCTGATGGTTCTTCAAACAAACATATGTTGTTATATGGGTTTTTTTTTTCTTGAAATTTATTTGTTCATTTTGGGTTTGGTTTAGTGGGTGGGTTATGTGAATGAAAATTGAAAACCTTTCCCTTGTTGATTTCAAAAGTGGTTTTATTTAGCTGGTGCTTTTCAAACTTTTTTTTCTTTTAACTTTTTGGGATTCTCTTTTCTTATTCCTTGCGGATATTTCACTGCACCTGGTAACGTGATATTTGAATTTTTTTGCTTAACATTGTATAAGGCTAATTACAATTGAGTGTGCCTTCGATAACCTCATATCCTTTTTTAAGTATTTTGTCCTGTACAATTTGCAAATGCATAATTGGACCCATCAATTATTGCTCATTTAATTAGGCTCCCATGTGACGAAGGATAATTGGGCATGTCTTTTATATGTCTACTTGCTTTTTTGTTTATGTTTCATGCTTTTGGCAGCTGGCACCTTAGAAATGATTGCATATCCTGCTTTAATTTGTCTGGGTTTTAAAAGTTTTGCTGATGAATTAGAAAGTTTATCTTAATCTACAATTCCTGTTCATTTGCAGAAGGACTTCACAATCATGGGAGAAGGAGTCTGAAGCTCCAATTGATGATGGTCATCAGTGGAGAAAGTATGGCCAAAAAGTCATCCTTAATGCCAAACATCCAAGGTATTCATAAGTTAATTCCTCCCTCTTAATATGATTTGATTAGCTTATTTTGAGTTTGAAATAGTTATAATTAATGTCATGAAACCATAAGCTAAGCCTATCCGTAGAATGAGTCGGAATAATAAGGATCAAACTCTAATTACTTAGTCCTGAAGTGTTTGATACCGTGTCATGACACTATTTTCCCAAAAATTTAAACTGATAATAAGGATCAAACTCTCATTACTTAGTGATGAAGGATGATATTCTTGAAATAGGCACTATCTCTTAATGGATTTGCCTTGTCCACCCAATTTGCAGGAACTACTACAGGTGCACTCACAAATTTGATCAGGGTTGCTTGGCAACCAAACAGGTGCAGAGAGTTCAAGATGATCCACCACTCTTCAAGACTACCTACTATGGCCACCACACCTGCAGGAACTTGATGAACCCAGAGATCATAATTGATTCCACCAATTCCCCTAATTCTAACTCATCATTGTTCCTTAGCTTTGGCAAACAAGATCACTGCACCCCCTTTTCACATCTTCTTTCCCACCATCATCAGCAACAACAACAGCATCGGAAGTGAAGAAGGAGTGCAAGGAGGAGATCATCCCTTCATCTTCTTCCAATGATTACTTTCTCTCTTCTGAGCTCACTTTTGATAACTCAAAGCATGTCCCTAATACTCTTTCATCAAACCTGGACTCAGATGATGTTATCTCTGGTGCCTTGTATGATACTGCTGAGCTTGATGATGCTTTTGGGCCCTTTTTTCAATTTTGAGTTTGCCTTTGTCTTGGCATGTAAATTTTTCCTTTATAGTTTTTTAAGCTTCAGTGAAAGTAGTGCCATATATATATAGTACGAAATGGTAGATTAATTTAATAGCTAGCTAGCCTGAGTTTTATCTCTGTAAAATCTGTACTTGTGTTATCCTTTTTGAATGAATGAGAAATATTGAACAAGTTTAGAATTATTTCATAGTATAGCTTCCTGTTATTCTAATGGAAAAAAAAATTTAATATTCCTGCATTAGAAAATTATAAAACAGCAAGTTGTGAGTTGAATGAACATAATTCATATATGTAGCACTTTGTTGGAACCTTGTAACACGTTTTGTTTTATTTGTATGAAGTTCTCGGGAAATTCATGTAGCCAGCCAGACATGACATGTCTGCACATTGCTGGCTTTGTTGTATTAATGTGATGAGTGGGCTATGCAACCAAAAAGGTGATGTAGATGGCATGTCGTTATATATATTTTTTTCATCGAAATTTTAAAGATAATAAAATTTAAATCTATAATTTTATACATATTATTCAAATACTAATGGCCACTTAATTTATACTTATCATCATTCATAAAATATCATATTGACACATTTTAATTTATCAGGTGAGAATTATATTTAATTTGAAATTTATATCTTATTTAATAATAAATAAAAATATATTAATATAATATTCCATAAAATAGTTAATGTGACATGCAAGGTACGATTTGCAGCGGGCAAAATACACTGGCCAATGTATAGCCACGCAGCCTCTAATCCTTAGTGATCACGTAATTATAAGCATGCTTCTAAATATATTGAAATATATATATATATATATATATATATATATATATATATAAAATAAAATACTATCTTGTTACTGTAACTTTCACTCCCATATTCAGGGATATTCTTGATAGTAGAAGGGAATATCTAAGAGATCAAATAGTTCTCATTTCTCATATATTCATATTAGAACTGTTTATGACTAGATTATGTATTAATTATTAACAAAAACCTCATGTATGTGAATTTCTTTTTAAAAAAAGTGTTTAATGTTCTTTATGAATAGAATACCAAGACTTCGCTGTAGAAATATGATGGTAGTTCTTTTTTTTATATAAAACAGAAAAGAGAAAATTTTAGGTGAGTTTGGCCTCAATCATCCATTAGAACTAGGGCATAGTCTTCAGGGTTCTTTGAGCACTTATATAGGTTCTTATATGATTACTCACAAATGAAAGTTTCACAATAATTAGTGGGAATGAAACCCACATCCTTATAGGACATGAGCCGATTTCATGACCACCATTGGTGCCATGCTCCATTTGCTTAAGAGAAATATTTAGTGCTCAGAAAAAAAAATATATTTACTCCGTTTCATTTAATAATAGCGCATTTTTGTGGGTTATTATTATTTTTCATTTTTTATATGTAATGCAATAACTAATTTATCATTTATTAAATAAAACAAGATAAATATATTTTCTTACTTTATGAGTATTCAAGATTTTCTCATTTGCCTAATGGTAGTTGAACTCATTAAACTCCATTTGCCATATATCAAGCATATTCAGTAAACAAAAATACGCCTAAATCAGAAAGTTACGGTACCTATTAACACATTCAAACCAGGTAAAGTGCATATGGTATTAAAAGGATCGGACTATAATCTGAAAATATGGTAGAGATGATTGAAGTTTAAGAGAAATAAGACAAAATGAGTGGACACTGAATGGCCAATAATTGAAATTTCATCTTGGTATATAAATCTTAAAATTGTACAAGATCTGTATTATCATTTAAAAACCATTCTTTTGGCAACCTGTCACATGACATGGGCTTATGTCCACATCTTTCCACACATCAATCCAACCAAAAATCCGACAATGCTAACAAGCATGTACTAGGTATAAAGACACAGAGCGTATTATACATTGAAATTATGTAATTGTTCATGCATGATGACCATACAACTCGTTAATTCTACACTGAGTCCATTTAAATGCACTATGTGAGCGGTGAAAGGTTTTTAAAGTGTGTTGTGATTCATGGACAGAAGTTTATTAGTGTAGTTTTACTTTATATGGTTCTCTTATATATTTAGAATGTGGTGTGATTCATGTACTATATAGGCAATTAAAGTTATTCAATGTTGTTGCTATTATATAACTATTTTTTTTATTGCATTGTTGACCTTCACAAAAACAGAACACTGAATAATTATTTTATTGTGTTGGTACGCAGGTTCCTCATGTGAAGGATGAAAATATTGAGGTTATTGACATTGGAAGCTCCGAGTTGTCCAACATTCCAGATTATGGGTTCCTTATTGTTCTAACCCATAGTCAAGCTTGCAGTGGTCAAGCACTGGTAAGAAAATTAATGATGCTTATTCATTCTAACATGCAGTACACCAATTTTATTCTTTATTTTAAAATTACATTGTTTAATCATATGCCCTTCTTTGTAGTATATCCCCTGAAGATTTGCTGCAAAGTTTTTCGCCCTTTGCAACCTAAAATTATTATTTTTGATAAAGCTGGCAGAAGACATGTGTGGGCTTTAAAATGGTCCCCATGGAGGGAGGATTAGTGTCATATTAGATTAGGCCGGTACAATTTTTGCAAAGAGCAAAACTTGGCAGCTAGTGATTTGCTAGACTTTACGCATAATATGTCAGGCAAGTCATTTACTTTGGGGATTGATAGAAATTAGGAGGTTGGTAATTTATTAATTAACAAGAAATGTTAATTAACTTACCCTGTTATATAGTACTTATGACATCTTATCTGTTGGTCATATTTTGTGATTTTTCATAGTAAATGAACATGGGGTTGCAGTTGGTGAAGGTAAGTATTAATTTAGTCCTTAGTAATTCCATTGAAGAATTTGAATTTCAATTAGTTCAAGTTATTGTTTATGTTGATAGATGCAATTCATTTATTTATCGAAATTGTGTTTGTTTTTAGGATGACACTAGATTAGGCGTGCAGCAGCATGATGTTGAATTAGTGTGTTGTTTTTTTGTGTCTAACCATTTTATAGTCCAGTAGTAATTTATACCATACTAGTTTAGTGTAAAATGTTCGGACCTCATACTATCACCATATGCTTTTCATTTGAAGACTTTCTTCTAATTTGTGTGATGTGCTCATAAAATATTCATATGAAAGGTTACTAAATTTGTGTATGCGCTCTTTATTTATTGTGTTTGTGTAGCAATAATTTCTGTCTTGTCATCTTTTGGATGTATAGTATTTGAATGCATGTGAAATGTGTTGCCTTAAAATGGGAAGTATTACAATATTTATTAGGAACCCTTTATTCTAGTTAGCCATGTGTAGCACAGGTGTCTAACTAGTTAAACTCCATTTGCCATATATAAAGCATATTCAGTGAACAATTCTATCGATGCAAGCTTGTTTCACGCATTTATAAGGTCTCTGCCTGGTTAAGAGTTCATTTATTTTTAATACCTAGAGGAACATGTAGAAATTATACTAATTAGATTTAAATATATTTTTTATCCTTGTAAATATAGGTCATTTTGATTTTAGTCTCTCTAAAAAAAAAATTAGCTTTTGGTCATTTTTTTTAATATTATTTTTTTTATCCATACACTTTATATTTAGATCTCTAAAAGTAATTTAAAATATGTATTTAATCTTTAAAAATATTAAAAATTTTATTTTTTATCCTTATAAATACCTTAAAAATCTCCCTTTAATCGTCATCAGTATCACAACTTAACCTTGCAAACTAATGATAGAGACCATAAATATAGTATTATAAAAGTGAGAGACTAAAAACCAACAAAAATTTTTAAGAGAATTAAAACTAAAATGACAGTGGCTAAAAATATATTTAAACCTGCTAATTAATTAACAAGCTTTCGCTAAGGATTTGTACCATGAATATCTGAAACACTTTTCATGCAATATCGGTATGCAGTGATCTTGTCATTTTTTTTTATCAAACTTAGGTGATTTTTTTTTTTATCCAAACTGTTATAATCTGAGGTTTACCAAAAGAGGGAGCGAAGGGATAAATATCAATCAATCAGACAATTAATAACAAGATGTGATGCTTTTTTTTTTTTTTTGGTAGGCAAGATGTGATGCTTTATCAAGGATCCAGGATCACGCTTTGCAATATGAATTGTCAACTTTATCTCCACCAATTTCTGTTTGATGTGGGAACAACTGTTTGGTGATTGATACAATAATAAGACGCTATAAAGTGATAAAATTTCATCCTCATCAACAACTGAAGCTTTATATATATATATTGAATGACACGTACATAAAATCGGTTTTGATGGGCTTGCTAAGCGATACAGAAAACGTTAATGTGAGCTGTGTGAGAAAATTGTTTGGTCAAGGGTTAGATACTTAAATGTACATCGAGCATAACTGTTTCTGCAAATCAATTAGAGTTTTTGGTGCATAAAAGCCAATTTTCACACTATGACCTGAATTTCAATTTATATAATACCCAAATCCATAGTCACTCTACCACTGTGCTATATATAGCTAATTAAACAACAAATTTTCCAACTTTACGACAGAAATAAGTTAATTAATTACTTAATACTATGTTAGATTTGCTGAGCCAACTTTTGCCGGTTGGTATTATATAAATCATAAATGAAAGCCCCCCAACATAAAAAGCATTATTTTTTAGGTTACGTCGTACATCAAAATTAGAAAAATCTAAAAAGTAATTATTAAATATATCAATGATGTGTTGTTGCTTTCTATGATCTGTCGCCAATAGTTAGCGAATTTTAAGTCAAACTATTTATTGATGTATGAAAGAAATTTAAAATGTTATAAAATCTGCGTTTGAAGGATCCTGTACAAAGGATTTGATACTCCTATTGTACACTGTTTGATATTTTTTTGGGTACAAATAAACTGTTGGCTTTCTTGTATTTGTTTCTGGTAGGCATACCGTACCGTAGCAGGTAAAGGGTTAAAGATTTTTTAATACGTCAGATGTTTAAAGAAGATTTGAACCTATAATAATTTTATATATATTATTTAAATGGCTCATCACTATTTATACGATTAAAATTTGGATGTGTTAATTACTTCAATAATGTCTTATAAAAAAAAACTACTTCAATAAAGTAGTTGTCAGGTCTTTTCCTCAAGAATTTTTGGAAAAGTTGATTGTCATCGATTTTGCATAGATGACTACTAGTATCATCTAACGAGCATCCGATGAACAGCATGCATGATTAATTAAAGTCACTGTCTTGTTCATATAAAATATCTAGCCTATCTATTTTTAATTTGATTATCATACCTTGTCTTTTTTCTTTTTTTGGTGCTGGAGGAAGTGGGTGGCAACGTGATGATTGTCGTACCTGGTCTATCTACTCTTCATTGTATTGTCGCTGTTTTACAAATATTTTTACTTAGCCAGCAAAACACACACATTAATAGCTAGGCTTTTTTTACCAAAAAAAAATAACTGATTAATTACAGGATTCCATCCATTTTTATATTATTTATCAATATATACCATTTTTTGAATTATAGTAACTAACAATGATGAATTAGTTGGATAATTCGTTTAACTGCCAAGCAAATTATAGTATTTGTCAGTGTGCAAAATGGCTAGTTGTGCACCGTGATGCGTTTATTCAAACTGACGGTTGCAATGATAAAAGTAGCATAAAATGACTATATGTTGGCCGTATTATCAAAACGGCCCACAGTCACACGTATTAGTAATGCGCTTGACAGTCAATCAATTATGCCTTGCCCCACTATAAAGCGCAGTCGCTTTCGTGGTGGACCATGTTGTTTCTTGGTTTTTTTGTCTTTTAATAAAAAAGGATAAGAGTGTTGGTTGGAGAAAAGTAGTCTAAAATATATGGGGAAAATAATCTATACTATCATGATAAGTGCAGGTATATTTCTGTGCACAGATAATTTTTTTTTAGTTAAATATTATAATTTTATTTATTTTATATAGTGTAGTGCATTTATTTAAATAGTATTTTTTAATTTGAATAGTGTAGTTCATTTATTGAAGTCGTGTGTTTTTTTTAATTTGAATAGTAGTAGATTTATTTTAATTTACGTAGTTATATAAACTAATTACTTTAAATAGTTAAATGAATTTTTTGAGTTTATGTAGTTTAATTAGTGTAGTGTATAGATTTAATTTAGAGTAGTCTATAAATTTAATTTAGTTTATATTATGCATGTTGAATTTTAGTGTACAAGTTTAGTTTATATTCTCTACTTTTTTAATTAATTTTGTTTAGTTTATAGATTTTAATATATGGAATTTATTTCAATGTTTGAGATTGCTAAGAAATTAGTAATGTTTGGTTTATTTATTTATATTGATCCATGTTTATTTTTAGTATGTAAGTTTAGTTTACTTTAGATTTGTTGTTGCTTAACTAATTTTGTTTACTTTTGAGATTTTATTTATATTTTATTTATCGATAATTAAGCTTGATAAGAATTTAGTAATATAGCTTTAGCTTATTTCAGTTAATTTTTTTTATATTGTACAAGTTTAATAATAGTTTGTACGTTTAGTTTGGTGCAATTTAAGGTTATGCTTAACGATTTTTGTTAATTGTTGAGATTTTAATATATTTTTATTTATGAATAATTAAGCTTGATAACAATTTAGTAATGTGGCTTAGTTTGGATTAGCTAACTTTATTTAGATTATGAAAGTTTAATAATAGTTTGTAAGTTTAGTTTGGTATAGTTTGAGGTTAGAGATTTTGTGATAACTTATTTTCTAAAAAAACAAGGTTAAAAGGAATTTAGAAATTCGTTTAGTTTATACTATAGTTTATGATAAAATACATTCAATTCTATTTTTTTTTTTGTGTAGCCTAGTCTATAACTACTCAGTTGATTGATTTTACAAGTATTCAGTTGGATTGTATTGACCCATACCTGATTTAGGCTAGGTTTTGACCCACACATTCCCTTTGATGAGTATGATAACTAATTGTTGTCGGCCTTTGTGGAATGATGGCGGAGACGCACATGTTCCACTGCATGGGGGAGGTACCATCACTCTATGTATACCAGCTTGGGCTTAAAGTCGATGGGGAGCCCATTAGCTACACAAGGCGATGGTTTGACCATATTGGAGAGGATATATGGGTTATTTGCAGCGCTTGGAAGTGATAGGATTCCAGAGGTGTTATAAAAATACACTTTGTGATAGTGTGTGAGTTGGGTCCACAAGAAACTGATGCTTGGATCATGCGCTATGAAACTCCTAGCCAAACAAGTATGTTCTCTCCTATACTTCTGAATCTCCAGATTCCCTTATTCGTCGATATCACACAAATGCTCTAATTACACCCACTCCCATAATGCTTGTATTTTTCTTGATATTTTGTTTGATTTGACTCGTGGACTTTGTATTCAACCCTCTTTTAGATGCTATAATTTTTAACTGCAAGCACATATTCTTTATTTGGGAACTGCCTTTCCTACAAAGGGTGCTCTCTAGATAATTGCACAATTACCCCCACTACTAACAATGCCCCTGAACCTAGCATCCATTGTCACTTGTGTTGCTTCCATATTCAAACTTCAATAATGGCCTATTCATTGACTTTTGGATCACAAATAGATTGTGTCAAAGGGTAGCTCTGGATAAGGATTACATTATCATTGTGTGGCACTAAAGAGTTTAAAGTAAAATCAAAATATCATAATATTCAATGTAAATAATCAATTAATTGTACTAAAATAAACTAACCATACACTTCATAATAAAAATTATTAATACTAACGCATGAATAAGAATTTAAATTATTTCATTAACCACTAAAATAAAAAAATATTGCACTATGTCATAATTAATGATTTAAACAATATTAAATATTAACTTAACAACAAATAATTGAAAAATATAACAAATTGATTCACAAATAACATTGTAAATAAAATTTTACTCCTCTCCTCTTCAAAACCCAACTCATTATAAAGCTCATACACTGCAATTGGATCATTAAGTGGAACCTCTCTTCCAACCTAATTTTCCTGTAATTTTTACTGTCGAATTACCGTAGGTAAATATTATATAAAATTTGAGACCAAACAATCCTTAATAAAGGAATATAACGTTAGAAGAAAGTTAGGAGATTCGTGCAAGTATTGCAAACTCGTGTAAAATGACCAAAATGCAGGTTATTTCACTAGAAATGAGGATCGTGGGCCCCACCATCCTCAAGGGGATGTTTTGATGTTAATAAGGGATTGTTTGTGTTATGTGTGTTACCTAATTTTGAGCTCTACGAAATGACCAAAACGATGCGTTTTAACTCCAATTGCAAGACCCAAACCTCACTAAAATGTGTTAAAAGGTGTTTTTAAGCCATGATTAACCATTGGTTAAGCTTGAGTGGGCAATTTTTAAGTAAAATGACCCAGTTTTACAAATTTTGAGATTTTTGATTCGTTACCTAAGCAATATTAGGCTCAAATTAAAGCTTATTAAATTCTAATTATTAATCTAGAGTCAAAATTATTTATTTAAATTGATTAGAACCTAAAATTGCTTTAAAACACTCAAATTGCTTACTAATTCACCTAAGCCCTTAACCGTAAATTCTCTAAATTGCATGAATACCTTACCTACACCTAAATAATGCATGGAACACACAAATTTCTCCTCCTTGGGCTGTGTTATTGATGCCATTATGCATCAGAATAATTGCCCAAAGATACACTAAAACAAAATGCCAAAAATTCCCTAAAACATGGCATAAAACATGCCTTAAACAAGGAATGATTTTCCTCCCTTTGTTCCCCATGAAAATCCATCAGCCTTCCTCCTTCATTTGTCCATTTATGAGCTTCAAAATTTCTATAAATAGGCATGCTTGAAGATGTAGAAGCCTTGATCATAACTTACATAATTCTAGTTCTTAGAAGCACCAAAAGCTTCATTTCCTCCTCTTCTTATGAATTTTTCTTCAAGTTTTCAAGAATATTTTTTTCATTTCACTCAAAAACCAAGTTCTCTTTCCTTCAAATCAGATTAGGTAGGGAGTTGTTTCTAAGTTTATTTTATGCTATGACAAGTTATGTTTCAGCTCAAAAATGATGATTTCATGAACTTCTTCTACTCAATTTCGTTTTGTTTTTTTTCTTTTAAAAACATTTCAGCCTTATGGCCTAGATTATGATGAGACTATGGTTTGATGATGAGGTTCTTGAGTGTTGGTTGCAAAGCCATCACGTTAGACCAAAACTTGAAGGTTTCACTAGTTTTTAAGCTTTACAATTTCATTTTCTTTTTATTTTTTTTATGATTTTGGCCAAATGGCCTAAGAAGGAATATGATGATAGCTTGATGATGAGGACCTTGAGTGTTGGTGGTAAATCCATCACAAGTTAGGCCTTTAAAGCTTGAAAATTCCACTTGATGCAAAACTTTAAAGAATGATGTTTTTATGATGTAAAAATAAAGATCTTGAGTTTAGAACTTGAAAGATGTATTTTCACTTAGTCTTGCTAAGATATATATATTGGGTTGAATTTATATTTCTCTAAAGTCTTGGAAGAGCTCTAGTAAAGAAATAAAAGGAACTTGCATCCATGTCTAAGTTTATGCCTTGCATAACCATGTTTACTTTTAATGTCATCACTAAATTCTCAAGAATAAATAAATGAACTTGCATATCTCATGTTTAAATTTCCAAGCTTGCATTTCATGTTTATATTTCAAGTTGTCACTTAATCTTCAAAGATAATAAAGAGGATGCATCTCATATTTATTTTATGCTCTCACTTTATTTTATAATGGCTAAAAGAATCAACGCATGACATGTTTATTTTTATGTCATCACCTAAAGATCCTAGAGCTCAAAGACTTGCCCAAGTATCACAAGCAAAGAAATAAGATTATTGGAGTTAATGAATTGATTCTTTAAGAAGTCTTGAGATTGGAGCTTAAAAAGATGTAATAATAATTCTCTTCTCCCTTCACATGCGGTTACCGCGCTTTTCTTAAGATTCTGGTCAACTTAGTTTCTTGCATCATGTTTATATTTCAAGCTCTTGCATCATGTTTAATTTCCAAGTTATCACCTTAAATCTTAAAGATAAAGAAATGGTTTTGCATATCATGTTTATAATTCCAAGTTATCACCTTATAATGACAAGATTAAAATGAGGTTGCATAGCATGTTTATAATTCTAAGATATCACATAAATCTCTTAAGATCAAGACTTGCTCCTTTTATCTTAAGTGAAAATTTTAATCATGAACATTCTTTCAATGTATAAAACGGCCTCATGATTGAGGAAGGCCTAAAGTCCTATGACTTCTTTCAATTTTAACAAAAAGAATTAGTTTCTAAAGGAGTTTCAAGGTTTTACAAATATTTTGGTAACCAGATACATGTGTACTTGAAATGTGACTTCTAGCAATTATATGAGGTTCATGATTCGCCACTAATCCATTTAGATACTGTATGATAATGTTTTAATATGTTTGAAGTTGTGATAATCATGGTTTATTGCTGAGAAATGATTCATAATTGGTTTAGTAATTAATTTTAGCACCATAAGGAAAGCAACGAGAAGGGTTAAAAATGCAACTTCTAGCAGTCCTTAAATATAACTTGCTGCCTATACTGTCCCATATAGTTTAATAATATTCTTAAGGCTTATAATCAATGGTAATGATGATAATGAATCCTTTAGATGCATGATTAATTAGTTTGATAATTAAGATTACCCGATTCTAAAGTTTCTGTTTAAGACAGTTTTTCGGTAAGAATTTATGATGATGGTTCTTTGAAGTTTGAAATGATAAGTCTATGTAGTGATTTGATGCTTATTAAGTATTTGATATCATTGAATGACTTCATAGTTTGCATGATATAGTTGCTGTTGCAAACAATGAGAATGTTTATGCATCTTGATGATTATGAATTCAGAGTTATATTATGATATAACATGCAAAGACTTAATGGTGACTTAAAATTATGAGGAAATGATCCTTTGGACCCATCAGACTATAGGTGGTGAAAAGGTGATCCTAAGAAAATGATTCTTTGGACCCATTAGACTATAGGTGGTGAAAATGATTCTTGCCCCTAGCCCGTTCTCAAAAGGGTAGAGTAGGACATTAACTTATCAAAAGGGATAAGTATATGCTAGTGACGACTAGTAAGGTATGAGCTCATAACCTAGATTACAAAAGGGTGGAGTATAGGGTGGCCCCAAGGAAAATAATGATGATGATGACAATTTTAAGTCACCTAGGACACTAAAGGAATGAAATATGTGCACTATATATTGTGCATAGCATTTTATGAGATGATGATGGGAAATATGATGTTCTTCTATGCATAGTATTTATGATATGATGATAAGAAATATGATGTTCTTCTATGCATAGTATATATGATTTGATGATGAGAAATATGATGTTCTTTTATGCATAGTATTTATGATATGATGATGAAGAATACGATGTGTTGATAAAAGGAAAAGTTCATTATGAACATGACATGCTAAGTTTATGATGCATTATAAGACGCATGATTAAAACGATTCGGTAAAGTATATTTTCGAACTTAATAAATCAATCTTAGCATGCTCACTATTTCATAATAACCCCAGGTTCCTGGGGACGATGATGATGACACAATGCATCATGAGGTGAGTACCCACTAGATTCTTTTTATAAGTTTCTCACTCCCTCTATTTTCTTTCATCTCTTCAAAAACAGAAGGAAGCCGTGAATCACATTGAGGCGGGAGCTGAACTTGATCCTTAGTTTCACTCATATATTTCAGATATCTATCCCTATCCCTGGAGTGTTATAACTAGGTGCCATTAATGGATGTCCTCATCCATATATTATTTATGTTTTGTTAGATTGCTACACTTAGTCTTATTCTTCAAAATATCTATATGATATGTAATTATGGATCATGATGGAGCCAATATATTATGATGTGATGTTTGTAAATTCCTATGTGTTTTTAAATTTTTAAATCATTCACATGACGTTTTCAATTATGTTTAAAAAAAATGGCTCGTAATTTCACTAAGTATTTTCAAAGCATGATTAGGAACTGAAGCAAAGAGTAAAGTCTAGTAATTAACATCAGGTGTATTGAGTTAATTATTAGGGTGTTACACAACCTTAGTTCTCTCAAGGGTGGGCCACTCATCACATTTTCCACATTTACTTCTTCAAGGTTGTCATTAATCACTGACTTTGCATCGAGGTCAGCTAAGGACAATCCATCAATGCTTTCTTCCATTAGAGCTTATTCTTTAAAGTTACGAATACCTCTATAACATGAAGGTCAGGAAATTGACTATAATAATGAAACATTATCCTCAAATCATCATCACTTTCAATGCTGAAACTTCCATACCGAACTACACTCTAAGTAATCAACATAGGAGCCGATACACCATTTGAATTATTTCCTTGTTTCTTGCACACAACTTGTGAAGAATTTTGGCATGAATCTCATAAAGAGTCAAAGATGAACGAACACTAATAAGTGGTGGATTTTGACAACAATGGACTTATCTCGTGAGTTTTGAATTATCTCAATAATGATATAAAAAAACCTCCCTGTCATTTTTTTTTTATAGGTACTCACTTAGCAAACAAAAAAAAAAAAATTCCTCACATCTACTCCTCACCCGCTATTCATCTAGGAGGGTTTTATAAAGAGGACCTCGTGGTCCTAGTTGGCTAGGAGTTGTGTCACATAAAACGTTAGCTGTTAAATGTTTCATTTAAGCATAAATCGGCAAGAAGTTAGTTTATTTATGTCTTATAGGCTTGACCACGTGTTTCACTGTTAACATGCAACCAAATAAAATGTTCAACTCAAACGTATTATACCTGTTTAAAACGTTAACAGTCAAACATATTGCTATAATTCTAAAATCAGTATACATTGGTAAATAATATCAAAATGAATGGACATCTATAATTAATCATTCTTTATTTTTTACTTTTTGATTAAAAAAAGCCTAGGAAAATGACTCCAAAAGGTTTTAAAAAATATGGTGAGGATTTAGGATTTTGGCAATGGCTATAGCTATTTCTATCAATTCTTGAGTTTAAGAGGGGTGAGATTATTTACTTTCTCTTTTATTTATCGACACTCCTTATTATTAGCTCATAATTTTATTTTCAAATTATCCTCAATTTAATAAATTAATATTATTTTTATTAAATATTGAGAAATAAATTAATTTTAAAATTAAATAAAAATTAATTAATTTTATTTTAAGTTTTATTAAAATTAAACTCAAACTTAAATTGAGTACACTATCATTGGTATATTCATACTTTCACTGAATATCAATTACTCTAACTTTTATTTTGCTAAAACTCTTTTCTTTACTCCATCACATATTACATACACTCTTTAATTTATTTATATTTTTGTATTTATTGAAAATTCCCAAAAAATAATGTGCAAAGATTTACAACAAATGCCATGTAAAAACGTAGATTCTAAGTAAATGTTCAGCTTCATAATATCTTAATGAAATTAAATTTAATCCAACAATGTAATGTATGATTTTCTATTATCCATACGTCGTGCAACTTGCTGCCATTGCATAACTAAGTTAGTGACAAATTGTTTCAAAATCTTTTCAATTCAAAAAATGGTAACTCTACCGATGGGTGTTAGACGGAGTACAAGGGGTTCAAGTTCTTTAAATATGAGATTGTAAGTTTGATCATATAATGTATGTGTATGTTAAAAAAAAAAAAAGTACTATTAGAAGGGTCCTCACTTAAGTATCTGACCATATCTGGAAGATTAAACTGGTCTCACCCACCAAGATAGGACAAACTCAAAAAAAGGGTAACGCTTTCGCTATTGAAACCAATTCAATCAATATGACCCTTAATAAACTTGCCTCTCTCTCCTTTAATGCCCCAAAAAATGTTTTCTTCCATAAACCCCTTCTTAAAAAACCTTTATTTGATAAATTACTCGCTTTTAATAGTGAATTGGATGTAAGCATGCATGGGGTGTTACTCCGCTATAAAGAACAATATGTGAGTTTTTACTTGATGAAAATAATATACTTTTTATTTATGGCCGAAGAAAATAATATACTTGAAAGATTTTGACATAGGATTTAAACTTGCTATTTTCGTCATTAGTGGATAGAAATTTATTATAAGAGTTTAATTTTGACATATTAATAATGTCAAAATATTTTACGCTGTTATTTAAGAATTATATGATCTTTCAAGTAATAGGTGTGAGAACAAATTATTTTTACTAATATAATAATATATAATTGAATATATTATAAAACATTTTAAATTATATTGTCAACATATTAAAATTATATTTTTATTATAATTTATGATTTCATCTATAAATCGTGGTTTGTTATTATCTAAAATTAACATATTTTTAGACTTAAATATATTTTTAGTCTTTTTAAATATAGTGAATTTTGGTTTTGTTCTGTGCAAACTTTTTAAAGTTTTATTATATTTCATTTTAAAAATTATTGGTTTTATTCCCTGTTGTTTTAATTTGAAATATTTAAGAATATATATTTAGTATTTACAAATATTTAAAATTTTATATTTAATTTTTATAAATATTTTAAAAATGTTCGTTTGGTTCTTATAAATTTCATAACTTAACAACTTGATTAATGCAATAAGGACCTAAAGTAAATTTTTTTAAAATATTTAGATAACGAAAAAAGGGATGAAAATCAAAATTCAATATATTTATAAAATTTGAAAATATAGTTAAACATAATTTTAACCTAAAAGAAGAAATAAAATGGCAAAACTGGTAAAAACTTTACTACATACTGTTATAGACGAAAGAGCACTAAAGTGTTTAGTAGAATGGAACATAGGAAAGAGTCTAATATGATGAAATAAAAAGAGTGTTGTTAAGATAATGAAGATGAGGATAATTGTATTAAATGAGAGTGTAAATAGGCCATAGATAGTAATATATTCAATTAAAATTAAATTATAATAAAATTAAATTCATTAAAGTGAGAATAGCGAAAAATAAAATTATAAGTTGATTGTGAAAAATGTGAATGACCAAAAGGGAGTGTCACTATTCCTATCCTCTGAGAGGAGAAAAGAAAACAATGTGGACAAGGTACTTCAGATATCAGACCTTCTTGCAATCTATCCAAAGAAATTAAAGAATGACTAAATAGTCTTTAGTGATCATTAGGATTGTCATTTACCAAATCAGGAACGTCTTTCTTTGTGATGCATGAACGATCACAGAGAATCTCACATCAAAGTAGTGTCAAAAGGATTTTTCTATGCTAGACTATATCTTTTTATAATAATAATAATAATAATAATAATAGTAAAAATAGTAAATTATTGTAATCAGAATGAAATTCTTCCCTTCACTCATTCATTCATATGTGGTTTCTATTTGTGAATGTGAACACTTGACATGAGTTTTATATAGGTAGACATTATGAAAAAAGCCCAGGAAGGGACTTTATTTATCTGCCCACATGCCATAGAGAGCGAAATTAGCAGGAAAGAGAGCCGTGTGAAAAGAAAGCTGAGTCAAGAAGGGGCCCTTGGAATAAAAAAGGTTGGTGAATATAATTATTATGCACATAAAGTAGTGCATTCAATCCCGACCTTTCATATATTCAAATATCAAAATTACTACCAACTTAAGGCTACATGGAAAAATGTGGTCATTTGTGAACGAGTGGTTGTGTGTGGACGGTTTCAGATTGATTCAAATTTCCAAATGCCGAATCTATATCCCTTTCAATCCCTTGTCATGAAGTGAATAACAAATGGGCCTCACTTAGGTCTTGGCAACAGAACAGAAAGACCGAAAAAGTAATAGTACTACGTAGGAGAAAAGATAGTAGAATTTTAGTTAAATTTAAGAATAATTATTAAGATTTTTCCTTGAGTATTCATGGTGTATGCTACCATTTTGTCTTCAGTAGTAAGGACTGAATTTTTCATTTTCTAAATTTAAATAAATTTAGTTAATGAGATATATACATATTTTTAATAATAAATTATTAAAAAGTTTGTACCCTTAAATTTTATAAGTAAATCGAGAGAAATCCTTGGATCATAGAGTTAAAAATATGTCTTCATGTACTAGGATTCCTTTTAGGTAAATAGCTTATACAAAAGTTACTTTTAAAAAGTAATTTATGGATAAATTATTTAATATTTCAATGTATAATAATAATAATGTTTATTTTTAGTGTTTTACAAAGTATTTTTTAAGAAATTAGATATTTTAATTTCTTAAAAATTATTAAAAATAAATTTTAGATAAATAATAAACTGTTTAATTAAATAAAATAAAAAATAAAAATATAACTTTTAACTTTTAAAAAATAAAAAGTTATAAATTATACCATTCAAGCGCAGTTATAAGGAAATAAAGGTTGCACATCTGAGGGAGGCTGTTGCATGCACACGTAGAAACAAAATTTAGGAGCGATGATGAGGTGATGGAGGTTGGGTTTGGGTGAAAAGCGGCATTAAGCAAAGATGGGTGCAAGGATTAGGTCATCCCCAAGGAAGAGAAAATGGACCAGATATTGAACTGATCGAGATTGATTTAAAGGTTTAGAGGTCTAACGCTTTAATTGGCTTAACAGAATATAATAATAAAAATATATAAATATATACATATGATTAATTAGAATATAAATAAATATATTAAATCATTAACATAATCAACAAAAAAATATTCATAGGTCTATAAAATAAACATCATCCATATAAAATTTCTCTAGTCTTTAGTCTCACAATTATAACATGGTCACAAAACATTTGAAAATAATATTGTTATGACGAGGTTTAGTTGAGTCCTGCAAATGACGAAGAGAAGAATAATGACGCAACAATTTTGTTAGTGCCCTTTTTTGGTTCTTTTTTTTTACTCTATTAGTGTCATAAGATATCAGTATTTAAGTTTTAAAATTTTTTTAAAAAGAATTAAAAAATTAAAAAAAATGGTCCAGTTCGCCACTTTTTCCATTTTTATTTTCCCTGTTTTGACTTGTTCTTATCCTTTGACTTTTCCTTTTTTGAGCTTGTACCGAACCATAATTCCTTCTGTTTAAGCCGTCAGCCGCCCTTCCTCAATTTTCTTTCCATGGTCATACCAGAAACTCTAGTTTATCTAAAGAAAATTCTTCCTAATTAATGTTTTGTTTTCTGAATTCTGTTTTAAGTTGTATTATATTTAAGAATTTCACTACCAAAAAATATTTAGGAATTTAATTTAATAGAAAATTTTTGATACTGTCATCTAATAATATATTGTCACATCAATAAAAATAGTTAAGTCACACTCACTACTTGAAAAGTCATTTAAATTGGATAATTTGATTTGATGATAATATAAAAATATTTTACATCATTAGTACATAGAATTAAACTCTATATTTAAACTATAATTAATGTAATAATTAAATAAATGTATATTACTTATGCCGTTGAACGAAGTTGTTACAAACTTTATTATTGCCTCAAATGAGAGATACGAAATATATGCATTATATTGTACAAGTTAATTATACCATGCATATACATCGCTCAGGGTGATAGTTTATATATATAATTATTATCAATACATATTAAATTCAAATTAATAATTTGGATTTATGTATATTATCAATTTCATATCATTAATGATATAGGCTTTATATAATTAATTGATTAATTTTGTTAATTATCATATTACAACACTCAAATTGTATATTTATTAGTTGTTTGGATGTTGGAATTGGAATTGTAACATAGAATTTCAATTTCAATTCCAATTCTAAAGGAATTAGAATTGACTTAAAATCTTAAATTTCATATTTGGGTTAATTAAAGAATTGTAACAATATTGTTAGAAAATAAATGAGAAAAGAGAAAGAATTATATAAATTTTAAAAAGGAGAGAGATATTTAATAAGTTTTAGAATTTACAATAGAACCCATTTTTATTGGTTTTCAATTATATGGAATTGTATTGTGAAATTGTGATTTTGATTCTATATGTTACTCTATATTAGGTCTTTTAATTCCAATTCCAAGCTTTGATTTCATGATTAATTTTAGACGTCAAATGGGATGTTAGATGTGATACTTTAGGCATGAAGGAACAATTTTATTTTCTTTTTTATTATTATAGGGTTTGTCTAACCAATAGGGCACTAGTGAAAGATTTAAAAAGGGTAAATTTTTCATTGAAAAGTGTTATCAAAATTTGAGATCCATCAAAAAGTTTATAAACTTTTCTGAATTAGAATCTTTAACCAGTGCCCTTGGAAAAACCTTAAAAATATACCATAAATGGAGTAAATATTCATTTTGAACGTTAAAATTGTGTGTATTTCGTTTTAGTCCGTTTTAGTCTTGAAATTAGGAAATTATTAATTTAAATACTAAAATTACCAAAAATGATCTAAATAGTCCTTGTAATAATGTTCACATTGACTAACTTAAATCACTAAAAAAATTAATTAATTTTTTTTTTACAATTTTAGGAACTAAATTCATAATTTATTAATTTTAAGAATTAAAGTAATGAATATAATTTTAAATACCAAAATAAAATTTTACTTTTCATGAATTTGACCCAAAAAAGTAGGAGGCGAAAGATTTTATTATTTAAGATCATTACACTTGCTAGACAAAAGAATTTTGTCATACAACAATTATGTTACAAAATTAATCACATGTTGATTTTTACAATAATTAAAATCTGATATATAATCTATTTAATTGAATGTTTTTTTTTTCCTTAGAGTATCCATAACCAGCAATAGTGATTAATACCTTCTAGGCAAAAGCTCTCTTAATAAAATAAACCTCTAATCCAAGACGTTTTAAATATTATATATTTAATTACATTTATTTATTTAATACTTTTTACAAAAATATATTAGTGTTGCAAAATAAATTTTTTAAATAAACTAGATCGATGGAAAGTTGATCTCGTAAAAATTTTAACTGTTTTACATTGAAAAAAGGAAGAAAATTATTGAAATCTTCGTTGATGGTTGGACCACTCCCTTGATAATCTTATATAAGACGGGACAAATTTCTGGTGTACCTGGGGTAGTGTCACTATTCAAAAGTAGAGTTCACAGTTCACACACGTCCATCCATCTATATGCAGGGTTAATAATGGTACTCTCTTTTTCCAACAGAATCGTGGTTTAGGCTTCACATTGACAAGAACAAAAGCTCTGCTGAATTCTTTGAATTCAACCACACACGATTTTGGATCTTTATCTTAAATTGCTTCAACTACCTCATTAATTTTTATCCCTCCCTCTCTGTCTCTTTGTCTTATACATACCTAAAATAATTTATGAATTTTTCCAAACTCTAACCATTGGTTTCATTTATTTATACGTGCTTGGTTTTGATTTTCCACCACCGTGGAAAACTTTATGCTAAATTACAAAGGTGTCTTTATCTTTGGCTTACTCCCCTTTTGGATAGACATGGCATGCGATTTGTTGGTGTTTCTTTTTTTTTTTTCCGCTTTTCGTGAGTGTTTTCTACAAAGAAAATGGACTTGTACGCGAAATTAAATCAGAAAACTAAAAAAGAAAGTTGTACAAGATGTGAAAACTTGGATTTGACTTGACTAAAATAAGACACACACATGTCAATCTGACTGGTTCCTATCTGATTCAATATATATTTGTTTTATAAGATTAATTTTGATAATTTTAACGGGGTGTGAGGGTAAAATAATTTTATATTATTTTTAATGAGACATATTTTTTTAAGATTTTTATGATAGTGGATAGTGAAATTAATTATTTTATTGATATAACAATATTTGATTTATACTGTGTTTGAAAGAATGGCAGGATTTCTGAGAATCAATTTTGGAACTAAGATAAAACTGTAAAATTGATTTTGTCAATTTTTAAATATATTTGGTTTTCTAGTAAGATACAATTATTGCTTCTAAGTTTTTACTCTTATAATTCTTATCAAAATCATTTTTCAAATTAAAATTATAAACGTAAATCACTTTACTTCAAAATCAATTTTAACAAAATCAATTTTAGGAAAATCAATTCTGTTCAAAATTAATTTTGCAATTATAGAACCATACATACACTAAGAGTATATTTGGTTGGGATAAAAATATGATATAAATTTTTATGGATAAACTTTGTGTAAATTGGATAAGTTTTATATAAAAATTTTCACATGAATGAGTTCATCCATAAAAATTTGCATCTTAACAATCTATTTTTATCTATCAACTAAGCACATTCTAAATATGCGTATGAAATTATTTTACGTGTATTGAAATTACACTTTTATTTTATTAAGAGGCATTTGATGAAGCTAATTTTTACAAGAGAGAGATATAGAGAGAGAGAAAATAAACGAAGGTTAGTTCATCAATAAATATGAACATAGGTGGCTAGCATAAATCTTTCCTGGGTAATAATACTTGGTACGAAATGGACTTTGTACATTTTGTGCTAGCAGTGTTAATTTCTCTCACTCATGATTTTTTGTTCCCCCTCTTTTTCCATGTTTTGCGCCCAAACAATTAATCTCAATGGTGGATTTATTTTTGCACTATTTCATGCTCTTGGTCTTGGTAACAAGTAGCAATGCTCCTCTTTCCTGGGTTCACACGTCTTCATCCCACCAACTCGCAGGTGTTTTCACTAAATATCAGTGGTCTCCAGCCTGCACTCCGTCACGTTGGGAGCACAGAGAAGCATTATAGTTACTGTTTCCTCAAAGAAGTGTTTAGGTTTGGTCCTGAATCCTCTCTATTAGAGGGGTATATAAAGTAAAGATATTTAGAGCCTGATTTCAATTTCAATTTGCATTTTCAGTTTTGAGTTTCAATAATTTGGAAAGGAAAATTAAAAATGTAAATAAAATCTGAAAACTAGAATTTTAGTTTTAGAATTTTTAACATTTCATTTACAAAATTAGAAATCTAAAATGAAAACTAAAAATAAAAATTAAAACCACACAGCCCGCCATAATGTGGACCTTATTGAGGGCCAAAGATTAAGGGATTTGGAGAGGATCATGGAGGAGCTGATGAAGAATAAAGGGGAGAGGGGGGGGTCACAACTTCACATGGGGCTATTGATTGATTATTCATTTATTCGTGACCTGAAAGATTTATGGATCGGTCAATTTTCAGGCTTTTATACAGGTTTAGTCTCTTTCCGCTTAAAAGAGCTCAAAGCTAAATGGGCTGTGAACCGGTTGGTTGGTCCCTCTACCTGATGGTTGAGTCTTTTAACTTTGAAACACTCTTTTTTTCTACTACTTTCATTCTCTATTCTCCGGTAAGTATTGATCTTCATATATATATATATATATATATATATAGAAATAATTAGACATTTAAAATTAAAAAAATTTAAGTATATTTAATAATATTATTCTTATCACCTATTTGAATACCCTCTCTCATATTTAATCTATCCATTAATTTTCTATCTCTCTTATAAAAGTATCAATGAAAAAAATAATTAATATTATCTAAAATGTAATAATATAATTTTTTTTTATAAATAAACACTTATTAAAAAATAAAAAAAAGTGTACCCGAACCTGAACCCGTGTTTATCGTTGTTCATCAGGTTCGTGATCCCTACCCTTAATCAGAGCGTTCTCCTATTAATACTCCTATTTTATATGGCCCTCTAGAAGAGTGGGGGAAGGTGCATTCTAGACCAGCCTAAACACTAGCTAGCCTATCCTACCTCTACTAAAGCTCAGACAATAGCGATTACCCCAACCCAAACTCAAGAAATGAATTCAAATTCCAAATAGTCAAATGCCCTTTATCTTATAAACATAGCTATGCATTTAGCTCGAGTGGTTTTCATCTATTGATGAGTTTGAAGTATGTCTTGTATTATTTGTCCTGTCTTAGAATAATAGAATTTAGCCAATAATAAGAATTTTGGTATTAATTGTGATTTATGAACCACATGGACCGGAGCCTACAAGAGCAAATGATGACCTGTTGACCCATAAATGCTATCCCATTCATGGGCCAAGCAAGCAGTAGTGGTCCCAAAACTTACGAGGAAAATTCTTGGTTTTAAAAGATGTCATGTTATATCATGTCATGTTTTATATTCTATACCCAAAAATAATATTATAAGTTTTTGTATTCTAGATACTACAAGTCTCAATATAATACTCTCAATTTAATATTTTTATTTCTATTTTCTTTCAGCACTAGCATTAAATACATACACCACCAATTTTAAACTTCTCCATCCATTCATTGACAACCACTTTTTCTTTATCCAAAATAAAAAAATTTCAAATTTTCACTAATCCATGTCTTTTCCAAAATATTTTTTGGGTGCAAAATCAAATACATTTCCAATTAATTAATTTCAATATATTAAATCAAAAATTCAAACTAGCCAAACGCAATATCTATAATTTGGCTTAGTTAATTTCAAAATTGTTAGGATGAATAATTGTGTACAATCATTGAATAATCATAATATAAATAAATATCATTGTTTTATTTTAAAATAGTTGCAGTAGTTATCATCCAATCCATGACCTATATATAGATATATATTAAATTTAACTTAATAAAGAAACTATTTAAATTTAATTTAATTAATTTAAGAATCTTCATATATTTTTATCTTATATAATTTTAACTGATTCATTGTTTTGTTGGGTATTCAATTTTTCTAAAAAGAATGTAGTTAATAAAGTTGTTATGTAAATTACACTTAATAATTTTTTATAATTTGAACTCACAAACAAAATTTATCTTATAAACATAATTTGATGTGTACATTTTGAAAATAGAATAGATGGTTATGTAATAAAAATATCCCTTAGAAGAAAAAATCTAATTTACTCTATTTTATTCTATATTAACTAATAATATATATAAATATATAGTTACAAAAAATTACCAAATTGATTTAATTTTTCATAAAAATAAAATATTAAATAAATTTAAATAACTTTAAATTAATGATAATTTCAACCATTGTTATTGCACGGGTATCTAGATGACGAAAAATGTTAACATGCTCAATCTTTCCTTATGTGCATCTAAATGATGGACACAGTCACATACTATTTTGGCGCTATATACCTTGTTTCTTCGCTTTTCATTATGCCCGCGTTTGAATTTTTTGTTTTTGTTTTCTTTTCTGCAGACAGATTCGGAAGCAAATTAGTACACTTCACAATGTAGAAGTTGAAATTTCATTGAAAACACCTTGTGATGCACGTCATGCCTATCCTTAAGTAAGAATTAATATCACACAGAATAAGAGTAGCAACACCTTGTATTCTCTTTTATTTTTCGTAAAGGCAAAAGATACCCTCTTTTTTATTTTTCTTTTTTTTTCAAATTGGAAACAAGAAAGTAAATATATTGGAGGGAGCTATTTTGCGGACGCTTGGTTACATCATTTGTTTTAACACTTGTTCCCTCAAATGAGATTTTGAGTCCAAGTTTATGTATGATGGAAAAAGATTAGCGCCAAAAAAAATTTATTCCATTGCAGGTAGACAAGCCTTAACTTAGATTAGTTAAAATCCAATAAATTTCGAATATTAGTCACTAGAAAAAAAAAATTGGAGGAGGAAATCAAATTCAACTATTAATTGGAACATGGCTTTCAAGAGCATCCCCTCCCAACAGTTTTTTTTTTTTTTTTCCATACACATAAATATGAGGATCAAACTCAATACCTCAAATTTAAGAAACTCGAATTTTTTCCATTCCAATCAATACCTCATCTTTTTCCATAACCAATAACTCATTGGTGGGCTTCCATATCTCATTGTTTATTCAGCAGTGATGTTGCTTGCATGATCTGATGCTTTTGGGCCTCTCAGGTTGGCCAAATCATCAGCAAATTGTCCTCAGCCCAAATTGACCATGACAAAAAGAAGCCCTTTCTGACAAAAAATTAGAAATACCGAACCCCGCCCAAAAAAGACCCAAACTGAAAATAAAAGAAGAAAATAAAGACCGAAACTAAAATAATTACAACCCACATTCACTTGCTGGATAGTTGGCACAAGATGAAGCTATCATACATTCAAATCTAAATTATTCTTAATTTCTCAAGGGTTTATACTTTAGGAAAGTAATAAACAAGCTACAATTCTGTTGTGATAATGATTGATATTGTATTTAACTTTTAGCTGCATTAGTAACTTTCCACATATTACTTTGACTTATTTGTTTATTATTTTTAACTCTTGCTAAATTCTGATTATACAACATTACTTTAATACTTTATATACTGGTATAGTTAGGCTATTTTACAGTGATACATTGCTTATGGCTGTTGGGGAGTTTACAAACAAAATCAAACTCATGCAGCACACAAACCAATGCCAAAGAGGCTAACAATACTGGCACTGGACCCAGCATCCATAGCATCAAAGGAACAGCAACACAAAAAGCCCTATTGCCAACAAGAGCTAAAGTGAACCCTCTTTCTAATATGGCTTGTGTGTAGCCCTCAGACAAGAACTCCCCATAAGCATTCATCAGAAAATTGGAATCAATAAGAAATCCTATGGCCATGGAGCTGAATAAGAAGCTGATCACAAGGCAAAGTGATGCTGAGCCATACTTCAAGACAAAGATTTTATCTGATTTTAAGCCAAAAAATTTGCTGCCAAAGAGATGGCTAGCACTGTAACTGTTATTGGTCAGAGCTGCCAAAGCCACATTAACTAGAATGGTTATGGAAGCTGTGAATATGGTGGCCATAAGAGTGTTTCTCAAGCTTTGCACTGCCAGCATACCTTTCTTATCATCACCCTGCAATATAATCGCATGCCAAATCTAAGGAAAATTGAAGCTCATATATTGAATAAACACTTAAATTAATCCTATAAATAGTTATGTGACATCAAATTAGTGCTGTTAAAATCTCAGGCATCAATTTAGTCATTCAATGTTTATTTTGATGGAATTAATTCTTAAATTGATGGTTGTTTTATACTGAGAAGGATCAGATAGATGTAAAAGTAATTATTTGAATGACTAAATCGATATTCTTTGCATATTTCGAAGACCAATCTGAGTATTTTGTATATTAAAATCACTCAATTCATGAATGAACATATGCATAGCCTGATTATTTTATCTAGTGCATGCCGTTTGAGAACCTCAAACAGTAAAGTATGTTTCACAACTTGTTGGTCAAACCCCCATTTGACTCACTCCAAAGGGTGAAACAAACAAGCTAGCAATTGTTCAAACGCAATTACCTGATTCAAGTTGAGACTCCAGGTTGTCCTTCTCATCTTGTTGATTCCATAAGTTGTACGTGAAGGTTTGTTCTTGATGTTGTGGCAGAGATAGGCATGGTAGCCAACTGTGATGAAAAGGCTCAAAGGGACCAATATGGTATCCAAATAAACAGCCACTCCCATCTTTCCCTCTATGATGAAGCAACAAAGCTATAAGAAGCTTTTAGGGGATGGTTTGGTATGACCCCATAAGAAAAATGAAATGCCTTCTTATAATGGGGTAGGACTAAATGGCTTTTCTGTTATACAATGCAATTGAAAGCAGAGAATGATAAAATAAAATGAATAATGCATGCGAGATATTGTTTTTTCAATTATAGTTAGTGCTACTACAACTTCCCTATAGTGGGAATGGTATAATGGACACTAAACTTGACATGGGGTTTGAGTCATACTTAACTTTTGTGTATGCATGATACATAATACACCACAAAGTCTAATTTAAAGCAGGTAGGTGGTGGTTTAATTAGATATTTTTTCTATCCAAGGTCAATTGATTAATATGGAAGCAAATCAGAAGCAATGGTTTTGGAGCAGACATTATCTCGTGCGTGGGGGATCAGATGCGTCAAGTCAGGGAAGGGAAATAGATTATATAGTAGGAGGAGGTTTTGGTGAGTTTCCGAATTCAGGTAAGCCTATATGATGCAGAAGAATCTAAAGACATGGCCTATTATTTTGGACATGAGTATTCCTTGTTGTCTGAAATAGGTTATGGTATCGCACGTGATATGAAGTAATAGTTACCTCAATAAGATAAGTTTTGTCAAAAGTTAATCGGTAACTATATAAGCAATTAAAGTATTACTAGTTAATTAATAGTGTATAAAAATATTACTGATGAGCACATAGATTAACTAGCAAGGGTTGTTCTAACTTAATCAGAAGTCTTGAATTTCACTTCAGATATGTAGTTACATAAAAGCTTTGAAGGGATAGTTTTGTCACCATAGTGATCATAACCTCTTTAAGTAAGATTGCTTCCAATAGAAATATACGTTTTATTTAGACCAAAAAAGTGTATAAAAGAGTTTATTCATTTTAACAATTGATTAATCATATATGTTAAGTAGGATAGTGTGACTACTACAATTTGCACTCAAAACTTCTTTCTACCACATGAAAATTGCATATCATAAGATTTAATATAAGGATAAGAAATATGTCAAAGAAAAGAGAGAGAATTAATTTTACCAATTTTCTTATATTAAAAGAAATGAGGAAATTACTCCTCACTTCCTTCAAGGACCTCAATCAGGTTGGATTTGGATTGGATTAGTCAAATTTCTAATAGCAAAATCTGAATCTTGGCATCAGTAACTCCATCGAGACTTCCAATCCATGCAGCCGAACCTTTGATGTCATTAGCCACAAGGTGGGCCTATTTTGGTAGTAGTTCAGCTGGTGGCTATTTAGGCCATGCAGCGCTCAAACCTGGGCCTCTTAGGTCCACTGTCCATGTGTATGACAACTATTGGCAAAACAGAGAGAGAGAGGCCCAGATGCTTCCTGAGGTATTATCTATTGTAACCTGGCTTTTTGAACGAAAATATAACTGACTCTGCCTTTCAAAAAAATTACTGGCTTCGTTTTATGAGTAATGATAATATAGTATGGTGAGCATATATATATATATAGTAATATATTAATTATTTAAAGTATAATTTAAAATTAAAAATATATAAATAATATAAAAGAACTCGTTAAAATCATGAACATGTAGAATTTACCGTAAATTAGAGCCTATATTAACATTTTTCTTGTTTTATTTGTAAATCAATGAAAATTTTATTGGTCAAAAATAAAAACAAAAACGGGAAAGTACCAAAAAAGAGAGAAGGTAAAGCACACTTGAAGAAACAAGTTCAAGACCTAAAAAACCAAAAAAATTCTTGACTTTCAAAAAAGGTAGATTGTACATTAATGTAGATTTAGATCATTTTAATAAAAAATGTAGATGTTGACCATATAATAGGTTTAATTGATTTATTATTTTTTTCTAGTTCCCATTTTTTATATTAGTGTTTTTTAAACCTTTTTTTGTAAAAATATTAGATAATAAGAGTGGATAGGAAAATCTACAACTCGCATAACTCACGAAAATAGATAGAAGTCTACCACTAAACTATTGGTTCCCTTGATTTTATATATATATATTTTTTATTAGAATTACAGAAGGAGATTAGTATGGGTAGATTTAAAAGAGAAAAAATGGATAAAATAAATTTGTTTTTATTTAAGATATAATGAAAAATAAAAGTGAAATATTGGAAGTTATATTATAAACAAATGAAATAAAATAATTATAACACTTTTTTGTGACAAATTACTATGACTGTACTGTTTGAATGCTATTGTTTTTATTTCTTTTTTATTTTGTCGCAAATTTTAGGAAATAAAAGATACTCACTGAGAATAAAAGAGACCAAATAAGTTCCTTTCATTTTTTGCCATTGCCTGTCATGGAAACCTATCATCAAAGTAAAATTGGTTATAATAAAAAAATCCTTGCACTTACAATAAACAAACTAATTCTCTTTGCTAGAAGTGATTTTCCTTGTTTCATTTTTTCTTTCTTATTTGCCCTTCCATTATTACTTCATTTAGCACAATGTAAGAGGAAAAAAAAAGGATAAATTATATCACCTCCCCTAAGATTTGTGAAAATGGAACTCACACCCTTTTTATTTGTTCTGACACTCACACCCCTCTGTTGTCAAATTTTAAGGATTTATATTACAGTTTCACTTTATTCACATAACACTAATAATAAACTTAACATAATGATATTTTATGATATTAACTGTTTTTAATTAATAAAATTATAAAAATACCCTTAAACTTAACAGGTAAAATATTTTTTATAATTTTATTAATTAAAAACATTAATATCACAAAAGTTATTTTTAAGTTTTTTAACAATGTTCTGAAATTGGTTAGAAACTAATATAAATACTAAAATTTGAACAAGATTTAGTGTCAGTTTAACAAATAAGGATGTAGTTATATTTTTACAAATCTCAAGAGTTTTAATTTAACAAAAAAAATCAAGAAATATCTTTTTTTGAAAAAAAAGTGAACCCTTTTCAGACCTGGGCAAAAGGTTGTATAAAAGACGCTACTTTCATAAGGAGGAAAAATAAATACTGTTATTTGTGCATGTAATTTATGAAATATTATGATGTCATCCATCATTTAATGAATAAGATTCAGATTAATTGGATTTTATATCTCATTCAATGATAAATGAAGTGTTAACACACTTGGACAAATATTATATACCGATAATATTAAAAAAAAAAAGAAATTTGTTTTCTTAACAATGATGATAAATAATATACAGTGGTTTCTAGAATCTGGATGCATCTCTGGTCAAAGCAAACTCCAGTCAAACATGACACGTCCCCACTTCAGTTAAGCCACTTCTCATTCACTTGCAAATCAAATTCATACCTTATTCTCTAGTTTTTCCCTGCTTCCGCTCTCTCTTCCTATTAATATCAAACTCTCTTGAGGAAAGGGTAAGGGAGAAAAGGACCTTTTTCTCACCTGAGAGTGTCTCAAAGTCTCAACAATCTGTTTGCAATTTGTTTCTGATTTCTACAACACTTGCTCTTGATTGATTTCATCTATAACAGCTGAAGGGAAAGAAACAAAGAATTAATGGGTCACAGTCATCAGATTGATCACAAGTACAGCCATCATAATGTAGGAGACAGCCCTTATGATGATCCTTTCTTGAAGGGTTGTTGCTGCTGCCAGTGTTTTTGGGCCATCTCTTCCATTTTCAGTGGTTTTCAGAGATGCATCTTTTTGGCTTGTGACCCTATCTTCAAGTGCTTTGGGAGGAATCAATCTGGATACGACCACCACCATCAGCAATGAATGAATGATTCCTATTTCTGTTGATTAAAATATTTTAGTTTCTCCAATCCTTCTTATAGCCCCTGAGTTCTTGTTATGTACATCCATATATTGTAATTCCTTTTTACTGGCAAGGAATTTACTCTTGGACTTGTCCATTGCAAATGAATGAAGCGATCTGTTACTTTGTTTCATTCATTAATCATTACTAATGCACTTCCAGTATTGCTTGCAACAGTGTTGTGATTGCCAGCAGAAATATGTCTGCGAATATATGCATACAAAAGTCGTAGTTTGAATTCGGTGAAGATCTTTCATTTTCAACTAGCTTTATTATAGAAGACAATATACAAAGTTATTAAGTATTTGGATTTTATAACAATTGTTAATCATGAGAAATTATACGATTGGCAATTTTTGCATCTTTCTAACAAGCAGGCACATTTTGCACTTTTATTCTGGGAGAATTAAAATAGATTAAATCTTGTTTCTAGGGCAGCTCTAATTGAAATAACATCATGAGAAATGAGGACTCGACTAGAGCTAGGTGATAATCAGAAGTCCAATCCTTTTGCATATCAAAATTGGGAATTCATGCGTCTAGTGACTTGATAGACTTGGCAGGAGAGGGATTTTATGAGACAAGGAATCTCCAAAGGAGTAATAAAAAGGGGACTCGAGGAGTTCATCCCTTTATGACATAAAAGAAGAATGATAGTGGCTAAACGATGGCACCCTTTCGAATTCCTTTTTATCAGCAGTTGTATGCCTAAAATATAATGTCAGTCATCTTTGTCCCTAAGTAATGAATTTTATCCTCACATTAAGAAGGTTTTTCTATATAAAAAAAGAAGAGAAGAACAATAATTCACAACACGACTAGATATGAGTTTCATGTGAAAACATGGAGCTTCACTCACTGATCCATCGTTTTTTTTGTCTCATCACCCGCGAAGGTCCTATTTCTTTACCATCCTGGCCACCATATCTATTCCTTCATGCCTCTCAAGTTTAGGAACCACACCTGGAAATCTGGAAATTATTGCATATCTTGAAACCTAGATCACTATACACCCATCTTTTTCTTATTCTTTCTTTCTTATTTCCTTTAAATTGAAACCTTCATCAGAAACAAACCAAAAGTCAATATTCTAAACTTAACATTTAATGATTTGGTATCTTCAATTTACAGGATAATTTTTGGAGTTGACATTGAAGACATGATTAACATGAAGATAAGGTACAAAGAGTTGCGAGTATCCTTTCAAAATTTTCTTTCTTCCTTTGTGAATACATTATGCACTTAATCATAACTGGTTTATTAATACAAAATTAAAATATTGATAGACAACTTTAATCTGGTGAGTGTGTGAGGGGAAATTGAATGAAATGAGGTATCACTGATGAAATTGCAGCAGGTACAAAACATAATAGGGAAGGCCCTAAGGGCGCAGGCCCAAAAGGGTTTATCTTCCCTGTATAGAGACACAAGATTTTTTCCCAAACTAGGATATTGTGGTCCAAGTCAATCAATCAATCAATTAATGAATAACAACAAGGTGATATACTGATATTTATATTATTGAAAAAAGTGAGAATTGGTTGGTTAACGTAGCTCTGGCTACGTGTTATGTCCACGGGGAATCTTCAAAAAAAAAAAAATCATTTTATTTTTTATTTTTATGTGAGGGTTGCCGCCTCGTGGTTCACGTTTGGACTTGTTCCATACTTCGATGCGTCAAGGTAATTACTTCTTTGGAGTTTTTTGATATAAAATAAAAAAAAAACGTTTAACTTCAAATTTGTTCTGTTTTGAGAGGAATTCAAAATGTGTCCTATTTTTTTAATATATAAATCGTATAAAGCTTGGCTCGTATTTATATAGTCTATAAGAAATTGGATATTAAAGTTAAAGCAGAACATAAGCCGTATCCTCCTTTTACAAGTAACATAGCGACTTATGTTCGCCAACTTCAAACCTCTGAACTTATGCACTGTGTAAATCTACCTAGCTTAGTGCAACTTATGTTCAGGAACGATCACAAACGGTTACTCTCGTGCCTCTATATATACATAGTTGCTAAGCTTTATGATCAAACACATAATTCACCTGCACTATTTTACACATATATACGCCTAGCTTAGATTTTTGAAGGGAAAGTGCGTATAGGAGAGCTTTCTTTGGTATGGAGCAACAAAATCTCAACCGTTGTAATGACGATGGGCATATTGCTAAAAATTGGAAGAGTTGATAGTTTTTATACCTTTGTATTTCAGTTTAATTTAGTGTAATTGTTTTGTTTAAGATTAGTTTAAAATTAGTGTGTAGTTTATTATAGTTCTATTGATCCAGCTTATTTGTTTGTTTCATTAAAAAAAATAGTTTAATTTATTTATTATTTGTTTTAGGTTAGGGTACGTGTGTGATTTACTGTTACGATTTATCATTTTTAGTTTAATTTAAGTTAAAATAATTTAGTTTAATTTTATTTGGATTCGTTTATTTGTTGCTTAGTTTTAAATTTAGTTTATTTAGTTGAATTAGTGTTGGTAGTTTAAAATTCACTATAAAAAATTTAGTTTCATTTCAATATAGTAATTTAGTGTTAAATTGTCTAGTTAAATAGTTTAGCATGCTTTCTTAGTTTATTAGTTAAGTAGTTTTGCTTTCTTAGTTTTGTGTATATTTAGTGTTGGTAGTTTAAGAAAATCACTATAGTAATTTCGATAAATTTCAATACCCTGAATTTAGTTTAATTTGAAAGTTCATTAGCTTATTTATTTGCTTAGTTTAAATTTAGTTTATTTATTTGGATTAGTTTTGGTAGTTAAAAATTCAGGATAATAATTTAGTTTGATTTCAATATAGTAATTTAGGGTTATTAGTTTATTAGTTTTAACTTAGTTTAGGTGTTTTAGTTCATTAGTTTTGCTTACTTACATATTTTTTTTAATTGAGTGATTTACCGTAAGTTAATTAATCTGAGACAGCAGCTTTAGTCCTCCGCTTTAGGCGCAAATCCACAACAATTAAACCACCTTATCCACTGTAACAGCCTTACCTTGAATTGTGGGTTTTGGCACCTATCACAGGTAGGATGCTATGACTATGGAGGGCATTTTATTAGTGCTCTGTAGAGCGATGGTATCTAGAAACACACACGTTCCATTTTCCATATGGGGAGTGCATGATAACACTTGAAGATGTGGCATTGCATTATTACGTGTAGATGGCCCACCATTAGTGGATGCATGGATGATTGGGCGAGATTTCACTCCTGGGCAAGCACGAGCATCAGGAGGCCACTCAGGAGAGAGGAGGCATCAGGAGGCCACTCAGGGTTAGGCGTAGCCCATCAGGGGAGGCCCTCAGTTTCAACTTTGCATTGTCACTGGAGGTTGAGCTTCCACTAGGCGAAATTAGTTTGTTTTTTCAATGGTTTTAATATGTTTGTTTATTTGTAGTTTGTTTCAAGTAAAATTATTAGTTGTATATTAAGCAAACGTTGCTAGATGTTGTATGGACTTTTTTTCTCAAACTTTTTATTTATTATCAAACTCTAATCCTTTTTTCAAACATATCATTTGAATGAAATCAAGGACATAATTTCTTATAATCAAACTCATTATATATAAGAACTAAATATATAAGAAAAAAGAGCACTAAGCTTTCTTCAAATTAAATAAACTAATTTCATAACATTAAGTCAACATCCGCTTCTAAACTATTAAGACACTAAATGCAAGTACAAATATACTGAAAGAAAGAAAAAAAAACTTAAAGGAACTATAAAACCAATCAACCAGTTCACTTGATCATGGCTTGCCAAGGCTTGACATGAGTGTCTAAATGACCCGCTTGCCTACACAATCCGCAATGTTTATTCAGCTTGGTTCTACATCATCCATTTCATTTCATCGTCTTGTGGACATGGACGCCCGTCACCTCATCTAAGCGTAGGATTAGGTAGATTGAGGAATTAACATATGCAAATTTCATCATTTCCAATGGCCCTAAACTTCATTCTGGATACCTTGGATATCTGCTCTATACTATATGCTTCATGAGTATAAGAACCCCACTCAACTCGTGCCTTCCAACAAGCTTTACGTGCATGACGGCATGGATAGTGTAATGTCTGAAAGTACCCAAAGTCACAAAATTGTTCTGAAGTTCACCCTAAAATTTGTCTCTGTATCAACCTCACTAACCATGAACTCCAATTTTCTTGGAAAATGAGGGTCAATATCTATGTTGCTCAAGTGCCGACTCTTAAGGTCAATTGCTCATAAAAGAGCCTAGAACCACTTCCCACGGCTGCAATTTGCACTTGTGCCTCCATACGCTTCCTCACAATAATCAGGAAGACGAAAGTAAGTCGACTTCACTATGGCTATAATTGGAAGATTACGAGTACCTTTCATGACAGCATTCAAACACTTGGACAAATTGGTTGTCATGTGCCGAACCTACGACCCTCGTTGCATACTGCGTCCATTGTGCATGCGGGTTCCTGCGACCCATTCACCCATTTTCTAATTCCCATTTGCAAGAGACTATAATAATAGAAAAAGTCTCACCAAGTCTTTGAGTATGCCTGATTTACCAATATTTTCTTTGCATCTTTATTCTTGAATTGAATTGCAAAGTTCAAGCAAATATGGCAAATACAATATGCATGATAGGCCATTGGGATGTCACCCACTACCTTCAATCCAAAGCAGCTTTTATAGACCCGTGTGTAACGCCCCAATTTTTACTATCGTTAAAAATTACCGAATTACTCTAGGTAACTCTTACATAAAATTTGAGACCAAACAATCCTTAATAAAGGAATATAACGTTAGAAGAGAAGTTAGGAGCAATTCGTGCAAGTATTGCAAACCCCCATTTTTACATGTAAAATGACCAAAATGCCCCCAGGTTATTTTACTCAGAAAATGAGGATCGTGGGCCCCACCCGTCCTCAAGGGGATGTTTTGATAATAAGGGATTGTTTGTGTTATGTATGTTAATAGAGGAGAAGAATCCTAATTTTGAGCTCGACGCGAAATAACCAAAATGCCCGCCCGCTTTAATCTTTATTGGTGCCGACTGAGCCGAACCTCACTAAAATGTTTTAAAAGGTGTTTTTAAGCCATGATTAACCATTGGTTAAGCTCGGTGGTCTCTGGCAATTTTTAAGTAAAATGACCGTTTTGCCCTGTCTTTGTAAGTTTTACAAATTTTAAGATTTTTGATTCGTGTAACGAAACCTAAGCAATATTAGGCTCAAATTAAAGCTTATTAAATTCTAATTATTAATCTAGAGTCAAAATTATTTATTTAAATTGATTAGAACCTAAAATTGCTTTAAAACACCCAAATTGCTTACTAATTCACCTAAGCCCTTAATTGCAAATTCTCTAATTTGCAAGAATACCTTACCTACACCTAAATAATACATGGAACACATAAATTTCCTCATCCTTGCGCTGTAATGCACTAAATTATATGGCCTCCATGCATTAGATTACTTGGCAAATTTGGCACAAAGCTTCATGTAAAGAAAAAAACAAAAATTCTCTAAAACATGGCATAAAACATGCCTTAAACAAAAATATGAATTTCCTCCATTTGTTCCCCCTCAAAATCAGCCACCCATGCCTCCTCCATTTGTCCATTCATGAGCTCCAAAATCTCTATAAATAGGCATGCTTAAGGAGTCTTAGAAACCTTGCTCATAATTGCACAATTTCTAGTTTTTCCAAAGCTCAAAAACTTTCTTTCTTCCTTTCCCTTGGCCGAAATTCTTTCTTCACCTTTTCAAGGAGATTTTGTTTCATTTCACTCAAAGAAACCAAGTTCTCTTCCTTTCCTTCAAACCAAATTAGGTAGGGAGTTGTCTTTAAGCTTATTTCTATGCTTTGCTAAGTGTTATTCTTGGTTCAAAATGATGATTTCATGGACTTTCTCTACCTTTTCCATTTGGTTTCTTCTTTCTTTTCCTTTAACATTTCGGCCATAAGGCCTATATGGGAATATGATGATAGCTTGATGATGAGGACCTTGAGTGTTGGTTGTAAATCCATCACAATTAGGCCTCTAAAGCTTGAAAATTCCACTTGATGCAAAACTTTAAAGAATGATGTTTTTATGATGTAAAAATAAAGATCTTGAGTTTAGAACTTGAAAGATGTATTTTTCACTTTGTCTTGCTAAGATATATTGGGTTGAATTTATATTTCTCTAAAGTCTTGGAAGAGCTCTAGTAAAGAAATAAAATGAACTTGCATCCATGTTTAAGTTTATGCCTTGCATAACCATGTTTACTTTCTATGTCATCACTAAATTCTCAAGAATGAATAAATGAACTTGCATTCTCATGTTTAAATTTCCAAGCTTGCATTTCATGTTTATGTCAAGTTGTCACTTAATCTTCAAAGATAATAAAGATGATGCATCTCATATTTATTTTATGCTCTCACTTTATTTTATAATGGCTAAAAGAATCAATGCATGACATGTTTATTTTATGTCATCACTTAAAGATCCTAGAGCTCAAAGACTTGCCCAAGTATCACAAACAAAGTTGGAACCATGATAATAAGAACTCTAAAGCTCACTTTCAATTTCCTTAAGATTATTGGAGTCAAAGAATTCATTCTTTAAGAAGTCTTGAGTTTGGAGCTTAATAAGATGTAATAAGAATTCTCTTCTCCCTTCACCGGTCCATGCGGACTACCGCCATTCCCTTCTAAGATTCTCTTCTCCCTCCACTTGTCCAGTGCGGACTACCGCCGTTCAGTTTCTTGCATCATGTTTATATTTCCAAGTTATCACCTTATAAAGACAAGATTAAAATGGGTTGCATAGCATGTTTATAATTCTAGCTATCACTAAATCTCTAAAGCTCAAGACTTGCTCTTTTTCTTAAGAGAAAATTCTAATCATGAACATTCTTTCAATGTATAAATCGGCCTCATGATTATGGAGGCTTAAAGTCTTATAATTTCTTTAAAGTTTAACAAAAAGAATTAGTTACTAAAGGAGTTTTGAAGCTTTGCAAAAATTATACGGGAAACTAATACTTTATGTATACTTGAAATGTGGTTTTATGCAATTATATGAGGTTCATGATTCAGCTACCTATCTGAGTTTAGTACTACTTATGATGATGGTTTGATATGTTCAAAGTTGTGATGATTGTGATTTATTGCTAAGAGAACGATTCTATGCATGTTAGAAATAAAACTAGCTTACCAGAAAAAGCAATATTTCTAGAACTCTAGAAAATGAAATTTGTGTGTTCTTCAGAACCTTTAGCAGCCCTAATAACCAAGTACTATTGTGTTTATATAAGGGAGAATGATTCATAATTGGTTTAATAATTGATTTTAGCACCATAAGGAAAGCTGATAATGAGAAAGGGTTAAAAATGCAACTTCTAGCACACGTGAAGCCTTAAATATAACTTGCTGCCTATGTTGTCCCATATAGTTTAATAATGTTCTTAAGGCTTATAATTAATGGTAATGATGATAATGAATCCTTTAGATGCATGATTAATTAGTGTGATAATTGAGGTTACCCAATTTTAAAGTTTCGATGTTTAAGAGTTTTCGGTAAGAATTTATGATGATAGTTCTTTGAAGTTTGAAATGATAAGTCTATGAAGTGATTTGATGCTTATTAAGTATTTGATATCATTGAATGATTCCGGGCTTGCATGTTATAGTTCTGTTGCAAACAATGAGAATGCTTATGCATGAAATAATGAAATATTCTTTGTTATTTAAAAATTTACTCTTGTTGCGGAAGAAAGATATTACTTAAAAGTGTATTTGGAAAGGTTCTGCAAGGAAAGACTTGGTATTTAAGCGTGTTTATTTGTGACCCACCTCTCTTGGAATCTCCCAATGCATGATTACAGTTGGTATATATATTATTCCAGAATAAGACTATAAATGAGAAAATGTTATAAATGATTATGAATTGAGAATTGTATTATGATATAACATGCAAAGACTTAAAGGTGACTCAAAATATATGAGGAATGACCCTTTGGACCCATCAACTATAGGTGGTGAAAAGGTGATCCTGAGAAAATGATCCTTTGGACCTAGATTATAGGCGGTGAAAGGTGATTCTTGCCCCTAGTCCATTCTCTCAAAGGGTAGAGAATTTTTACTTATCAAAAGGGATAAGTATGTGCTGGTGACGACTAGCAAGGTATGAGCTCATAACCTAGATTACTCCCAAAGGGTGGAGTATAGGGTGGCCTAGGAAAATGATGATGAAAGTAACTTTAGTCATGAAGGAACTAAGTAACGTATTATGTGATTATGATGTTCTTCTATGCATAGTATTTATGAGATAATTATGAGAAATATGATATTCTTCTATGCATAGTATTTATGATATGATGATGAGGAATATGATGTGGTCTTATACATAATTATGTTATTATATATGAAAGGAAAAGTTCATTATAAACATGACATGCTAAGTTTATGATGCATTATAAGACGTATGATTAAAATACGAACCTCTGGAAGTATATTTCGAACTAATTAAATGAATCTTAGCATGCTCACATTTTCATAATGAAACCCGAGGTTCCTTAGGACGATGAGATGACACGATGCATATGAGGTGAGTACCCTACGAGATTCTTATAAAAGTTTCTCACTCCTCTTCTTTTCTTTCCATCTCGTCTTCAGAAGTGATGGTGATGTTCGTGATTCCGTTGATGTTCTCACCTGGTAGATGTACTTGATCCGGTGAACAGCTTATTATCCTTGAGGAACGTATCGTTAAACTTTCGCGTGAGCTTGGATATCTATTCCTATCCTTGGAGTGTTATTACTAGGTGCCATTAATGGATGTCCTTCCATCCATATATTATTTATATTTGTTAGATTGCCTACACCTAGTCTTATTCTGTTGGTAGGCAAACTATCTATGTGTTATGTAATTATGGATGTTATGTGATGGAGCCAATATGATGTGTTTTTCATGCTATATCTGCATGTTATTCGCTTTATTTCGATTATTGTTCACGTTATGTGCGGCTCACATTTTCAATCATGTTAAAAAAATGGCTCGTAATTTCACTAAGTATTTTCAAAGTATGATGAAAGAACTAAGCAAAGAGTAAAGTCTAATATTAATCAGATACAACCTAGGTGTATTCGGTTAATTATTAGGGTGTTACACCGTGCCTGCCAGAAATTACAAGAATACCTTCTTGCGGGTGACATACTGCGAAGATTACTCAAGAAAAAACACCATCCTTCCTTAGTCTTTCCCTCCACCAGTGCAAATGCAACAGCAGGATGTTGGAGTTACCATCTTGGGCGATCGCCATCAACAATGTTCCACTATACTTGCCGTACAAATGTTAATCCCATCAATTGAAATAAAAGGCTTGCAATATTTGAACGCCTCTATGCATTAAGGGAATGTCCAAAACAACCTGTGAAACATCACATAATTTTGATTAACAATATTACCCACATAGTATGGTTAAGTCAATAAATGGACTACTGTACCTTTTGGAAAAAATAAAGACTATTACCTCATGAACATTACCCCAAGACAAGTAAATTTAAGTTCACTACTAAATATATGAAGACTATTACTTATGAACAATACCTCATGCATTAAAATTCTTCAATTGAAAGTTCATTCTCAAATGGACTAATAAAGGTTGATAAAGTGAGTAAATTGAATTAATCTTTAGCAATGTTCTTCATGTAACAGTAAAACATAACATTAATATATTAATATAACATTAATATATTTCTAATTTTTATTCATGCCTTTAACATCACAAAATTAGTATTAGTACCTGGCATATAAGATTGCAGACCAATAAGCCATCTTAAGCTCTTTGTAGGAATCTTCCTAGTCACCATAAATCTTTCTAATTGCCTTTGTTTTGCATACCATACCTTCATATACTTCAGCTTAATTTAAACCTTGACTCCACAGCCCTTACAATACTTTAATAGGTATCGTTGGATCTTTCTCCACCATTGACAATATACTAGCATAGATAACATCACTATCCAATTGCTGATGGCCTAGAGAAGAATCAAATACACATGTGTGAGGTCCATTATACCTTCAAACTTCCCACATTTGCATTTTTCAATAAGAAACACGAATACTCCAATTGCACCCACTGCCAAACTTCACGCATTTGTCATGGTATTTTATGTGGTCGACTCATAAACTTTATACTCAACTGACCTTCGAATGTTGTAATTTTTTATTGCAAATAATACTTCCTTGTCCCTGAACAATTGTCCGACTTCTAGCTCTCTTCTTCCGTCCAAACCAACACTTCCAACACACTTCCAACACTGCAGATTCATTGCATCTAAATCCAGTGTTGAGTAATGACTAGGTTGTCCTTGAGATTGTGACCAATAAGGACTGTGACGACCGTTGGTTCTGATTGCTTTCCTCTACCTCCTGTCAGATCCTTCATCACTCTCATTGTGTATAGGGCCATCAAATTGCTCTTCTTCCACATCTTCCCCATGCTCAATGAAATTTGAATAATCAAAACCTAATAGGCTCACCTTGGTCCAATGGTTCAAGAAGTTGTGCAAAGCTTGGACTTGCCACCATATCACCAGCATTTTCTCTTTGGCCTTCAGAGTTATTTATGGTAGGATCATGGGTTGGGAGCAGGAGGCCCACCACCCAATTGAAGAGGATTGGAACCTCCAGAGTAATCAAGTTTGTTGCATAGTAATGAATATCTCCATAATACGAATCTCTAGAAATCGAGCTTGAAAAATGAACATCATTATCACTAGATTGGAAAACTTGTGTACTTGATCACGCCTTGTCCTATTGCTATGGGCAACCTGGAAACATCTCGATAATCTCCATGTTATTTTCTTGGTCTAACTGGTATTATACTCCTTTGTAACCTTGACAAATTGATGGTTGACGAACAATAACACAAATTGGCCACATACTAGTGAAAGTGACACCCTCCAGTATTTGAAACCTCATCATTGTCATCATTGTAATGAACTAATATAAAACAACTTTCACCATAGTACTAAATCACACTTTGGAATAATCTTCCTTTGAAGTAAAAACTTCGTATTTGTAACACGTTGTGCATGTCACCCCACCCGGTGTGACTTATGCACTACAATGTCCATAATGTCGGACATAAATCGTGTAAAGCTTGACGACTTATACGCAAAATTTAATTCGCAAGCTTGTACGACTTATGTATAAAAAATCAGGACATATTTCAAGTTTTTAACCGAATTGGACAAATGTGAAGTTAAACATTTTTTTATTTTATATCCACAAAAAGCCTATTTCTTTGAGTTAATCTTCATTTTAGTTTTTCATTTTTTATTTTGTTATTTTAGTCAATTTTAAAGTAGAAATCAATTTTAAAATAACTCATTTTTATGTTTTAAATTATATAAAATGAGTCATTTAAATATTTATTCTAAATTATAAAATGATTCATTTTTTACAATTTTAAATATCAAAATAAATTATTTTAAACTTCATTTTACTTCAGTAATTACACATTATATTATAAGATATTACTTAACACTACAGATCATCATTTAATTGATAAAATGTTAAACCAAAATGAAAAGAGGGCTAATTTGACTTATATTTTATAATGTCAGGGATTAAATGACTTATGAATAAAAATGATAGACTAAAATGAACATTATTTTTTTTTTATTTCAATTGTCAACTTCTTCAATTTGTTTTTCTTTTTATTTATTTTTAAGATGACAAAGCTGCTAACCGGATGTTTCGGATCCCTGAGTCCCCATATCGTACACATATACACAAAGTATACGTGATATCTGCTCGCTCCAAAATGGCATTTTTTTCCCCATTAAAAATTATCTTTTTGGTGTCACATCAGAAACATTTTTTATAATTAAAATAATACTTGACCCAAATAACAATGATAATAATAAATTTATATCGTTGTGTTTTAGGCACAAAATCTAAAAGTGGCTCTAAAATAAGACATTTAACTTGCTGCATAGTTTAATGTTATTCTTATCTTATTTATAAAAATGTTTATTTATATTATTTATAAATTAAAGCATATAAGTGAAACTTTGATGCATTGTGGGCACCCACGTTGGTAAATACATACAATTAAATCAATGAAACTAATTTTAATATACTATTTGTGTAAAAGATTAATTCAACCATATGCTTTTATCTATAAAACTTTTAAAATAGTAAATAATTGAGTTAAATATTTTATTGATATAATTATACATTATTCAATGTCTTTGTAAACCTGTTGGTGTTAACAATATACCAAAAATAAATTTTAATTTACTAACGAAAATTTCGCTCTTTAGTTACTTTTAGTGTTCAATTATGTTTTTCTCAAACTACCCACTAATTGAGATAAGTTGAAAAAAAATTAAAGGGCAAAAGAAAAGGAAGTATAAATATAATTTTGAAGGAAAATATAATAAATTAATAAGTTTAAAGGAAATATACTAAATTAATAAAATAAAAGATAATTTTGATACATTAAATAAAAAATAATTATATAATATATCTAACTCAATTTGAATTATTTTTAAAAGATGAATAAAATAAAATTTTAAATTTACTCTAAAAATAAATAAGGAGTTTTTCAGGTATTCTCAAATTTTCAAGGTATCAGTACCTTATAAAATCACATATGCAAATTTGTTAAAAAATAAAAATCTAAAAAAATATTTGAAAGTAGCATAGTCTATGTTAAGTAATAACCACTTATTGGTAATGAATATTGATGCCCTTATAATAATCATTGGTAAGCAGGTTGATATTTACTATCAAATATCAATATATTATTAGGAATAAATTTTGATATGCACCAATAGTGTGAAAAAAAATTTACACAATTATTTAATAATGTAATACCAAATTAGTAAATATAGTTAACTCACATCTCTACTCATTGAAAAGTCATGCAAATGGATAGATTTAGTTAGATAATAGTATAAAATTCTTTTACTGTAAGTATTTCAAAATTAAAATCTAAATTTTATATATAAAAATTTAACAATATATTAACATATTATTAAAGTGTTTGAAATTTCAAACCTATAAAGATGCTTTAGATAAGTTTTTTGTTCACTATTTTCTCTTTGAACAAGTTAAAGATATAAAAGAAAAAAAGGAGAGGGGGGGGGAGTTGATCTTTCCTCCATAAATCTATTTTTGTCTTACCACTATGATCATTTTGTAATGCAGGCAATTTAACGCCTATATGAGTTAATGTAGTGCTCTATCATTATCTTTTTTTTTGAAAAAAATACATTTTATGCATCAATCATTAATGAAGCTTTTTTTTTCTTTTTTCATTTTGAGTTTTACTGACGAGTGCCCTAATGACATTGTTTAATAAACCAAAAGTAAATAGATTTTGAAGTTTCAATGCAATGATAACTTAAAAATTTTATTTTTCTATAATAAAAGTTATATTTTATGATCTGCAAAAAAGAGTATCCTTTGTTAGCAAAACCCTTTTGTTTTTGGCTAAACTTAACACAACTACTAGTAGTTGCCTTGTTATAGTTTCAAATTTCATCATTCAACGCATGGCGTTAATGTTGCACACAAGACACGTGCATGACATTTTCTAAATCACAGAAAAATATTTCGACACCAATAATCATGGGATTTTAGATGTGAGAAATGTTATGGTGGTCTTAGGTTCATCTAATACACACTTAAATACATATATTATAGATTTTTTATGTGGTGGTCACAGGGTGAATTTGAAAAAATGGATGTTGTGTTTCCTTAACTTTGGAATTGAAGCAAGCTGAGGAACATGGGAATGATAAACACATAGATCTTGTGGACGTGAGTGATATTGAAGGAATCAGTTAAGGAAGGAAAGATTACTAGGTTGAAGTTGATCTGCTGTTGTACATAAAAGTTCATTTTGATCATCTTTTTTCTCCTATAGTTAGCTTCAAATGCTTCGGCAATATTTGAGGTGCAGTCTTCCCCTTTATTATGCATTTATATATATACAAGTCATAGCAACTATATACTCTTGACCTGTAAAAGTAATTCAAAGTAATCGACGTCGCGTTAGTCAGAGGCTTAAAAATGGCTAGAAAATGTCAGTGTTTACACACTGTGTGAAATAGTTAAATAATGTCCCCTACCATGAAAAAATGAGTAATTCCACATTTGGGATGAAATGATTGGTGTAACATAAAAGGAAAGAAAATTTGGAGACATGTGATTTTAATTCATCAAAGCGAAATTTTTACATGCTCCTGAACCATTTAGCATTTGTTACTTTTAGAGAAAAGGGAAAGAAATAAATGTTGTCGAAAGAAAAGTGAGAGATTATAAATTTTCTATTTGTTTGGTATAAAAGAAAGAGAGAGAGAAGAGAAAAATTTATATGGGATCCACAACTAATTTTTCTCTTCAATAATGGAAAGTAAATGAGAAAAGAGGAGAAAAGTGAGCAGGTGAGAGAGAGAGAGAGAGAGAGAGAGAGAAATAATTATTTTTAAAAAGGATGTTTTGCCTTGAAATAAGAGAAATGAGGAGAAAAATATTATGAAATAATTTTTTTAATATAATTATCATTTTCTTTTTATTCATTTTTTACTCATCCAAACAAATTAATGGAAAAACTATTTTCTCTTATTTTCATTTTTTTCTCTCATCTAAACAAACCATTAATGCATGCTCAACAAACATTCACAACCACTTATTCCAATTTATAATGTTTAAAAATAATATAATAAATCTAAAATGACTAGTTATTATGTATATACATGGAGTCCACCTTTTTTTTACCATCTTCAATGTATGCATTAAAGTAAAGGATTTCTTATCCCCTAGAAGTAAAGAAGTAGCGTTGGTCCCCTAACTAATAACTAATTCATTTATTAATAACGATTAATATATAAAAATGCACTTCAATTTGATACTGATAATTTTACTCTTAAAAAAAAGTCTTGTGATTTTATATATTAGCAATGTTATGACTATTTTAGGTTCACCTAAAACATACTTAAATACATATATTGTAGCAAATCTTTTTATGTGGTAATCACATGGGGAACTTGGTAAATATTAGTACAAGAAGAGTTTTATTGCCACAAACTATTCAAAGTTGACCAAGTACAATAATGGAACTATTCAAAATTGAAAAATATGATTCCTCCTGAGAGCTAGATGCAAGACCTACGATGCATTCAATGATGGGAAAAAGTACAAGGCCTTCCAGGTTTCAAAGTTGTCTATAAAAGGAAGCAATATTGAAGATGAAGGGCATCCAAAGTTTTGGTGCTTGAAATATTTGTTTTCTTAAAAATCTTATAAACATTGTCATAGTCTATACCTTTTCAATATTTTGGAGCAGTTTCTCAACATCTATAAGTTCTATTTCTCAAAATAAAAGAAATACTTTGTTTAATTTCATGTCTATTTATTTTTCATATGTTTTATATTATGCAACAATTCTCCAAGTTTAGGAGGAAAACCATAATCAACTTGACACAATGCTCCAAGTTTTAGATGCTCTTAGGATATATATATATAAGTTATAGGAAGTATATACTCTTGCAATCTATAAAATTAATTCAAAGTAATCGATGTTGTTAGCTAGAGGCTTGAAAATGTTAGGTGTTTATGCGCTGCATCAAATAATGTCCCCTAACGAGGAAAAATGAGTAATTTCATACTTGGGAAGAAATAATTGGTGTAACAACATAAAGGCAAGAAAATTTGGGGCACGTGATTTTAATTCATCAAATAGAAATTTTTGAAAGCTCCTAGAACCATGTAGCATTTGTTTGGTATTAGAGAAAAGGAAAAGAAAGAAAAGTTGTGGAAAGAAAATGGAGAGATTATGAGTTTTGTATCTGTTAGTATAAAGAAAAAGTGAAAAGAAAAGAAAAATTTTATGTGGGACCCCTAACTATTTTTCCCTTCAACAATGGGAAGAAAACGTGAAAAGGAGAAAAGTGAGCAGAGAAAGAAAAAATAAATTCTAAAAAACATGAGTTGAAATAAGAGAAAGGAGGAGAGAAATTATTATGAAATGATTTTTTAATATAATAATCATTTTCTTTCCATTCATTTTCTACTCATCCAAACACATTAATAGAAAATATCATTTTTCTTGTTTTCATTTTCTTCTCTCATCCAAACAAACCATCAATTCAAGCTCAACAAATATTTATAACCACTCATCCCAACTGATAATATTGACCAATAATATAATAAACTTAAAATAAGTAATTATGCATATATGCAGAGTCTACCTTTTTAATTGTCTTTGATGTATGGTTTAAGGTAAAGGATTTCTTATACCCAAAAGTAAAGGAGCAATATTGGTCCCCTAATGAATTTAATAATGATTAATATAAAAAAAATGCATTTCAATTCGATAATGATAATCATGAGATATTACCCTTCAAAACAAAAATAATCTTGGGGTTTTATTTGTGAGCAGTGTTGTGATGGTCTTAGATTCACCTAAGATACACTTAAATACATATATTATAACAAATCATTTTTCATGTGGTGGTCATAAGGTGAACTTGGAAAAGAGATGTTGTGTTTCCTTGGCTTCAAATTTGAAGCAAGCCAAGGAACACAAAAATGATAAACTCATAGATCTTGTGCACAAGAGTGATATTGAACATACCGGTTAAGGAATGATAGATTACTAGGATGAAGGTTTGCTATTATACATAAAAGTTCAAGTTGATCATAATTTTCCTTTTAGAGTTAGCTTCAAACGCTTTTGCAATATTTGAGGTGCATGTTTCCCCTTATTATGCAAACATAAGTATATAAGTCATAGGAAATATACACTCTTGATCTGTAAAAACAATTCAAAGTAATCAATATTGTTAGCTAGAGGCTTGAAAATGCTAGAAAAATCTAGGTGTTTATGCATTGCGTGAAATAATGAAATAATGTCCTTTAATGTGAAAAAAATGAATAATTTCATATTTGGGAAGACATGATTGATGTAACATAAAAGAAAAGAAAATTTTGGGGCATGTGATTTTAATTCATCGAGTAGAAATTTTTGCAAGCTCCTAGAACCATTTAGCATTTGTTCAGTTTAAAGAAAAGGGAAAGAAAGAAAAGCTATGGAAAGAAAATGGAGAAATTATGAGTTTTTATCTGTATGGTATAGAATAAAAAGACGAGAGAAAAGAAAGATTTTATGGAGACCCACAACTAAATTTTCTCTTCAAAAATGAGAAGAAAATGTGAATAGAGGATAGAAGTAGTGAGAGAGAAATTTTTTTTTAAAAGCATGTGTTGTATTGAAAAAAAAAGAGGAGACAAAATACTATGAAATAATTTTTTAATATAACAATAGTTTTCTTTCCTTTTATTTTCTTTCCTCTCATTTTCTTCTCTCATCCAAACAAACCATTAATATATGCTCAACAAATAGTCACAACCACCCATCCCAATTTATAATATTTAAAAAACAATATAACAAATTTAAAATAAATTGTTATGCATATATGTGGAATCCGTCTCTTTTTGTTGTCTTCAAAGTATGCACTAAAGTAAAAGATTTCTTACTCCCCATAAGTAAAGGAGCAACATTGATCCATTAATTAATAACAAATACATTTGTTAATAATGATCAATCTACAAAAATACACTTCAATTCAATACTCATAATCATGAGATTTACACTTCAAAAAATATTCTTAGGATTTTATATGTGAGAAATGTTATGACAGTCTTATGTTCACCTAATATACACTTAAAAACATATATTATAGCAAATCATTTTTTATGTGGTGGTCACAGGGTGAACTTGAAAAAAGATGTTGTATTTCCTTGACTTTGGAATTAGGGGTGACAAAATTCCCCATGCAATGGGGGTCCCGTGGGACCGTCTTCTGGGCCCTAAATTTCAAGATTCTCCTTATGGGGATGAGGACGAGGACAAATGATCCCCATGGTAGATTCAAGGATGGGGATACAGACGAGGATCATAGTCCTCGCCCTAGGGACCCATACATATAAAATGACCAAATTATCATTCTCAATCAAACTCACAACTCAACCTGGAAACGTGACCAGCACGTGAGGAATCTCATCATGTAAGCCTCGTGACTTCTAAGTCTTTCTATATGCCTATAATAACATACTTTTCATTCTGAAAACATGACTCATCTAAATGTTTATTCAAATATTTATGTCTAAAATCATAAAACTGAAATACTTTAATATACAGAACTCTAAAAATCTTTAACTCTTGAAAACTGAATTAATAATCCATCTCTAGCTTACTACATAAATCTAGTTACCATATTCAATTTTCAAATCAATACTTGAAAACTATAAACATATACATGAATGTTTCTAATTCTACGATACTTTGGAAATAGATGCATGGCTTGATCCCACATCTACTGGAGCACTCTAATACAACATGAACCTAAGCTAAGTTTTACTTCAAAATAAGGCTCACATTGGAACAACTACATTCACTAGAATCAGTGATGAAACAGTACCTGTACCTGCAATTATGAAAGGAAGGAAGATGGGTGAGTCAAGAGACTTAGTGAGTGAGTCTCCTCATTACCCATATGGGATAACCAAGGAAAATACATAATGTACTAATACAAACAACATAGAAATATAAGTAATTACATAATAATAATAATAATAATTTCATGCTAGTCATTTGACCCTCGTTTTAACTGAATGAAATTCCAACTTTAAGAAAATCTACTGAAAACTAAATTCATAATCCATAAGCATTCTCTTATAGGTTATCCTCTTAAGGACCGTATCCTGTGGTATATCTAAATCATAATTAACAATACTCTAAACATGATGAATATATATATATAAGAATGATAATTGTTGTCTATAATTAACTTTGTTCTCTATGGGTATCTCACTAGGTCTGAACTTCTCAAATATCTAAAATCCTGCCTCTATAGCCATTCGAGGGATTGCCTCCATGTCTGTTAAGGGGTTTGCCTCCATGGTTGTTTACTAGGTTTGCCTCTATGGCTCTAACGGGATTGCCTCCATGGCCGCTTAGTACACTGCCTCCTTGGAAGTTAGATGTACCAAGGTTAACTACTTTCTAAACATGAGTTGTAACTATGTTTAATAAACCTCATCATACATAACTCAACTGAAAATAAATAAAATCAACAATCCTGAAATCTGATATTTCTTAGTTTCATGAAAACTCTTAACTTGCTAGTACCTAAGAGTTCTAAACTTATATAACTATAACAATCTAACTTTAGCATAATCGTGGCTATGAAATCATGTCCAAGGGATTACACGAAGTATGTATCTAACAGTTGCTATGAATCATACTAAATTCCATGCTTCTTTGTATCATAAATTGAAGTTTTAGGTTCATATCTTAAGCTAACTTATTTTTCCATATACTTGAAATCTCTAATATCGTAGTTTAAAACAGTGGGATTTATAATCATAATAATTCTAAAATCGTAATAACATATTTCTTTATAAAGCTAGATCATATTTTATCCAACATAGTTTTACTTAATATTTCAATAAAACAATTTTTGAAATTCCAAGTTTTAAAACATGGCAATATCATAAATCTATAGTACATATTTGATAACTTTCATAAACCTCTTTAATCATACATTTTTCTCAATGATCATTTCATGATTATATAAAACCTTTTCATAACATGTGTTGATCCAAATCATGGTCTCATGGTTTTGTAAAACTCATTCTTTCATGCTATCATCATAAATAATAATTTTTTTAGCTTGACATAATCATTTAAAATCATATTCTATACTTTTTCTCATCTCAAATTTCATATTTCACAATCATAATGCAAGAAATATATTCATAATGATGAAACCAAGGCTATGAGATCAAACTCACTCACCTGGAGAGGAAGAAGAAAGGGCGTCAACACCAACTGGACTTCATGGAGCGGAAATGGCACCAACGCCATCATAGAGCAACCATAAACTCTAGATTAATCCCTAACAACATCTAAATAACTCTAATCTAACTCTAACAACATTGGGGGAGCACCCTCCACTTGACAACAACTAAGAAACAATAAAGCCTAAACCCTAGAATATGAAATAGAGAGGAAAGAGACAACAAAACCCACAAAAATATCTTACCTTTGATCTTGAAGGAGAAGGATTTGAGTGGGATTGAGTGAGAATGGTTTGGGAAGGCTTGGAGGATGAGGGTTTTGGTTTCTAATAGGGAGCCGAAGAGGTAGGGTTTATAAAGGGGTGAAGGCTTATTTATCAAAACTGCGTTGTTTTCTACTATGTTGACATTGAGGGTCCTTGCTCAGCGAACCTTCTGGCCCAGTTTACCGTTGCAGTGAGCCTGTTCTCATAATTATGCAAAACCTACACTGCAACATGTTTTCCTACATTTCGGGGCCTTTCTTGCTACACGTACGGGTGGATCTTGGGAATCCTAGGGCTATATGGAGCTTCTCTATGGACACGTGTACTCGGGATATAACACAAACATTATCATACACACACACATACACATTTTTTAGACATTTCATACTTTTATTTATATTAAAAAATAAAACAAAATCCCAAATAAATTTATAATGCTCAATGAAAACCTAACCCAGATTGAATCATTGATACTCTTTTCTTCTCCAGTTACCTTAGACTGCAGCCCCCTTACCTAAACAAATGGGCTACTAGCTATGTATATTCATAGAGTACACCTTTTGTTTTGTTTTTGTTTTTTGTTTTTTTTGTCTTCAAAGTATGCATTAAGGTAAAGGATTCCTGCTATCCCAAAAATACGGGAGCAACATTTGTTCTCTTAGTAATAATCAATTCAATACTAATAATCATAGGATTTTACCCTTAAGAAAAAATCATGGGATTTTAGATTTGAGCAATGTTATGACGGTCTCTAGTTCGCATAACACTTTATGTTATCGACGCATAGTTTGAAATAGAAATACTATTTTTGATAAATTAAATAGAAATAATATTTTTTATAAATAAAATAGAAACACTGTCAACCAATGCAAATACACTTAATCACATATATTCTAGACAATCATTTTTATGTGGTAGTCACAGGGGAACTTGGAAAAAGGAGGATGTGTTTCCTTGACTTTTGATTTGAAGCAAGCAAAGAAACAGTGGAATGATAAATGCAATTCTATTACTATATATATATATATATATATATTAAATATATATATATATATATATATATCTAGATAATATAAAATATTCTATAATAGAATATTCTTTCTTTTTATTATTCTACTATATATATATTCTATTTTTATTCAATATAATATAATATTTATTCAATAGAATTTTTTTTTCTTATTTTATATTATATATAATATATTATAGGATATGAAGGATATGAAAAATAAAAAATATTTGAATTCTCTATAATATAATATGAAAAAAGGAAAAAAAATGACAGGATAGTAGATAGATATATATCTATCAACGGACATAGATCTTGTGGACGTGGGTGATGTTGAAGGAATCGATTAAGGGATGACGAATTACTAGGTTAAATGTTTGCTGATGCATATAAAAGTTCAAGTTGATCATGATATACCTCATATATATATATATATATATATATATATATATATATATATATATATATATATATATAAGTCATTGGAAGTATATGCTCTTGACCTGGAAATGAAATATTAGTGAAATAATATCCCCTAATGTGAAAAAAATGACTAATTTCACATGTGGCAAAAAATGATTAGGGTAACATAGAAGGAAAGAAAATTTGGGGACCTGTGTTTTTAATTCATCAAAGAAAATTTTTTGCATGCTCCTTGAATCATTTAATGCATGCTCAATAAATATTCACAACCACCCATCCTAATTTATAATATTTAAAAATTATATTAAAAAATTAAAATAAGTGGTTATGCATATTTGTAGAGTACACTTTTTTTTTTGTGTTTGAAATATTTATTAAGATAAAAGATTTCTTATTCCCGAGAAAATGGGGTGCAACGTTGACCTCTTACTAATAATCAATTCACTTGTTAATAACCATTAATTTATAGAAATATATACAGTTCAAATCAATACTGGTAATCATGGGATTCTACCTTTCAAAAAGAAAAAAAAATAATCATGAGATTTTGGATGTGAGCAATGTTCTGCCGGTCTTGGGTTCACTTAATATTTTATGGTCTCGACTCGTAGCTTAAAATAGAAATATTATCAGTACAAAAAAAAATAGAAATATTATCTTTTGATAAATGAAATAGAAATACTATAAAATAATGCAAACACACTTAAATACATATGATTCTATTTTTGAATAACTACCAAAAGCTTATATTCATGTGGATACGAAAATTTTCGTACATTGTTTCTTAGTCACGTGTAACGGTATGATGTATAAAACTTTTTATAATTATTATATAAAAACAAATCATGACATATTAATTTATAAATTTAATTATTATGCATGGATAATGTAAATTAATTTTATATTTTCAATTAATATAATTTTATCAAAGTGACAAATCATAAAAATAACTACACAACATCACGATCATCCATCGTGATTTGTTATTTTAACCAAATTCTATTGGTTCATTGAGTAAAACTTTTTGGCTCTATATATATATATATATATATATATATATATATATATAGAGAGAGAGAGAGAGAGAGAGAGAGAGAGAGAATTAATTAAACTCTTCTTTTTATTACATTACAAAAAAAAACTCTTTTTTATTTTACAAATACTCTCATTTTATACAACATATAATATTATCAAGGTTGAATTATTAATTTGGTGTCTCAAAGATACATATGACATTGATTTAGTTATTGAAAGATTTTTTAAATTAATTTAGTCCTTAAAAGATTTTTATATTAGTTTAGTCCCAAAAAATATATGAGACACTTTAGTTTTTAAAAGATTCATATAATATCAAATAAGTTTATTAATTCACAGAAAAGAGAGATCAAATAATTGATGTCACATGCATTTTTAGGAACCCAAATATTGTCACTTTTATTTTTAATTTTTAGGGACTATGTTGATGTCAAAAATATTTTAAGGATTAAATTGATGTTATGTGTATATTTCATAGACTAATTGATGTAAAAAAATTTAGGGATTAAACTGATATCACATGTATTTTTGATGGACCAAATTGATATTTTAATCTATTATTAATAAAATATTGATGATATTTTTATGTATAAGTGGAATAAGTTAATATATCATTTAAAGAGAAAATTAATAACCACTGATAAAATTATTTATATACTTTTAAAAGACTTCAATTTTAAATTATGAAAAATTATTTCATATAATCGATTTAACAGAAGGTCATTATATTTTATTTAACAAACTAAAATATCTTTGAAAATAAAAAAAGTAGTAAAAATTGAATGAAAATATATAATGAGTTTAACTTTTATGCATTGACACTATAAAAGATTTTACATTATTATCTAATCAAATTTTTCTAAATGCTTAATTTTCAATCAGTGAGAATGAAAGTTAACTATATTTATTCATATAACATCACATGATTAAAACTGTGCAAAATTTTTTATATTATTGAGGTATCAAAATTGAATACACACACATGTAATACCGATTTTTATTTGGTCTTAATTGTGTGATTAATTAAGTCAGCTGGTAAATTAAGAGTTGATTGCCTTAACTGATTAATTAGCCTTTTCGGATTAATTTTAGCCTCTTAATAACTCATAAAATACATAATTATGTTAATTGTTGTCTTTAATTATTTTAAAGTTTAAAATTTGTATTTTCTGAAAATTTAGATATTCTCTCCCAAGGCCCAAATCTCAAGACCTCTCATTAAGATAAAAATTATTTGAGTGAATGGTGTGTGGGGCTTCCTAATTATCCATTATTCATGATAAATAATTTAGCATCCAATTCCATCATTCTATTCCATAGCACCATTGTTACAATATATATATATATATATATATATAAAATAAAAGAAAGGGGATATAGAAATCTTTTTTTTTTCATTGTTCACACTTTAACATGGAATAGGAGATTTAGCATTAGTCAACATAAGCACAATTTGTATGGTCCCCAATATTAATAACAATGTACATATCCCAAAACAAAAATACAATCAAAAAGAAAAAAAAATCATCATTTACAGCCATCTCCACTCCTGCAAATGAAGATGGGTTAGTGGAGCGTCCAGCAGTTGCAGAAGCATGGGGGACACAACATTCCCTGCTCTCCCTACAATAAAAAAAAATGGGCTCTATAATGAAATATTCAGCACTTACAGAGTCATGGGAGGCAAATTAGTGTGGGTTTTTCCCATCCCATGAATAGCATGGAATTAAGGATTAATTATCAAAACATGTCAGGGAAACATCAGTATTTGAGCAAGCTATGAACCCGTTAGGGACGAACTAACCTCACCACACTTTCATCATCAGCACTCAATTCTAAACAATCATACAAAGTCAGAGTTTGGGGGAGATCAAGTCAAGGAGAAGTAAGAAACTAAATTCAATTCATCCTATAGTTCTAGTGTCTCATCTGCTATTTGAATTTTTTTCAACCAACTTTACTCAAAATCTATCCTAGCAAATATAGTGTGCCTTAACCAAAATCCCCTGTCCACAACCAAAACTATCAAACCCAGTCAAAAGAAAAATAATCCTTAGAACTATACTCAAATCATCATCCAAAACCAACCATGCAGAACCCATAAATTATAGAACAAAAATCTTAAAATCAATCTTAACAAGTCTTAACATTACAGTGACAGTTTAAAACAACCAATATAGTCCAAATCTTTCAAAATAAAAACCAAAGAAAACCGAACCTAAGAACAAAATTTAAGAGAGTAAAGAGAATGGAGGTCACGGCCTTCCCTGGTGGGTAGCTTCCGCCGCGCACGCCCTTCCCCTTAGCCACGGCCACCATCATTGGCATCATCATCACCACCAAGAGCACCACCACTATCTTCCACCTGCTGCCATTCATGCCCAGCCATGCAAGACCCAACCTCAACCACCCTCCATAGTCACCAACACCCTTCCTCGGCCTCACCCTCAACTTCCTCCACCAAGGCCACCCCACACCGCCAACACCCCACTGCTGCCACCATGCACAGATCGCGGCAGAATCGGTCCATTATCGCGACCTCCGCCTACATCATTAACAACTAAATCAACCTACACACATACAACCCATGACATCTAGTAGAAAATGAGAAAAGGAAAGGAAAAGAGGAAGGTGGTCACCATCGCCGCGTCGCCACTCCCTTCTTCATCTCCGTTGCGACCTCCATGGGTCATCCTTGCCGCGAAACCCGAGCCCCAAGCTATCGGATCGCACATGCAGCCTCAGAACCCAAGTCGCGTGGCTTCCCTCGCCAATCACCTGCGAAACTTGCCATCAGATCCGCCTAATCATGGCTACGAACCGCAGCCCCTCCGATCGCGATCCACCTCCACGCGAGCTTCCCCCTCGCGGCCTCCTCCTCTCCGCATTCCCTCTATCTCTCTTTCTCTCTCCGTCGCTCTCTCCGCTCTCTCTTTCTCTTGTTGTGCCTTCCCTTCTTCTCTCAGTATTGTGAGCATAGGTGAATGGTTTAGAGTGTGTGTAATGGTGTGTTTGAGAGAGAGGGAGAGATCGTGTGTGTGTGTGTGTGTGAGAGAGAGAGAGAGAGAGAGAGAGAGAGAGATTTTTGTGTTTGTGTTTTAAGTGTATTTGTGTGTGCTATCATTCAATTTTTTTTTAGAAAAATAGGGACTTGTTAGGCTTTTTTTTTAGTTTAGGTGGGTTTGGGCTTTGGTTCTTTTGTTTTTGAATGGGTTGTTTAGGACTAGATCTTTTTACATAGGTTGTTTTATTAATAGTGTTTAGAATTGATGGTGAATATGGAATTGGGCTTTAGAGTTTTCTTTTTCAAAAAGGAATTTTTGGTCTAATTTTTTTAAAATGGTTGTTGGGGTCTTATTTTTGGATTTCTGTTTAGTGGGCTGTTAGACTTATTGGGTTCTAGTTTTTTTTTTGGGGTGCATTATTCTAGGTTTGGTTTATCTTCCTTGAAGGCTTAAGTTTAGTTGGAAATTTTTTTGGGAAATTATTCCTTTGTTGTTATGTGGGTTTCTAGTTTCGTGGGTTTAAGTTAGAATTTGGTCTATTAGAGATTTTAAACTTTCGAGTTAAGTTTTCACATTAAGCGTTTGTTAATAATAATAATAATAATAATAAACAAAAATGAAAATAAAACAAGAAAGATAAATATTTTTGAGTGTTGAGCTTAATTCTGCCTTAACAATCTTGCATTGATGTTCATTATATGATATGTGATTATTTGTGGTAAGGTTGACATATTTTAATGATAACATTCTTTAAAGGATATATTGTTGAATACTAATGGTTTTATTATTTCATTTTAACCTGTATATATATTTTGCACTAAGTGTTATATATGATAAGGTTATGTCGTGGATTGTTTATTATAATTAAAGACCTGATCAAATATTATATTTGTTGTTTTTGTTTACAATTATAATATTCTTGTAGATCTATATATATGCTGCAATGTTGATACAACTTATTTTCTATTGATACTTAATGTTTTTGGTTAACAGTTTGATATTCTCAATTCCTTTTCAAAGGAAATAAAATCAACCAATCAATAAATATTTTATTTAGAACGACGTGACTTTGAGTTCCTCATTGCACCAGAGGATACGTTGGCGTAGCTAACACTATTAAGTCAAAATTAATTTTTCCTAAAATTTTATTCTCTTTTTCATGTTTCAATTTTATTCTTGTACGTAAAATGTTGAATCATGAGTTATGATTATAGCTTTGACCGTATGCTTATGTTTGTATCTCTGAATAACATGCTAATACTAAAGGTGACATAAAATGCATGGAAATGATTCTTTAGACTCTAGGAATTAATGGTTATTTATGAGAGGTGATCCAATAAGGTAATCCTTTAGGAGGTGATCCAATAAGGGAATTCTTTAGACTTAGGAATTAATGGTTATAGGAGGTGACCCAAAGAGGTGATTCTTTAGACTCCATGAATTAATGGTTATGAAAAGTGATCCTATGTCCCCTATCCCACACTAGACTAGTGACGACTAGTTAGGTATGAGCTCATAACCTAGAACTCTCAAAAGAAGAGAGTGATAGGGTGGCCTTTAGAAGAGAGCAAGAAAGTTAAGTCACCTAAGAATATTAAAGAGGAAAGATCAAGTTATGACAGCCTGTGTTCTTTATGCCATATTGATTTGTTATGATTATTATGATATGTGTCCACATGACATTAACATGCATTTATGATGAGATATTATGCACTCATAGCATTAAAAATCAAGCTAAAAGATATGGACTTCGCCTAATGGCTTTTAAACTTAATAAATGAATCTTATTATATCCATTGTTTTCATAATGGAACCTAGGTTCCTGAAGACGAAAATGATGACACATGTTGGAGGCAAGAGTCCTCCTACGATTCATATTCAGATTTCTTATTTCCTCTCTTTTCTTTCCATTTTGTCTTCAAAGGGCGATAACCATATTTGTGATTTACCTTGAGGCTTCCACCTGGGAAATGCATTTCAATCCCACCAACCAGTCTTATCATTTCATGTGTCGATGTGCTGTCCGCCCTCGTCTTCTTAGACCATCCTTTCGCACATCCAATTACCAGCTTCCTGGTTTCCACTGCTACCCTTTTCACTGATGATTTTGATTTCGAGCGCGCCGTCCACATATCTAGCCTCCTCGTGGCCACACTGCGCATCTGTCATCCATGATTTCCTGGTTACACACCCGATCACCCCTCGACCTCCGCGCCAGAGTCGGATCCATTGGAGGAATCTCCTTCCCAGGCTCTTCAGGCGGTTCCCATCATTCCTAGAGATATGGGAAGTGAGAGTGGAGAGGCCACAGTGACACAGCCTTTGAGGGGAGTCCAACGCTGTTAGAGGAGCCACCGTCCACGTCGGGAGCCCATGTTCACCCGTAGGTCGACTCACTACCCCTTCGACCCGCGCGCGCTGGCTACCTTCCTTCCTCTCGAGCGTCGTTAGTAGGATGATCTTAGTTTTTATGTATATACTTTTTTGTGTTTCTTGTGATGACGTAACTGGCCTAACCCCTGATGATGGGCATAATACTATCTTAGTGGTTTGTTTTGGTGTGAGTTATGGAATGGTTAATGCTTGTGCTACCTATATGTATATATATGATGGTGTGATCATGTTTATAAGGCCGTCATGTTTATATTTTGTATATGCTGGTAAAGAGTTTTATTTTCCCTTTATGTTATGATATACGAATGATGAGTCTTACTTATACGCGCTCATGTATTGTTTTAAGTCAAAAAAAAAGTTACCCATATTTTTACTAAAGTATTTCCAAGTCAAAAGATAAGAAATGAAACAAAAGAGTAACGACTAATAATTAACTTGAACGCGTCATAGGCGTGCTAGGTTAAATATTAGGTGTTACAACACACACACACAAACATATATATATATATATATAAAATTGCATATTATAAAATAATAATCATTAGCAATTTTTTAAAAACTTTATGTATCTTGAAGATATGTTCGGTGAAGGTATAAAAATAAAGGAGAAAATTTATGGATAAATTTACACATAATATTTTCCTCTCATTTTTAGTCACATACCAAATAGATACTATTTTTCCCCATAAAAACATGACATTGAGTATCCTAATGGAGAGGTCAATATACGCATGACAAATCAAAGGATGTCATGTGTAATCTCACCGAATGTTAAGAGAAGTAAATATAATTTATTTTCTAATTTTTATGCCAAGAAAAATGTTAAATGATGGTAAATAATTATAATAGTGTGTGGTTATCTAAAATAATTTGACATTTTTTGGTAAATTATGTTGATTGGCAATATAAATTATTTTATAGTGTTAATTTAGGTAACTACAAAAAAGAGATCAAATTGATGTCAAGTGCATTTTTAAGAACAAAAATGTGAACATTTATGACTAAAATTCAGTTAGTCCCTCAAATTTATAGTAGAGGGATAAATTAGTCACTCAAATTTAGAAATCTCATATTAGTCCCTCAATTTTATAAAAGGGACAAGTTAGTTTCTCTATTAAATTATTGTCTGAACTATTAATAGGAATGTCCACGTATTCTGTTAACTTGCTATGTGTACTGTTAATTTTCAATAAGTTAACTTACTTCATTCCTCTGTTTTGCACAGAACAAATGTCAACTTAGAGTCAAAATTGTTCTTCTGAGTAGAGAGTTATAATGAGATAGAAGATGAAGAAAAATGTCTAACGACTTCATTTAGACGTAAGACAAGTTAAGTCGAGCATAAAAGTTATCAGTCATATAAACAAGTTCGCAGTATACATAAATAAGCTAATAGGACATAACTTAGACTATAATTTTAGAGAGAGCTAATATAAGATTTTTCAAAATAAGGGACTAATTGTCCCAATATAAATTGAGGGATTGATTTGGAGTTTTAGTCTTATCTTTTTCATGGAAGATATATTGCTCAAACTACCCAACATAACAGTGAGCATAAATACAAAGTCCAAATACAAACCAACAAAAATAGATTACAAGGCAAAAAGAAGCCATAACAAATAAGAGAAAAGATACTAAGCTATGCAATTCTCAAAAACCATCCAAGATTAGTCCCGTCACCCCTTTGGCATTGCCATCAAGGTGAGAGAGACTAATAGAAAATGTGTGGCTCATACTCATCGAGAAACTAGCACTACATCACATACCAACCACATTCCATGCAGGAGGCAACAATAATATGACGATAACCACAAAAGTCCCATGTTGCAAATGACATGTAAGGCATGCGTGGATATCATAAGGAAGGAAGAGATGCTTATCCAAACCACTAGCCAAAAGAACACCATCTAAGATTCCCAATGTCTAACCTGCAACAAGTTTGTTGCTATAAAACTCAGTTCATATGGAAATTTATCACACCAAAGAGAATCATGTAAGGCATGTCCTCCCACACAGGTTTATAATTTTAAAAAATAATTCTATTTCTTATCCACCAGAGAGACCAACAGACGACGTACAAGAGACACCGCCAAAGCTTTTTGTCAAATCCTCAAAAAGGGCCTCCATTCCAAGCATAGAAACTATTAGCACCAGCAGGACGGCATGCATGATAATTCCATTGGTTCAGAAAATGATACCATATATATGAAGTTTTCCTGCATGTAAAGAAAAGGTGCTCCAATGATTCATCCTCCTTCACATAAAGGGCGTATAGTATCATTTGCAGGGATGCAATTAAATCTTAAGAGCCGATCTTTGGTGTTGAGGCGCCCTTGAAGAATAAACCATATTAGAAGCTCGGTACGAGGGGGTGCCAATCCTTTCCAAGTTTTTGCTCCCACACTCCAATCTGATGATGTGGATGTAGTCTCCTTGTTCACAATAATTTTACACTATCAACAAATATCATTTCACTAAAATAATAAATCATAGTGAAAGGTTGTGATAGTGGATAGTTATTTTCAATAATTTGTCATTTTGGTGAAATTATATTAATTGATAATGTAAAATTATTTAATTTTGCACTATCTATGCATAAAAAGTAAATTTATAAAAAAAATATAATATGATTTGTTTTTATATAATAACTATAAAAAGTTGTATATAATATACCGTTTTACGTGACAAAGAAAAATGATTTGTATGGGCATAAACATTGTTTGATACAAAAATGATATATAAATTTATATATATATATATAAATTATTTGTATGCACAAAAATGATATATAAGAAATTTAGTATGCACATAAATAAGCTTTTGGTAGATTTTCAAAAATGATTTGCTAGCTAGAACATACGTGTGCGTTAAAAAAAAGTGTGTTTGTATTGTTTCATATTGATAGTACTTCAAGCCAATGTGTGATTTGTCGAGACCATATAATGTTTAACCTTGCTATTTTGATAGTTTAATTTCTTAAATATTCAAACACCCTATTTATAAATAATATGATTTTATTACTTACTTTTTTTTTCAACTTATTCTTTTTTCATTACTTCTCTCATATCATATGAGACTCACATAAATATCTACACCCATATAAATGTCAAAATATAATTATTCTATAATGTTAGGCGAACTCGAGACCGATGTAGCATTACACTTAAAAGGGTTTTTTTTTTTTTTTTATATCAAGTGTGCCCTCTGGAGATCAAATATGATATCGTGTCAATTCTTCAATTCTTTTTTCAAATCAAATAAATCAATAAAAGTTGAAAATGTAATGTCACTTTTGTCATTTCATTACTTGATCATTTTCTCAATAAAGTATAAGTTTTAATGGCCGATTTGATGTCAAATAATTTTTTAAATGACCAAAATAATATTTGATTTCTTTTTTCTATAAAAGTATGAGTTTTTAAAGAATCTGTTAGATATCAAATAACTTTAAGAAGTATTAATTAAAATGATACCCTCGTTCTACTCTCAAACCTCAACACCTTATTTGATGTCAAATAGTTTTTGGATTAAAATAATGTCAGTTAGCTTTAAGACTCGTTTAATATCAAAGAGTTTTTAAAACCAAGAACTAAATTAATTAACATAACATTTCTTTATTTTTCATATACTTGTCAACTGGACACCGTGTCTAATTCCTTCACATATATGTACTATATATTCATTTAAGGAATAGATATTGACCATAATTTAAATGTGCTATGAATGAGAAATAGATTTATATCTACTTTTTTTTAAAAAATTATTTATCCTCACTATTTATAATACATAATATTTATTGAATAAGATGTGAATTCAACTTTATTTAAAATTCACATCTTATTTAATAATAAATAAAAATATATTGAAATAATATTTCATAATATATATGAGTATAAATAATATTATTCTTATAAAAGAAATAAAATAATGTACAAATCCAGTTCCATTGACTCTTCAACACGATCTCAGCTTCTCTCTCAGTTGTTTTTTTTTACTACGGCTACACTTCCAGTTGCCGTTGAGTCGTAACCAACACGTGTACACATCCTGTCTCTTTCGACGCCTTCAAGTTTTCGATGCTTTTTCCTCTCTCACGCATCCCATAAACCTTCCTTAACCCAAAAACAAAAAAAAGCCACACTTTTTTTGCCTCAATTCTCATTTTCCTGATCTGGGTTCCCTTCATTTTCCCCTCTTAATCCCTCCACAACCCTCCTCAATGGGAGTTGCATTCTTTGCAACTTGAAAATTCCATTTTTTTTACTTTCTTGTTTTTGTTTATGATCTTCTGGATCATTCTGTTTTGGAACTGAGGATGAGCACTTGTACCACAAAGCTGAGTTCTTTCTTATTCCTGTGTGTTTGGATTTTGCTTTGTGGATGTTGTTTTGGTAGGTTTGTGGTGGAGAAGAACAGCTTGAAGGTAACTTCTCCGAAATCGTTGAAGGGTGCTTATGAGTGTGCAATTGGGAACTTTGGGGTCCCAAAATATGGAGGAACAATGGTTGGTTCTGTGGTGTACCCGAAGGTGAATCAGAAGGGTTGCAAGAGCTTCAGTGATGTTGATACTTCGTTTCAGTCCAAGCCTGGTAGCTTCCCCACTTTTCTTCTTGTTGATCGTGGAGGTGAGAGATTCGTATCATTAGTACTTTCGAACTCTAAATTGAAATTTGTGAATATCCCAGAAAAATAAGAGAGAGAGAGAGAGAGAGAGAGAGAGAGAGAGAGAGATTGATGTTAATATAGTCAAGATTCATAGTGAATCTTATTACATGTTTGGTTTTCATTTTTATTTGCTGTTTTCAATTTATGTGTTTTCTGATCGCAGAATTTTGTGAAGAAAAAAGTGAAAACAGGAAATGAAAACAGAAAGCAAACATATATATGACAACTCATCTGCTATTGATTTTAATAATATCAACGTGTTTATAGTTTTAAATTATTTTTTTTTCAATAATAGATATGTTGTCACTAGTAGAATTTATCATGAAGTCGAGCCTATGTTAACATCACTCAAAAGTAGTGGAGGTTTTGTGAAATATTTGAGTTTTGGTAAGTGGTTGCTTGCGTAAGATGGGGTTTTTAGGAGGTAGAGTTGTGCTGTGGTACTGTTTCAAGTTCCATGATGTCTTTTAATTGTGGTGATTTTTGAATATGTAGTGCAGTGGAATTGCTTTTTTTTCTTTTATGCTATTTATGACATGGAATGGAGAGAGAGAGAGAGAGAGAGAGAGAGAGAGGAAGGAAGAGGGGGTACTTATTTTTCTTGAGGTACTGAAGTGCTGTTTTCATGCTAATTTTGGAATACTTTGGTTTTAGCTTAGTTAGTTGGCACCAGAAATTAACTAAGTCTTCCCAATACGATGTAACAAGTTCACTGAAACCTGCTGCAGAAGATTTTGTAAATGCTGTATTCAATGCTCATGTCAAAGATGCTGAGTTTCTTTTGTCCTTGAGTTTATGTAATTTTCAGGTCAAGGGTGTTAATATAATGACATCTATTATTTGGTTTTGGTACTTATTTTGTTCTGGATTGTGGTGCCAACTTGATGATATCCATACATTGGTTGGTTGCTTACACACACAGCACAAAAACAGCTTGGGTTTTTAATTTTTTTCTCTTGTCAATTTGGTAGATTGCTACTTCACTTTGAAGGCTTGGAATGCACAGAATGGTGGAGCAGCAGCTATTCTTGTAGCTGATGACAAGTCAGAAACATTGATCACCATGGATACTCCTGAAGAAATGAATGCTGGCAAAGGTGATTATGTGGAAAAGATTACCATTCCATCTGCCCTTATCAGCAAATCCCTGGCAGATAGCATCAAGGAGGCTCTCTCTAATGGTGAGATGGTTAACATTAACCTTGATTGGACAGAGGCTCTTCCACATCCCGACGAGAGTCGAGTATGAGTTGTGGACGAATAGCAATGATGAGTGTGGGCCGAAGTGTGACAATCTAATTGATTTTATCAAGGACTTTAAAGGTGCTGCTCAGCTCCTCGAGCGGAAAGGGTTCACTCAGTTTACCCCTCACTATATAACTTGGTATTGCCCTGAAGCATTTCTCTTAAGCAAACAGTGCAAGTCTCAGTGCATAAACAATGGGAGGTATTGTGCTCCGGATCCCGAGCAAGATTTCAGTAGAGGGTATGATGGCAAAGATGTTGTTATTCAAAACTTAAGACAAGCTTGCTTCTATAAAGTGGCAAATGAAAGTGGAAAGCCTTGGCAATGGTGGGACTATGTGACTGACTTTGCAATCCGTTGCCCAATGAAGGAGAATAAGTTCACTGAAGATTGCTCCGATCATGTTATTAAATCTTGGTAATTTGGGCACTTCATGTTTCTTATCTTATATACTCTTTTGCAGCTGGCTTGTGTTTTCTTTGGTGTTTGATTTTGGATTGTGTAGCGAAATTTGCCCAAGTCATCCCTAAGAACATCCGTATAATCTACCTAGCTATGCTCTTAATGTGTTTTGTAATCTTTTGTGCATCAATTTAGTTGACTTATCTTTTGTCATGTCAAATGATCTGGGGAAAATGGTTTGTCACGTCATTTTTGAGAAGAAATATATATTCTTTTTACATTGAATTTCCAGGTGCTGATCTGAAGAAGATTAAAGATTGTGTTGGTGATACTAAGGCTGATGTTGACAACCCTGTTCTCAAGGCTGAACAGAATTCGCAGGTTGGTATTCTAAAATGCAATTTTTTTTTTTTTAATGGTATTCTTATGGGCTTGTTCTTTCAATTGGGCTATTCTGTTGTTTATGATTACATTGCATTTTGTTCCAACTTTGGTTTCAGATTGGCAAAGGCACTCGTGGTGATGTTACAATACTGCCAACTCTTGTTATAAACAACAGACAGTATAGAGGTATGAGGCAGCTTTACTAGATATCTTGACAGCTATTTAACAGTGTTCTATTTTATAACTTTTGCTTTTAACTGCATCTAGGTAAGTTGTCAAGAGCAGCAGTTCTCAAGGCAGTCTGTGCAGGTTTTCAAGAGACTACTGAACCATCAATTTGCTTAACTCCAGGTCCATGTTTCATTTTTGTTTTGAATTTCTTACTTCTCCCCTTGAACCTTTTCCCTCCTTCCTACTCCCCAAAACAATCCTTGGAGACACCAGCAAGTCTCTTCTGCTGTGTTTGTTTGTCTTCTAGACATAACTTATTCTGAAGCTAACAATTTTTCCGATTATTCTTTGCAGAAATGGAAACAAATGAGTGTTTGGAGAATAATGGTGGCTGTTGGGAGAACAAATCTGCTAACATTACTGCATGCAGGGTATTTGGTTAACCGAACCTTGTCAGGCATTGTTGTGAAAAGTTTGTTATATGTTCTTACTTAATCCAGGGTCTGGTTCTTCTGCTTTTAACCATCTGCTTATATCTTATAGGACACTTTCCGAGGAAGAGTATGTGAATGCCCTATTGTACAAAATGTGAAATTTGTTGGTGATGGATATACCCACTGTGAAGGTAAATTGGTTTTCAAATTTACAAGATGCTCCATTCCCTTTTCTCCATATTTCAATATCCATTTCTGCCAAAGGAAGAGCACAAAAAGGAAATATATCGGATTCCCAAGATTAATGAGCCTTTAAATTTTACCTCCAAACAGAACATGCTTCATCATCATCCCACGAAATTGATTCTTGGGGCTTATATTTCTTCCTGTCTCACTTTTGACTTTTACCTGTGTCTCTGCCATGCTACATAGATTTTTTTCTTGTCCTACAGCTTCAGGAGCGCTGAGGTGTAGAATCAACAATGGAGGTTGTTGGAAGGGATCACAAGATGGCAGGGCTTACTCGGCTTGTATCGTAAGTCATCTTGTGCATCCTTTTGTGCATGCTTTTGGTTAGGAGGGGTGGGAATGAAACCAATAATGCTAGATATTAACTGTCATCATCTGTTTTCTTAATTGACCTTGCAGGATGACCATACAAATGGTTGTAAGTGTCCACCTGGGTTCAAAGGTGATGGAGTCCACTCATGTGAAGGTACATACTGTCATAAATTTGATGAATTATTCTTGCACCCAGTTAATAACACTTCAGAAAGAATTACTTCTCTTAGTGGATGAGTGCAAAATGATCAAATGTGATCATAATTCTTGTAGAAGATATGCATCGTCTTGTTAGCTATTCTAAAAATCTGATACAGGATTTTGTATGCTTCTTGTTTTGGTTGTGCTGCAGATATTGATGAGTGTGAAGAGAAATCGGCTTGCCAGTGCAAAGAGTGCAAATGCAAAAATACCTGGGGGAGTTATGAGTGCAAATGCAGTAGTGGTTTGTTCTACTCACAAGAAAATGACGTGTGTATTGGTAAGGCTTTTTAAAGTTTTTCTATCACTATCTATGCCACTTTTAAAACTTCCTTGCTGAATGAGTAGTTTTTATATAATCATTTAAATCAATAGATGACTCTTGATGGGGAAACTTAAATAAATAAAAGACTTTGCACTATCACTTGATAATGCTCCTTTTGGCATTTCTTCTATCTGTGAAGTGTTAAGTTTGAGATTCTACATAGTGTTGTAGTTACTTTTTGTATGGTTACTTAGGTTTGAGATTCTATTTATCTTATATATAATTTCTAAAGGTTTCTAATTATATTTTGCACTAATACTGGTATGAATATCGGTAGGATACAATATACGTCAGATTAAAAACATGTAAAATATAATCAAGAGTATCTAAAAGTATCGGTATAGTATCCGATACGATACGTATTTGGCATGAGTAGGTTGACTCTTTTGAAGTATCTAGGCATCATAGATTTTCTAAGTTTCTATTAAATATTCTTTCAAAAGCTATTGAGATTTGAAGAACAATCTACTAACTTCCCTTCTTTCATTATCTTATAAATGCAGGTAAGTATACTGCTTCAATGACCAGTGGGAATTTTGTTGGGATGATCATCCTCGTCATGGCTGTTGCTGGTGTTGGGGGATATGCATTTTACAAGTTTAGAATCCAGGTATGATTCTTGCAGGCTCTACGTTTTGTCCTTTCAGCAATATATTGATGCCAAATTGAGACAATAGAATAGTTAATAAGTCTTTCAAAAGAGTCTTGTTATTACCAACACACCCAATAATATTAAAATGGCTTGTTGAAATTTTATTTTATTTTTTTTAAATAATTTTTTACAGAGATATATGGATTCTGAGATAAGGGCAATTATGGCTCAATACATGCCCTTGGACAATCAACCGGAGAACCCTAATCAAGTCCTTCATGATATCTAGAAGATCTTGGCATGCTATTTGTATGAGGAGATGATGAATCTGAAACTTGGAACAGACTCTTCAGCTATTTGCTGAGGTGATTATCTATTATGAGGTTCCAAGCAGCATGCTCAGATAGTGTAGTATCATCCTTGTTAATCCTTTTTCCCTTTGCATCACCCTCTCCCTTCTCTCAAAAGTGGATAATTTGTTTCCTTTGTTAATTAGCTTTGTAAATTTGAATACCAAGTGGTTGTGACGCTATGCTCTCTTTTTCTTCTGAGGTAGTTATAGTTTCTTTATTTAATTAATGTCCTTTTTTTGGCTCCTTGATGTTGCACTATTATTCTGTTTAACTGGGGATGTCGTACTAGGCATGCAGGGTAGTTCTCTAGTACAAGTCATAATATTAACAGTTTTTTTTTTTTTTTGTCATTCTTTTTGGGTCAGTGAGCTTTTTCTTTTTCGGTTCGTGATAGTCAAGCTTTATTTATACTAGCAGTTTGACTGGCACTTCACATTTTTTATCTTTTAAATATTAATAAAATTACATATTTCTATAATATTAAATTGTTAAATTTTATTAATTTTTTTTTTTTTGGTAAATGGCACAAGGTAAGGTAGTTATTTTTCTTCTAAAAGAAGAAATGAGTGGGAAAGGAACAAATGGGGATGGTTTGAATTGAATGGATTTTAAAATAAAACTAAATAGAGTTAAGAGACACCAAAAAGTAATTATAAAAGTGAAATTTGTTTTATTAATAGTATAGATTAAAAATCATAAAGACTAATTCAATGATTACTGAGTATCTATTAAAGGGTTAATTGGAGGGCAGAGTATTTGGAAAATTGAGAATCATATTGAGATTACTAGAAATAGAGGAAGGTACAACTATACAATTCAGCTACGCTAAGTCGTTCAGCAAGGGATTTGTACCTGCCTTTCAACCAAAGATATGAATAACCATCCTAACTAAGCCTTTTGGTCTCGAAAATTTTATTTCAGACCTCATTAAAGGAAGCTAAATAAATTCACACATTGAAACGTTTAGCATTTGTATTCGTTGCATATATCGGAAAAATCAAGTTGACAACCTATAAAATTCCATTAGCACATTCGCTCTAATTAAGAGTTCAATTTTACTAATACACTAATAGTATAAAAGAATTTTATGACCTATTTGGTTTGAGTTTTCAATTTTCATTTTCAGTTCCAATTTTCAGATTTTCAGGATTTTGTGAAGAAAATACTAAAAACTGAAAATGAAAATTAACAACTGAAATTTGTAGTTTTAAAATTTTCATTATTTCCTTCACAAAATCTGAAAAACTGAAAAAATGAAAATAAAAATTTAAAACTCAAAACAAATAGACTCTTATACTGCCATCTAATCAAATCAATTGTCTTATGAAATCTTTAGATAGAAGGAAGAGACAACATAATACACAAGTATTTTTATTTGAGCAACATCAAAACACCCAAAGAATTTTACTTAAATTTCGTGCTATTTTAGTTTAGATATCATTCTTCGTGTAACGTAGTATCATATCATCACGATATTTTAAAGAATTGAAATATTGATGAATATTCAAGTAAAGAATTTGAATTCTAGAACTTCTACAGTGAATTGAAGACGTTCTTTTCACCAAATAGAGAAAAATAAAAATAAAAAAGGCATTCCAATGAACTTAAGAACTTGTAACCTGAATGATAATGGCTTTAATCCAATAAAACTCAGAGTAGAAGTTCATCTAAAAGGTTGTTTAATAATGTCATTAATTTTATTTTATACCCATATTGAAGCATGAACTTTGACACAAGCATTTACTATCATTTTTACACCCACATTGCAATTCACCATTAATTTTCTTCCGTCTCATGTCATATTTAAACCCCACCTTCAAAATCAACAGTAAAATCATACGCGATAAAATCATGTGAAAATTACACATGAGAAATCCACTCCTGTTTGACAATAAATGGTATCTATGGTATATTTGTTCAGTTGTTACGATTAGCAGGTAACTCAAAACATTAATACACCCAGGGTTTTTTCTTTGGGGGAGGGATTAACACACCCAGGTTTGATTAACCTGCAGGTTTTTTAATTCCCTTCCTTGTGGGGCGAAGAACACAAGGAGTTAAGTATTATTTTATTTGTGTTTTCTTTTATTTGTTTAGGGAAAGCGGGGGAAGACAAAGCTCTCAACATTTAAAAACTCTTTGACACATTGAGATCCAACGTATATGCCTCCAAACTTGTATAATAGAAAAACTGTAACCTACCGGGCCAAGGTTACTCTTCCCAAGCCACCATCTGCAAGCTCACAGGGGATTTATATATGTCAAAGACAAAGGGCCCCAAAAAACTATAAAACAAATGAAAACAGCTCATGATATCCCACCTCAAAGAGAGGTTGTAAACCATAATATGAAATCTAGTAATTTCCCTGAGAAATCAGTGTTATACATGCAAGTAGATTTTCCAAGCTCAATTTCTCCACGCATGAAACCATAGCAGTGAATCTCTTTAGTCATCATCACTGATCTTTAATAGCCTAACCTTACCAAACTAGTTTTCTGTTTCAGTTTTCCAAGTTTGGGCCCTCTTGTTGTTTACCATCCAGTACCAATCTGTAGACATAAAATACTGCTACCACACCACTGCAGATGTTAAGTAACATTGTCAACAACAAAAATATTAATTACTGTGAAAGATAGGAATCATTTGGGAAAAAAATTGGATGGGGCAAGTGACAAGTCATTTTAGCAGAGTTTTTCATTTGGATCTTTTCCAAGAACCATTACAGTTTGTAAGCTTATGAAAGAACTGCAATTTTTCAACATTCCGATTAAACAATTGTTTGTTAGTTCCTTCGTCTCAAACTTAGCTTCCCCTTAAGCTTTTGGTAGTCTTCTTCATGCTTCTAGACTTATATTGAATTAGTTAACCAGATGAATTAACCACCTTTTACTAAAACTCAATGTCATGCAGGACAGGATACATAGACACTAACACGGACAAGAACACAGACTAAATTCTTAAATTTGTAGGACATAGACACGGACATGGACACGTGCGCGCCACACATACATAAGGTTCAAAATCTACAATATTTTCGGATATTCATATGTGACAAACTACCAACACTCACTACTTTCTAAGGCCCTCCCAGAAAACAAGGGACATTCTTAATATATGTCATGTGCCAATACATGTGATTTCTTAATCCCTTCCAAGAAGACATGAGGTATCATTTTCATTGACATTTTCAAAAGAATTCCCATATGAACATGTCCTAATAGAACAGGCAATGTACAAGTGCATGCACAAAAAAAAAAAAAATGCCTAAAGTGAATATCTAAAGGTTAACTTTCATATGCGGACAAGCTACTAAATTGAGGTGCTCATGTACCATGCTTTCTAATAAAATCTGGTTTTAATTCAACCCTGCTTATGTTTGTCCTAAACATGAAACAACAACAATTGACTGGGGTTATCCATACTTTCTCTAACATTTCACAGTTAGAAAGCACAATTGAAAAGCCCAGGGTTCGAAGGAAAAAAAATAGCCATTGCAACAAGAACTCCAAATTGAAGCTAATTTAAGTCCACATGTAAGTTATACAACAATGAAGTTTTAAGAACCTGATCAAGGCAGAGAAATATGTTGATCCCTGGGAAAAAGAACAGAGGAATATAAACTATCAGAACTTTTAAAGTTATATCAGTTTCAGCAGCATAAAACTAGATGACTAGACTAGGTATGATAAATTGAATATTCAATATAAAGAATTTCTTACTGCTCCTAGCACACGTATCTCCCGCAGAAATAATATAATGGCTATTGCTGCAAGTGCAACAAGTGATTTAAGGTAAGCCTCAAGATCAAGAGCAAAAAAAAATGAAACATAATTGAAAAAGAAAATGACCAATCGTATTTTTCAGAAAAGGATGATACTGTGGTAATATTAAAGATGGAAACATCATATCTTCATTTGGAAAAGTAGACCATAAGTCTCATGAGAACATACATAATGTTTGTTTCCTCTTTAATTGCACTATATGTGACAAGAATTTGTTAAGTATTTAAAATATTGCAAGCAAAAAGAAACCAAACCAGATTGAAGGAATCAATGATACACAAAAGCAAGTTCCACAGCCCTAAACCATGCAAAGTATGTAAAACAACTCAAGTCAGCATTACAATGATTACGTAAGTAATGTTTCAAACCTTCACTTTTAAGATTTGAAAAAGGAAAAGAGTTTTTAGATCCCTTGAATTTATACTCCTGCAAATCACTGCTATGAACTCTAGAACTTTCTTAACTAGTATATACATTTTAACTAGTCACAAATAGATCCTTCTGGCAAGGATTTAGCAACTCATTAGCTGAAATAACTCATAAAATATCATTTTTTTGGGGTAAAAACTCATGAAATAACATATCCGTATCTTAGTCTAGATTATTGATTGATTTGTTTCATTAAATGACATAGAATTTGTAATATTTTTTATCATCATTTTTTTATTAAAAAAATTAGGAATTTTATATATTAATTCAACTATAAAATTGCTTAAAATTTGAATTTAGCAAACAAAAAAAAAAAATCAATAGTACACATTTACTCTAAAATATGTGTAAAATGTTATCAAATAGTATTATGACTATTAAATTGAAAAAATTTAAAACAGAAGGATATATTGAGCTCCTAGTTAAAATTTAAGGACTAATTGGGAATATTTTAAAGTTAAGGGTTGTGATTTGCAAAAGGATAAAAGTTTAAAAGAGCTCTATACTCTTTTCCCATACAAAAATAAGGGCTCTAATGAGTCAGAAAAAGAAACTGGAATTCCCAGAAACAATTATGTCAATTGGACCTTGCTACTTTTATTTTTACAAATTCAGGCACACAAAATTGCTATATTTGCCAAACCAGTTGAATGCATCTTACAAGTAAAACAAATGGTAAATGTTAGCAAGCCACTACTGCAAAACATAATGAGGATGAATATTTAACTATCATATGTTTATGTTATAACCCAATTTGTTTTGCAATTGCTTTCAATGCAACATTTTTGTTACATACAACGCAAATGATCTTACCTGCTTGGCCCTTCAAAGCTAGAGGAGAAAGGTGTCCTCTTTTATATGATCTCAGACTTGAAATGCTTAAAGCCAAGAGGAGACCACCTAAAATCACCCCAAACCTTATGGCTGCAAGGCTTCCTGTTACCATAAAGGAAGGAACCCACCAAGAGACAGCATCAAACCTGCACAAAATAGGTCACAACAATATTAAACTAGGATTTAGGAGGAAAAGAAAGCAATAAAATCTTCCCTCCCAGCAAAATATAGGTCATATCATCTCAGTTTGGACCTGGCTTTCAAAACATATAATTACATGACGTCTGTTTGGTGCTGATCTTGAGGCCCAACATCTTGACAGACTCCAAAACATCAGTCCCTATAAAGACGCTACCTCCATTAGTGGATAACTCTCATCAGTATCAACCCTCAGCAGGATATAAGTCCTACCAAAGGCTGATCCCAATCAGGTACCAATCCTAATCCTCATCAGGTGCCAACAAATCCATAATGACCAAGTAACTTATCCTCCTCAATCGTAGGGGCGTAGTCTCCAACATATGAAGGTTGATGACAAAACCTATACTATCACATTAACTCTCCTCAAGTTAGCCACATGTAGCTGACCATCAAAATTATTTTCCTACGTTTTGCATGTCCCTCAACAAGACACAATCAGCTTTGAGAACAACATCTATGTCAGGGAATCAGGGATCAGCATCTAACATTCAAAATGCCTCTTATTTATCATAGTTTCTGCATTGTGTTAGAAGAAAGATTCTCCAGAACATGCGTAAAATGCAGAAAATATTTTACCATCTAAATTCCACCACACAATATACAGAGTTACTGAGTTACATACCATAAGGTACACCAACATAGAAGTCCCTGACTCCAGATATTTTGCTGAGATCATCACTTGGGGAGGTAAATGTTTCCACAATCTCCTTGACCTCAGGCGAATTCTCAGTAGCAGTGGAGATATACTGTTCAGTGATTTCCTTTGCCGCCACACTCAAATCATGCCTCGCCTTATCAGCCTCCACCTTCAGCTGTTCCGTGGTACCTTTCAAAATGACAATCGCCTTCTGAGAATACTGTTCATACGCTTCCTGAGAAATGCCTTGAAACTTCAAGGCTTGCTCCCTAAAGGTATCCAGAGCCTGCTTCCACGCTTCCTGTGACTCCTCAGTTCCAACCTTGGGCAACTCACCATTTTCCTTCTCCACTTCAATCTGATGCTCCTACAGGAAGTTCTCAATCCAGATTAGCACATAGAAATAGAATACTCACACAAGGTATATCCAACAATATGGAACTAACAAAACTTCCATCTGCAGAACATTGATGGTTTTAAGTTAATCTCCGCAATGTTCCAGCCACAACAGTGCATATTTTAAGTTCTCTGCAACTGAAATTGCAGCCGCATTTTGTGACAACTTTGAAACGAAACAGAAACATAACCGCAATCACAGGTGCAATTTAAAAAGAAAAATACAAAACACCCTGAATTTTATTGGCCCAATTTTTAATATGGCATTATTTCTAACATTTCAATAGATAAGGGCCGATTGGTTTGCATTTTCATTTCCTGTTTTTATCTTATGTTTTCTATTTTCAGGATTTTGCAAAGGAAATAGTGAATTCAGAAAATAGGATTTTATCGTTTTTTTTTTTTTCTTTGCAAAATCCTGAAAACAAAAAATGATAGAGTGAAAACAGAAACCAAAACACTCCTTGATTCTTAGCAATTTCTGAGAATAATTCGAACAAATAATTCTGACCATATAGCATTACTAATTCAAAACCACATAATTTGAAACACGCATTGAACAATGTCGTTTGAACTACAACACCCTCCATTTCACAAAACCTATAAAGCTCGCTCCTTTCCCCATCTTACCGATCCTTCACGTGGAGCTGTGAAAACGACAGTTAATGGGCTCCTTAAGTTCCGTCGTTTCAGGGTGAGGAACCCAGCACCAGCGCCGTTCTGCGGAACGGCGAGAGAGACTCTGTAAGCGCGAGTTCTGAGGAAAGGGTCGAACCTTAAGCAATGGGTAGTGGCGAGTTTAGGGTTTAGCACGAAAACTGAATCCATGGTTAAGCTCATCATCATTGAGAAAGAGCCTCTTTGAACAGAGAACAAAAAGAGTGTGTGTGTGTGTGTGTGAGAAAGAGAGAAAGGGTGTGTTGAAGGCGAAGAATACGAGGGTTGAAGAATGGAATGAGGTGGGAAAAGGAAAGGGGAATGATTTTATAGAGAGAAGGGAAATTGGGGGGGATTGGAAGGGAAGGGACCAAGTGTTTGTGAAAAGTCCCAAACCAGAAGAGAAGAAGGAGCAAGGGAAGGGAGAAAGAGTGTTTCACTTTGTTGTGTTGGGGAAGTAGGTGTACTGGTCCTGTTTGTTTGGGAAAATGGAATGGGAAGTGAGGAACTTGTTCTAAGATGGTGACACCTCATCAGTGTGAGTACGACAAATACTCTTGTGCTTTCAAAAAAAGTAAATTATTGTTATGTCTCATTTTTTATTAAATTTTAATTTTGATACGTAAAAAATATATATATATATATATATATGAGTTTAATTGTATGCCCTAAAAGTGTGAATTATTTACATTGTTGATCAATAAAAAGTTGTCACATAATTCATTTTTTAACTAACTCATTAAAATTTCAAAAAACTGCACATAACTAATGAGTTATCAATTGCTTGTTGATTAATAGTGTAAAGATGTTTTATATTATTAGTATATACTAATTAAATTCTATTATCATTTAATCATATATTATATTTTATCAATAGATTAAGTTAATTCCCGCACTTACAATTTAAAAGATCATAGAAATTAAAAAAAAGTTGATTTGTTAATGTTTTAAAATTAGAGTTTAAGTCCATAAAAAAATAAAGTTTAATTTTGAATACACTTAGAATGTAAAAAGCTTTACACCTTTGTCAAATCAAATCTCTCAATTTCCAAGATTTTTCAATACTAGGAGTGAAAGTTAATAATATTGAATAATGTTATGTTACATGATTGATAATTGTGTAAAATATTTTTACACTATTAGTGTATTAAATTTAAATCCTTAAAATTGATAAATGACATTTATCATCAACAGCTTATTAAATGGAAAATTAAAAGTATTCGATATTTATCCTTTTTAAGAAGTTAATTTTAGGTTTAATTTTTATATCCTGATAGTGTAAATGACAATTTAAATGATAGTTTTACACTATAATCTAATTATGTGTTGTCACTTCATAAAAGTATTTAAGTCTCACACTCACTATTTAAAAGTTATACAAATGAGATGATTTTATTGGATAACAATATAAAAATGTTTATAATATCAATGCATAGAAATTAAACTCTTAATTTTAATGCATTGATTATCTTTTTTTTTTGTGTATATACATTGATCATCTAATTAAACCATATAGTGTAAAATCTTTTTACATTGTCAATGTATTAAATCAACTGGCAAGAGTTGTTCTAACTTAATCAAAGGTCTCAAGTTCGAGCTTTGAGTGTGCAATTACGTTAAAGTTTAGAGAGAGCTTTGCCACCTTAGTAGTCTTACTCGCCTCGCATAATTGCTTCAGATTCAACCAAAAACACTATCAATGTATTAAAATTAAATCACTTTATTGAGACTAAGTCTTGAATTTAAAATTTATAAATAAAAGATTATTCTTATAGAAAGCTTATTCAAATTTAATAAGTTAATTGAAGTATAAATAAACATATGATAAAACAAAAATTATTCAGCATTCACTATTTTTTAAGTTATTATATTAGAAACGTAATTTTGATACATTATTAGATTATTTTATATAATTATTTAATTATATCACATTATTTAATATATTTAATTTTTATGATAATTACTCTAAGAAAGGTCACAAATATTAAAATTAATCTCTTAAAAATATTCATAAAGAAAAAGCTATAATAAATCATATAATTAATATAATAATGAATTTAATTTACTTCATCCTATCAACCAATGGAATTTCATCAAAGTGACAAATCATAAAAAACAACTGTCTACTATCACAACCACCCATAATAAATTATCATTTCATATAATTTTATTGGCTAATAGTGCAAAAATGTTTTACAATGTCATACATAAAAATTAAACATTGCAATAATTATTAAATGATGTAATATAGAATAGTTTTTTTATTTCAACGAATATTTCTCTTTTATTTATATTTTTTCTTTGCCAGAAAGATCATCCTCATAGATACAAATATGTACAGAGAAGCAAGTCTACAGGAGACCTCAAACAATAAATAATACACATAAGATATTATATATTTTGCTTAGACAAGTTCTTATGTGGTATTGACTATATTTGATACCACATGATGACTAAATCTCACCCAACCAATATTAAATATAATGGTTAAAATTAATTGCAACTAAAAATTATATTTATATTTTAATATTTAAAAATATTAGTTTTAGATAAATTTATATTTTTGCCCTCATTTCTTCCTTTCAACGAAAACCTTTCTCACTTACCTCCCACTCCTCCACCACACCCACCCTCGCCCGCTAGCATCGCCCTTAGCCACCACCATTGCTCCAACACACCTAATGCCAATGAACCTTCCTCCTCCGCCTTCAGCGGCATCGACTGCACCCAATATTTAGGTTTCGAGGAAGATGTGCGTCGTGGTGGTTGGCGGACCAAACAAGGGAGTGTGCATGAGGGAGATGAGCAATTAAGTTTGTAGGGTGGGCGGTGCAAAGGAGGGTGTTGGCTATGGAGACGGTCTTGATGGGGTCATGGGTTTGGCGGTGGTGGTGGCGTCAAAGACGGAGGCGTAGTGGAGGAGGGCTTTGGCAATAGAGGGAGGGAGGAAAGAGGTGGAGGCGGAGAAGGGATGAAAGGGAAGGTGGTAGTGGAGATGAGGCTGCAAGTGACGACGATGGTGAAGACCAAAGAAGGTGAGGAAGAAGAGGAGGCATGAACAAAATCTCCCTTCAGATTGGTGGAGGGCCAGCCACATGAACATGTTGAAACTAGTATGGGGCATGATTGAAGGTTTGGAGATATGGGCACAGAGGACGAGATATTCATCAACATGGAAGGAAAGAGGAAAGAGAAAGGAAGGAGGAAAGGGGAAATAAATTATAAAGCTACGGGTAAAATGATCATTTCACTTTCAAGCATAGAAGAGAAAATTGAATTGATTCAGTGAACCGAAACCAGTCACTTGGCCGATCCGGTTAAGTTCCAAAATAGGGGAAGTCAAAACTAAGGAAAACGGGAGAACCTTAACCAAACGGTTTGATTTTTTTAAAATTTTTTTAATTTTTTTTCAAAACTTAAATGCTAATATCTTATGGCACAGGCAAAAAAAAAAAAAGAACCAAAGAAGGACACCAATAAAAATTGTTGAGTTGTTAATCTCTCGTTATTTGCAGGCTCACCATATACCTAGTTGGTTATTAACAAATATTGTTTTCAAATGCTTTGTGACTTTGTTGTGAGGCTAGACTAAAGAAATTTTTTATGGATTATGTTTATTTTATAAACCTATGAATATTTTTTGTTGATTATGTTAATGTTAATGATTTAATATATTTATTTATATCTTAATTAATCATATGTATATATTTATATATATTTTTTATTATATTCAAGTTGAATCTCGAAAGGTTAGATCTCTAGACCTTTAAACTAGTACCTTGACCAGTTTATATTGGTTTTTTCTCTTCCTTGCTTTCAAGTACCATGTGGTGACAAACATATTGGGTACCACTTAAGATTGGTCAAGCCATCTACACTAATAGCTAGAGTGACTTTGAACAATTGTCGACCTCACTAACGACGATGCTTCTTAAAGTAGCAACCTATTGTCAATCCTTTGTTAGCACGAATATGGAGAAATACTCTGTTTTCTTCTTCTTTTGCCCAATAGAAGACATGTGAAGATTTATTGTCCATCTTTAGTCTTTATATTATTCCTCTTGAGTATTCAAGAATTGATTGACAATCTAGAACAACACACATCATTTGAGCTTTGACATCACTACTACAGCAAAGTGCAAAAATCATGCAGAAATTATCACAAAGCCAAAAGACCCATATGACCACCATTGAAAAAGGCTACTAATTCATCATCTATATTGGTGCATTACTCTAATGCTATCCTTAACAACTGTGAGACATACAAGTTCTTCAAGTTGATACACTGTTGCACTCAAGAGATGCACATTAGAAGAAAGATCAAGCAAATCTTATGCAATGACAAGATGGATAAATAATTAAAAAAAACTAAACACAATACAAAAAGAAAAAAGCGAAAACAAAAAAAAAGGGAGGGGGTGACTGGATCACCATGGAGATGATGCCACCTCAATGGGGCAAGGACCCATAAGTTATAGGAAAAGTGAAGTCATTAAGCAAAGGGAGCAAGGCTTGCGTTGGGTGAAGAGGGTAGTAGTTTTTAGCAGCACAACGCATTTATAGTTTGTTTGGATGAAAGTAGCAAATGGATAGAAGAGAAATAGAAAATAATATTACTTTGTTTTGTGTTTGGATCAATATAAAATGAGTAGAAAGAAAATTATTGTTGTATAAAAAATTAATTTAACAATATTCTCTCCCTTCTTTTTGTAGGTAAAAAAGTGCACGAGAGGGGGTTAAATCATGCTTCGTCTTTCTTTTCTTTTTCTGAAAAAGCTTAAATAAAAATTATCAAGTATAAAACTTGAAATGCAAAAACAGTGTTAGTGATGTCAAAAAGTAACTTTCTAAACTCTAACCAGGTATAACAAAACGCAATAAGCGTTTAAGAAATCACAATATAATAAGCACAAAGGAAATAAAAGAGAGATAAGGGAAAAGAAGATACTGGACAAGTGTTTTTATATTGGTTCAGCCAACCCTTACATCCAGTTCTAAACCAGGTTGAGTTCCACTAAAAACCTTTCTTAATCGAGAAAGTTGGATAGTATTTACAGTAGTCTTCCCAAGCTCTTACCATGATCAGCAAGTACACTCCGTCACAATGAGTAGTCTTTCACCAGCCTCTTCAAGCTAACACCGTGACCAACAAGTACACTAAGATGTCACAATCTAAGTAATTTTAACCAGCCTATCCAAGCTAACACCGTGATCAGGAGTTCACTCCTACTCATATTACAAGTAGTCTTTGCTTAACATCTTTAAGCTAACTCACAACAATCACTATCGGATCGGGGTTACAAAGGTTTGTGTTTGGGTTTGACACTCAAACAAACCAACACTCAAGTTTTCATACGATAAACAAACACAGATCTGGAAAACTTGAATGACTTCTTTCTACGATTCTTCCTAGGAAGAACATATATCTGTTAAGAACGTAGAAAGAAGATTTTTACAAACAAGAAACTGATTAGAAGGAAAAAAATTCTTCAGCATTTCAGCACTTCTTCTTTGCAAAAGTCTCTAAAGATGTAAGCACAACATCTCTATTTATAGATGTTCTGCATTTATGATTGTTGCCCTTAATTTGTTATCCAAGTGACATGTGTTGATCATCTGTTTGTGTCTTGGAAATGCTAGAGGAGTAGTTCTCTTTGTCAAGTTACAAAAGCCATTGTGAAATAGAGGTTTCTAATGTTGCCTTTGGAAACTACTTTTTACTTTCTGAACAAGGTTTCTGAATTTTTTCTTCGAGAAGCTACGGCAGTTAACCAAGTTGGCAGAAGAGATGTCACATAAGTCTATGACTGAGTTTGACTTTAAATTTGAATTTCAAATTTCCCTTCGTTTCGTGTAAAGTGCACTGTTTCACTGTGAAACGTGCTTTCTGAAGAATGGTATCGGTCTAAAAATTTCTTCTATCTTCAGTCTTCAATTAGAGCTTGTAGATGATATAATTACGATCATGATGATTGAAGGTTGTAGTACACACTTGTTTCAGAGTTGGATTGAAATCTTCACTTGAAATGTACTTTCGTAAATCGTGTGCTACTTTCTAAAAATCTAGCTTTGGTTTCTTGTATATGAAAATTTTCTTCAATGCATTGAACATATATATGTTCATTTTATGATATATTTTCACTTTCATTAAATCTCAATATCTTCAAACGAGATTAAATATGTTTACACATGTCATGTGAAAATATTTTCGCTTTAAGAACCGTGTTATGTTAATGTAATAACCTGCTTGTTGCTTCAAGAAACTCAAGATAAATATTAGTCCTTCTTCAAAATATTTTTTCCAAATTGATTGTGCTATCACTCAAAACATTTTGCATTAAGGCTTTCTGAAGGGTTCTTGAGCTAACACCTTTCTCTTTTCCCAATATCAGGTATTGCCAATTTCTTCGCAAGCTTGGAGAGAAAATGTTGATGCAGGTCTCACATATACTTTTTTGTGTTTTCATTCATAGTTTTCTCTTAATTCAAATGGAGAAAAAAAAAAAAAACCTCTTTCATCCCATTTTCTTTCCTATACTTTTCTTTTCACTCTTTTTCCTTAGAACCAAACAAATGCTTAGGATTTCAACAGCATTGTGAGGATAATTGAATAGAAAAGATTTCAATCTGGTGTATTCCTAATACGTAAGATTAATTAACCATTTTAACAAATAATATGATTTGCTAATTGATTGAATTTTTTTGACGTGACTAATTGATTAAATTGATATCTAATTGAATTCATTTTACATATGTGAGAGATGTGTATGAATAATTATATGTATATTATACCATTTTTCATCTCAATTTTTGTTTACACTTCTTGAATATGACAAAAATAGTTTCATACTAATGCTCATTGCCTACATAATTCTTGGTGTGTTTAATTTTAATGCACTTGAGTGTTTAATTTTATGCACTTACGTTATCATTCAATTAAAACCTTTGAATTTCATGACTTTTAAGATAATGAAAGTAAATTAAAAATCAACCATACTTAATAATAATGTGATAATATCTAATCAGATAATAATATTGTTAATATATTAAAATTAAATTCTAATCCTTTAGCAATTTACCCTTTGATCCCTCCTTTGTCATAAGTCCTTATTCCGCTCCATCAAATCTAAATGGACCAGCATGCATAATCTTTGCCAAGAAACCCCACAAAGAATTTTCAATTATAGACGGGATCAATGATTTCAAGAAGGAATTGTAACTGAGGTGACTTCCTATATTTAAGTCCGCACCAAGAATAATTGAGATTCAATCACCAATAACCAAAGACCACTCTAGCTAGTTACTAGGTTATGAATTGAGTTTGCAATTTTGGTTAATCATATTTTGGCCGTGAATTCCACTACGCTATGCAGAAATTGAAGTGCAAACAAAGTAGGTTACGTGAGCTTCAAACAAGATTAATGATATGGTACTAACGAGGTCGAAGTACTATTATAATAAAGTAGATATTGGAAAGAGGCAAGAAAGGGATTGATTCGAATAACTAACTGCCTTGTTCGTTACAGGGTGTGTACCTTTTGATTCATAAGGAAAGCAAAGAACAAAGTGCAAATCAAAAGGCAAAACCAAGCCTGTATTACCAGTTATACTACACACGACTGAAGCAGAAAAACCAACCAGCTGGACCAAACAAGAGCAAATGCACTGGATGCAAAAAATGAGTAAATATTTAAAAGAGTCAAATGCATATGTGTACGAAATGAAAGCAACGGATGAGAAACTGAGGAATTAATTATCTTCTGATCATTTGCTCGGACTTGCTCACAATGAAAATTATTGACTCACGAATAGTTAACCCTTTACTTTATCATTTCACAACTATCTTCACTTTAGGATCCAAATCTAAAAGTAAGGATGGCACAAATTGATTTTAATGTGTAACTTCTTTTAATTTTCTTCTCTCTAATTTCGTTTCACCCCAATTATCTAAAAACTTGGATACTTCATCCACCACAAAATATCCAAACACAACTGTACAAAAGTATAAGCAGTATTTTTCTCTCAACTAACTTTCATTCAATGATCAAACACAATAGCATATTTATAACTAACTTGAAGGGGTTTTTTTTGGGTTCAACAACTACAGGTTGTTTTTGGTCTTTAACGCCTACAGATGGTATGAACAAAAACAAGTTAATGTGGGCTATTTTGTTGGTCAGAAGTTGTAATGGGCTTGTTTTGGGTCTACAAATTCTTTGAAGGTTTTTCTTTGCTGCGTAAAATAAACTCTAAAAATGACCCAAAACCTGACCAAAAACATAAAAGGAATATGACCCAAAAAAAAAAAAGAAAAACTCGGCAAGCTATTCTTTCCTTTTATTTTCATTTTGTGTGAGAGAGTAATGTTCGTTCCCTGATTACTTGGATCCTCCTGCGCCATTTACGCCACTAACAAGCAAAACAGAACAAATCCCAAATAAACAAAATTCAAACTCAAAACACTTTTTAAAATCATTAGCATGTGAGCGTGAATTTCATGGTCTACACAGCATTTTGCACGATTACGAAGGAAGGAAGTCTAAGGTGTGGAAACCGGAAAACAATTAATCCTTTGGATGGATGGATAGCTAGCGTAGCACTTCATTAGTCTTGTATACTAGTATATGTATATGTTTTCTGCTTGCCTTTCAAGGCAAATAGCAGAAGGAGTCAATTTATTAGGCCATCTTGGTTACACAAAGTCAAAATCAAAAACCATCAAAGCAAAGGCTTAAGACCAAGACCAAACATCTTGGACCCATAAAATAAGACCATGGTGGGTGTATGAGACATGAAAGCTTGAAGACAAACATTACAAAACAAAGATGGCCGAAAAGAAGTTTGCTGATTCTAGTGTTAGCCTTACATGAACGCGGTCTGATTCAGACACATCATATATGACCAAAAATATGTGCAGTGAAAAGTTTTTATCAAAAGGTATGTAAATTAATTTTTGGCATACGTAAAGTTACTGTCACATTAAAAATACTCATATTTTCTTAGCATAATTTTTGTGCATTTAAAAAAATTTATGCTGGTGGGGTTAGCTTGGTTGATTTATTTTCTACTTATGTTTCATTATGAATTAAGTTTGATGAACTTGAAAGTATATTTTAAGTGTTTAATATTAATACAACGTGAATGTTAAAAGATTTACATCATTAACTAATCATATGATTCTATTTATAAAACTTTCAAAGTAATAGATAGTTGAATCAAACATTTTTATCGATTGATAATATATTAGTGGATATTTATGCAAAATTATTTTTATTAATAATATATTCAAATTAAATTCAAATTTTAATCATGGCCAGACAAATTTTATCAAAACGAAAAATAATTTGCATACTCAAGATAAGAATTTTTCTTTTATATTACTACTTCTAGGTGCAATAACATCTACAAGTATGTTTCACCTACCTAGCATTATGTGCAACACATTAATTTAACAATATTCCATCTATTGCATCCCAACTATCCAAAACTAAAAAAATATGCACATTAAAACCTAATAAATGAATATTGATAACAGTGTATAAATATGTTAATTGACAAGATTGTCTCGATTTATTATGATTATGCTATTGAAAAAACAAAAAAAAGATAAGATATATTACTTCTATTCTTTAATAATTATCCATTTATAAAATTTTATTTTTCTATAATTATCTGTCTTTTTAAGAATTCTAGATAATATTAATTTTTTTTCCTTGTACCCTTGAGAGAAAAATAGTTAGTAGATAGATTAAATATGAGAGAGAGTGTTAAAGTAGGTGATAAGGATAATATTTTAAAATATACTTAAATTTCTTTTAATTTTAAATTCATCCAATCATTTTTTTAATATGTATACATAAGTGAATATGAACACTTAATAAAAAATAAAAGGAGTACTTAATTACTATAATTGTATAATTGATAAATAAAATTTAATGCTTTCTTGTTTAATAAATGGATAGTTGAAGTGAAACAAAAATTTCAAAAACATGTGGAGAGTGAAAATGGGGAGTACTATTTTATTTTGTGAAAAAAAATTGTGCACGCAATTAGTTTGGGTAATTTTTTTGAATATAGTCTGTGTTGGTAAAATTTGCCATAAAATGAGTTTGTTTGATGATTTATATGAATATGATGTGTGAAACCTCCAAATGACAAAATTTTATTAACTCTAAAACCATCAATCATATTTAATAAAATATAATTTTTCAAATGAAATCTCGCCAATGAAGAGATTTCATTAATAAAATATTATTATTATTTAAATAAAATATTATTTTTTGAATAACGCAATCAAAATATTAATTTTTTAATTGAAATGTCACCAACGACAACATTTTACAAATAAAATATTATTATTTTTGAATGAAATCTCACCAATGACAAGATTTCACCATAATTATGTAATTTTCCCCTTAATGTAATATATAAACATTGTTTACTCCATATACCATAAAAAATAATTACCCAATTAGTTTTGCTCAATATTATTCCGGGATTGTTAAACTAAACCCAATATGAATTTGGTAAACATTGGTACTATTTCCAGGTCAATGACAAATTGACAAGAGGAAATTAGAGAGAGGGGGGTTTGGTTTGGTGCCCTCATTGCACCAACCGACGTGGAGACATCATTTGGTTGGTCCTTTTTTATTCTTTGAAACGTAGTTTCCTTGTCTCCTCGGGTAATAAATTGTTCCCATGAGGCATCAGTGCACTCTGATCCGAATTTTGAATTCTTGAATAACACTGCACAAATCAGTGAGGAGGGCCATCTTTTAATTCGATTATATTCGATGAATTTATGAATTCTTCGACCGCCTTATACGTTACGTGCCAATTACGGTCACTTCACTATTAGATTTTAGATTTTATTAAATAGGTGTACAAAAGAGAGAGAAAAAAAAATGAAAAACAGAATTGCTATAAATAAATTACATCCGAGAATGAAATCAGCTACATTATTAACGAAACATGCTTTTATATTAAACTTTGAATATATAACTTTTGATATTGATATTTTAGGTTTAGTTTTCACAGGAAATCACTAGTAAATTGGGAGGATATTATTATATTTATTATTATATTAAAAGTAACATTGGTGGGGAAAAAATAGTTGAGATTAACTTGAATGGTTTGACTGCCAACGTTATTTTCACGATAAATGTTATTTCAACGTTTAAGATTAAGTGTCTAAATGAACACTTACTATATTATTATTAGATATAATGGATGAGTAAAAATAGAAGATTATAATCACATCTAATGATAATAGTGTTAAACTTCCTTTATTTTTTAATAATAATCGTGAATATATTAATGTCATTTTGATACATTAAAAAACTTATTTATCTGGTCATATGACCAGTACATTAAAAAAGCTAATATATGTACCAACAAATTATAATTATATATATATATATATATTAATTTTTTAATATACCAATCCTATCACGAGTATTATTAAGTATTTTTTTTTCAAGGGACAGCATGTGCCTTGGGTGCCGCTTTACAATAAAGAGGAATTGGACAATTATGATAACTCAACTCAATTGCCTAGGTTGCTTTAAGGCTAAACCAAACATAAACTTATTAATGTGAAGAATTCTTTATGCAGAATTGCAGAGTAATAATACATTAGATCCAATAAAAATACATGTATAAGATGGAATTTATAAAATTTTATAATAATACAATTTGAAAAACGAGTATGTCAGATCTCCTTCTTGACAATGATAATACGTTTAAGGTTTCAACCACGTCAAAAGAAAAGAAAAAATCTCAGAAGTGGCCACCCATCAGATTTAATGGGGCCAAAGAAGTCGTAAATACTGGGACAATTTTTTAGAATTATGAAATTAGAATAAAAAAATTTACTGACAAAAATAACATGTATATTAATAAGCGCGAGAGGGGGTTATACTAGTGAGAAGATTTTAATTCAAATTTTTTAAAAAATAATTTCAATAACTTTTTAATTATAAAAATATTCGGAAATCAAAATTCCTTGGAAACAAAAAAAAAATCTTCGTTCTATATTATTTACCGAATATTATCACTATTTTTAACCTTAACAATGTTTTTAATATTATAAAATAATGCAATATTAATTAACGTTTAGTTAATTTAAGTGACTTGGTAATTTTTAATTTTTTTAAAAGTTACTAAGTTAGTCCTTACTTATAAATGATCTTAATATTTACTTAATTTAGATGGATTCATTTAAAAGTTTAGATGAGTTATAAACATTTATTATTCATTATCTATTTAAAAAACTAAAGAAGTTATAAACATTAACAGATGAATTTAACTTAGTGTTAGTATTGCTATTATTTTGGATAACAAAACATTATGTGTAAGTTAAAAATACAAAAATATGTATTATTGCAGAAAGAGAGCACACATTGCGTAAAAGGAGGTAAGTCTGCTACACACACATGGCACGTAGGCGCACACGCACTCTCTTTCTCTGTCTTTGATGTTGGAAGCTTTAAATGCTTCTCCTCTTCACTTTCTCTCTCTGACACCAACTTCCATAAACACAGGCACACTCACATAACAACTCTTACATTACAATAGAAACACCATTCATTATTCAATATATTTATGCTTCTCTCTCTCTCTCTCTCTCTCTCTCTCCATTACACTCACTACTCACTGCTTTAATGGCTTCTCCAACCCCGAGGCCTCTTGCTGCCATTATTGTTTCTTTAGCTTCTTCTTCACTCTCTCTCTCTCTCTCTCGGCCACTCTCTCGCCGCTTTTTCTGGTAATATAATCAATGCTTATTGATAATTGAAAAAAAAAATTGTTGTTCTTTTTATTCCATAAGAACCTCAACTCAACAAGACCCATTTCTGCTTGTACAATTTGCTTGTAGAATTTGGTTCCTTTTCTCTCTCTCTGTGGTCTTCCTTGGAAGGGGGAACACATTCCTATTCCTACTCTGTTGAGTGCTGAGTGCAATTTTCCTTCCTTCTTGAGTAGAGGGATTTTGAAATTCTAAACAGTGAATATAAATTTAAAAAAAAGGCAAAAAAAGAGAGTTTGTTGGGCTTGCTTTAGTTTGTATTTTTCTCTCTTTTTCTCTTCATAACGTTTTTGTCTAATCCTTCTTTCATTCTGCTTCTCTCTTTCCTCTTTTGTTTCTTTGTGATCTTCTCTTTTTTGTTTATTATTATATCCACTTGGATTTTGGATTCTTGCAACCTCTCCCTCCATTGCGTGTCCTTTCTACGTAGCTACTGTACTTTTGAGCCATTTTTCTTTCACAAGAAACTCCCCTTTGCGTCTGTGAGGTGAATTTGTTTGGTTTTTGTTTGGTGGTGCATATGCTGTGCCTACCAACTTTTTTTTTTCTTTGTCCTTCCTTATTGAAGCAAAATTATAGTGTTCTTGTTAAAGGTGTGTAGCTTTGTGGAAATTCATGACTAAGAGGAGCTCCTTTCAAATTTGAACACTTACCCTTCATTCTACATAGATCACTGCACTCTGTGAATATGCAATTCAGCATATCCCTACCTTTTTTTATTCTTTTTGCTTCACCACTATTATCAGTGCTCTCTGTGGACCCTGTATTCAATGATGATGTGTTGGGTCTGATCGTGTTCAAGGCTGGTTTGGAAGATCCAAAGGGTAAACTCTCTTCATGGAATGAAGATGATTACAGCCCTTGCAAATGGGATGGTGTCAAATGTGACAATCAAACCAATAGGGTCTCTTCCCTTGTCCTTGATGGGTTCTCTCTCTCAGGGCATGTTGATAGAGGCCTCTTGAGGTTGCAGTTCCTTAAGGTCCTCTCACTCTCCAGGAACAACTTCACTGGCACCATAAACCCTGATCTTCCAAAACTTGGGGGCTTGCAAGTTGTTGATTTGAGTGAAAATAATCTCTCTGGATTAATCCCTGAAGGGTTTTTTCAGCAATGTGGCTCTCTAAGGACAGTTTCCTTTGCCAAAAACAGCCTCACAGGTAAGGTTCCTGATTCTTTGAGCTCATGCTCCACTTTGGCAAATGTTAACTTGTCTTATAATCAACTTAGTGGGGAATTGCCATCTGGGATTTGGTTCTTGAGGGGACTACAGTCACTTGATCTGTCGAATAACTTGCTGGAGGGAGAGATTCCTGAAGGAATCCAGAATCTGTATGATTTGAGGGAGTTGAGTCTGCAGAAGAACCACTTTACTGGCAGGATTCCTGGTGATATTGGAGGCAGCTTGCTCTTGAAATCAATTGACTTGAGTGGTAATTTTCTATCTGGGGAACTTCCTGAGTCAATGCAAAGGCTCACTTCATGCACATCTCTCAGTTTGCAGGGAAATTCATTCACAGGAAGCATTCCTGAGTGGATTGGAGAATTGAAAAATCTAGAGATGTTGGATCTTTCTGCAAATGGATTTTCTGGTTGGATTCCAAAATCATTAGGAAATGTGGACTCACTGCTTAGGTTAAATTTATCCAGGAATCGGTTCATAGGAAACTTGCCAGATTCAATGGCAAATTGCACTAGGCTTATGGTTATTGACATAAGCCACAATCAGTTGTCAGGGCAACTTCCTTGGTGGATATTTATAAAGGGGTTAGGTACATCTTTTCATGGTCTTGAAGTTTTGGATTTGTCATCCAATGCATTTTCTGGTGAGCTTCCATCTGGCATTGGGAGCCTTAGCAGTTTGCACGTCTTGAATGTGTCCACCAACAATATTTCTGGTCCTATTCCTGTTGGTATAGCCGAACTTAAATCCTTGTACATTCTTGACTTGAGTGACAACAAGCTTAATGGAAGCATTCCTTCTGAAATAGAAGGGCCAACTTCACTTAGTGAACTGAGGCTACAAAAGAACTTCCTTGGTGGGAGAATTCCAGCACAAATTGAGAAGTGTACATCTCTAACATCTTTGTAAGCTCTCTAACATCATAGTTTCCATCTTTGATACTTTATTTTTATTTGTGTTTTCAAATTAAAAATTTTTGTTTGCTCCTGTTAGATATAATTGTGAAAATTGACATCTCAAGTTAAAAGAGTCTACATTTTTCCTAACTATTCTTATGTTTTTGCATTTCAATTGCATTGTACAGGATTCTTTCTCACAACAAGCTTAATGGTTCAATCCCAGCATCCATTGCAAACCTAACCAATCTTCAATGTGTTGATTTGTCGTGGAATGAACTCTCTGGAAGCTTACCTAAGGAGCTTACAAGTCTTTCCCACCTTTTCTCTTTCAATGTATCCTCTAACCACCTTGAAGGTGAGCTACCAGTGGGTGGCTTCTTCAACACCATCTCCCCATCCTCTGTCTCTGGCAACCCTTTGTTATGTGGTTCTGTTGTCAACCACTCCTGCCCATCGGACCACCCGAAACCTATCGTCTTAAACCCTAATTCTTCCAGTTCCAACTCCAGCATTTCCTCGCAGAATCAGCATCACAAGATCATACTTAGTATCTCAGCCCTTATTGCTATTGGAGCTGCTGCTTTTATTGCCATTGGTGTGGTGGCTATTACTGTCCTAAATATCCATGTGCGCGCTTCCATGGCTCGTTCTGCTGCTCCATTTGCATTCTCTGCTGGTGAGGACTATAGCGGTTCGCCTGCGAACGATCCAAACTATGGCAAGCTTGTCATGTTTTCTGGTGATGCAGACTTTGCTGATGGGGCACATAATCTTCTTAACAAAGACAGTGAAATTGGCCGAGGTGGATTTGGAGTTGTTTATCGCACTGTCCTTCGAGATGGGCATTCTGTTGCGATCAAGAAGCTCACAGTCTCCAGTTTGATCAAGTCTCAAGAAGACTTTGAGAGGGAAGTGAAAAAGCTTGGGAAGGTTAGGCACCGAAACCTTGTGGCACTTGAAGGATATTACTGGACTTCATCCTTGCAGCTCCTCATTTATGAGTACCTATCCAAGGGGAGTTTGCATAAGCTCCTACATGATGATAATAGCAAAGATGTCTTCTCTTGGCAACAGAGGTTCAAGATTATTCTCGGCATGGCAAAAGGGTTGGCCCATTTGCACCAAATGAACATAACCCATTATAATCTTAAATCAACCAATGTTCTGATTGATTGTTCTGGTGAGCCAAAAGTAGGAGACTATGGCCTTGTGAAGCTGTTGCCAATGCTAGACCATTGTGTTCTGAGCAGCAAAATTCAAAGTGCACTCGGGTACATGGCTCCTGAGTTTGCTTGCCGTACGGTCAAGATTACTGAGAAATGCGATATATATGGTTTTGGAATCCTGGTTCTGGAGGTGGTGACAGGAAGAAGACCTGTGGAATATATGGAGGATGATGTGGTTGTTCTATGTGACATGGTGAGGGGTGCATTGGAGGAAGGCAAGGTGGAGCAATGTGTTGATGGGAGGCTCCTTGGTAATTTCGCCGCAGAAGAAGCAATTCCAGTGATAAAATTGGGGTTAATTTGTGCATCACAAGTGCCATCAAACCGTCCAGATATGGCTGAGGTAGTCAACATATTAGAGTTAATCCAATGCCCTTCAGAAGGACAAGAGGAGTTAGAATGAGTTTTGTTGCAGTGATTGAGAAACAGCACATATTGCAGTAGGCTGGTGAAGAACAATCCAGTTTGAAGCTATACATGCAAAAAGAATATTCAGTCAATTTCTTCTTCAACTTTTGTTGGTTGTTTAAGTTGCTGCAGTTTTTTTGTTACATGTTTTTCCCCTTTAATTTTGTTCATCTCACTTTGTAATACTGGATTTTTCTTCACCAGCTCAACAGCCTATACAATGATATCTCTTAACCATACCGGATTTTAAGCATTTAAGTGAATTTTTATGTTTCTTGCTGGATCGTGCTGTGCGCATCATGTTCTTACCATGTGTGAATCCCATTCCCACCTAGTATGATACACTGTGCTAAATGAGATTGAACTTAAGGATGGGATTATTTTGGCTTAAAATCACTTTTCTTATATTTGAATAATTTTTTAAAGATAATATGAGTTCCAAAAAATAATATTTTTCAGTTTTTCTTTTGAAGCTATAAAAAGGAAGTAACTTTAAAAAAAAATTCAGTTTTAAACTTTTCCAATTGTATATAAAATTTAAGCTTTGTAATTATTTTTTCTAAAATTTAAAACAAACATGCCCTTATTTGACTGCAAAAGGAAGGGTGATTCAATTTGGATATTAGGTATAAAAAAAGAGGCTGTTTGCACATCTTCAAGGAACACATCTTTTGACATCTGGGGCATGAGTCAAAAAGTGTAAGCATGCAGAAAGCAAGATGAAATATACTATAGTCAATAAGGAAAATGTGAGGTGATTAGTGCAATCCTGACTTTAGAGGGGAAACTCTAATGCAGCTTAGGTGTAAAAGAATTACTTGTTATTTTGAGAGACTTGAATATGGAAGACATGGGAAAGAAAAAATGGTGAACAACACGCTTTTAGAGTTTCCTTTCCATGTCAAGCCAAACTTGGAGATTTTAGAATAAACCAAAAGAAGGGAACAAAGCTATATGCCCTACGGCGCAGTGTTAACAATAATAATCAAAATATGAGCCACGACTACAAATAATGCTGCAAGAAGGAAGGTGGAAGAAAAGGAAAAAGTAAAGGCAAAAAAGCACTCTTTTGCTTTATTGACACTTTAAACTCAAACTAACATATTTTTGTTTATCTTAGTAAAATGTTCCTCACCAAAGGGTGTGGAGAACTTTGGCATTGTAAAAAGATAATAATAGTTAACTTGCCCCATTGGCATTTCAGTTTGTGCTACTTAGTTTAATAATTAAAGCTTGTATGTTAATTAAATATATGTTATAGCTTAAACAAATATGGTATAGGACTGCCACATAAACTTATCATATAAGAGAAAATATTGTATACACATGTGGATATGCTATATATTCATTAATAAATTAACAAGTAAAATTAGATGTTAAAAGGATTCTAGCTAAAATATTACTTTATCAATAAATATAAAGGATATTTAAGTGACACCCTAAATACATATAAGAATATCTCTATCATTCAGGCTCCTACGACATCATCAAAGCGCATAACAAAGATGTCCTCAAAAGCAACACCAACTAAAAAGCTTTTTCAAACTGCAACGTTTGGTGCAGTGCACTGTAATCATGTCATGTTCCAACAATGAGCTTTTTCTGATTGCTGTCTTGTTGAAGGTACAAATAAAAAAAAACCAAACAATTTATTAATCATCAGAAATAATGTCTAATGTAGCTTATTGATTCACGTTTACGCTACCATATCCTAAGATGATTACATGTCTATTTGTAAAACACTTAAAAGGGCAGAAATATGTAGATGACTCTGCAGAACAGTATCATCATATAGATATCTACATTTAACCTACTTATAGGCCAACAATTTTACTGATTTTTGCTTTACGTCAAACGTTCTTAACTAATTCAGTTGGTAAGATTTTTTAGTTGAGTGCAAGAGTTGAAAAATCAAATCTTACTTTGTCACATAGGACATATCATTTTCTCTAGAAATGCTATATAGCACAAAAAAAAGTAAGTTATAAAAAAAACAACAATATAACAGGAATGATTATTAAATAAAATAAAGTTTATATCTGGACTATTCTTTTAAGAATAAATGAATATTTCATATTATTCACGTAAATAAATTATATAAAAAAATAAGATTTTAATATTTTTTTCATGTAACATAATGGAAAATATTAAATGTGTAAATGAATTTATTTTATGGAAAATGTCATGTGAAAATAGCTTTTATGGGTGTTGATTCGAGATAAGGAAATTATGTATATTTAGATATATGACCGACTACCAATTGGTTTAGCAAGATGAGCACTAGATCCCTTAAACAATATCCAATGTTCGAATCCTAAAATTCTAAATAGAGCAAAATGGGTTGGTCGCCTCCATAGACGCCTTTGCAATATACGAATCTAGATTAGTGAGTCAATAGAAGATGATTTCACCCAAAAAAAAAAAAAAACATGAATGACTTGAAAATTGGGTAAAAGCATCATTACTTATTATCATTTTCACCTGATTCTTTGTACATGAGTCCCTAATGTCGATTGACCCAAAAAGCTATACCCAAATAACATGTGAAGGCCATGTATTGTTAAGTTTGATGCAGAAGTTTGCAATAGCAAGGTATAATATAATACATATAAATCCAATATAAGTGTGCAATAACTAATTTGTGGGTTGCTCCCACATTCCCATCCCAGGCCTTCCACCTTTTGGTTTTACTTTGAGGAGACACAATGACACCCAACCCATTGCCTCAGTAATGAGCACATACAAGGCAAGATGATGATGAGAAAGTCGAACCTTGTGCATGAAAAATAAACAAATTCAATCTTGGCCTTGAACAAGAGTATAATATTATTGTATGGAACCATAATAATTCTTGGGTGCCTATGCCTTTTGCCTACGCACGCGTAGTTGAGAGGACAAAGTGCCAAGGTGTAACAACTGCATAAGATTTCAAATGATTTATGATTCCAGTATGTTTCAAAATAGTCATTGATTATTGGAAAAAAATACTTATTGATTGATCAGCAAAATCTCCTTCCATGTTACACATTAGCCTTTCTTTGGTGCATTTAGTTGATACATCATTATTATTCAATTATATATTATCACATTAATAAATATGATTATTTTCATACCCATTACTTCAATGACTATGCAAATGAAATAATGTGATTGGATAAACTCTTTTATAATCAACTATTTGAAAAAAAAAATGGTGTTTTCCCTTATCTGAATTCCGTGTTTGAAATTAATTTGAAGCACTTCCATTTGGTTAATCAAATTAAATCAATTATCACCTTCACTTTTCTAGGATTCTCGATGAACTTTGAATTAATTTCCTTTAGTAACTTACCATTAGGTACTTGGAATTAGTATTAAATGTTTATTTAAATATTATGAGTTTAATTTTGATACACTACATTGATCTTGCACTTGCAATGCAATGCATGGAAATTAAACTCATGATAATATATCTTCAATAATGTAAAATGGATTTCAAATCAAAGAAACTACATTGAAGGGAGTTAATTGCTTGGTAAAGGAAAACATAGAAGCATAACCATCCACTCACTTGATCTCTGATACTAAAGTCATGAACGGGGAAACAATACATTGGTATGAAAATAAAAATGTTCAACTATCACCATTGACCCGAAAACACCTCTATTTAGATTGCTGAGAAACTGGCCTCCAGGAGTAACCAAATAAAAACACTAGTCTTCATTGTTGAGGCCACAAAAACAGTATAAATATGAATTTTATAGATCACAAAAATGTATTTTACCCCTACAGTTGATTTACAGATTCCTTTGTCTCTCATTTGGGCCAGTGTATTCACTATACGTAACACTTCCAGTATAAACAATCCGATGTGTTAAAACTATTACATCCGTTGCTTGGACATACATCAACTTAAGCCCCAGCAAAGCCACATTTGTCAAATGTTTCTCCTTGTTTTTTTTGCTTGCACCTTCTTCCTCTCCTATCGCCTTTGAGATTCATATCCCTAGGAATTTTGCATGCTGATAAAACTACTCATCCCAGTTATTTTCCCATCCATCTTTGTTTGCAGATCTAGAAGTGAGGCCATTTGCTGAGATGCTTCTTGCATGACGCGCTCCCGCGGCTTCACCGCCACGTCGTCATCCCAATTGTCGTCCCAATCCTGATCCCAGCCTTCCACGGTTTCCATGTTGGTAGCTGAAGCAGACTCAGGCAATGCCATTTCAAGCTCCTGATAAGGTACCTCATCGTGCCGCTTCTTCCTGAACTTGCAGCAGGCCCATGTCCCTCCAAAGACTAGTACTGTCAATATGAGAAAATAAGCCCCATTGACTGGAGTTAAAATTTTGTCATAAGAAGGAAGGCGCCCAATAAAGTTGTCCCCTTCGGATATATCAGCACCCATCTGAACCACACAATCCCCATGTCCAGCATTAAAACTCAATTGGGTTCTTCCACTGGTAATCAGTGAGATATTGACCTGAAAAGAAAACAGCAATATAGTAAGGCAAATGCAGTAAAGAGCTTCTGGTCATAAATGTATTGATTATGAAACTTACAAAACTGAACATACAAGACCAGCTTAGCATATGGTCTTTTGAGACAGTAAGCACAGATACTTGTCGAGATGAATACTTTTCCTATACATAAAAGATACTGCTCTATCCCTAGATAAAGGCATGAGAACAAGGAAGAAGAAGCGAGCGAGACATGTGGTGGTGGCCACTGGCCAATTGATCGGGTTTATTGGTGTGTTTCGATTAACTTTTGTGCTCAATACAGCTGTAAATCAAAATCTTCCTAAGGAGAGTTTTTGGAAATAAAAAGAAAAATGACTATTTACTAAAATTTTAGGGGCTTAAACCAAACATACACTTAATCTTACAATTTGACTTATGATCATGTTTGTAAATGAATTGGTTGATTTCTTATGAAAAGTGGATCCAAACAAATCCATTTGACTGGAAATTATTTGTAAAAGAATTGAACTCCATAATTTCAGTGGTTCTAGGGGTAACAGTAAGTTTGGACGGATTGAACAAAATGAAATGAAATGGAAAAATAAAGGAACCATTAAACTCTTGCTTAGATGGATTATAGTAATGGATAGAAGGAAAACAAATGGAATGATGTGCTACTTAGGAAGACAATACTTAAATCTAGTTTAGTGAACATTTAGTTTCGCCCACACCAATCTTACCCTTACTTTGGGGACCCCAAACTCACTTTTGCACTTAATTGATGATAAGGGCACCCTAGTGCATAACGCTCCCACTTGATGCGGTCTGAGGATAGTGGATGTATGCATCCTTACCATCACAAGTAGAAGGGTATTTTCAAGATTTGAACCCATAACCTTCAGCGCATAAGGCAACAACCTTACCGTCGCATTGTGACTTATCCTCTCTGCACTTAATTGATGATGTTCGGCAAAAAATATATTTGCCCATTTTCAATGTTATTTTTGTTTCAAACTACAGTTTGAGTAGAAATAAGGTTTTGTTGGTTTTCCCTTAAACAAAATCACCTTCGCTTTTACTTTCTTTCTAAAACCAATAAAGTTCTTATTATAACCTTCTTACTTACTCTTTTTGTTTTCTTTGCTATTTTTTTAGATTTTTAATTTAAAATACTTTCGCCACTTATTAGTCTTATTTTATTTTATTTTATCCTATAATTTGTTTTTACCTGTATTTTTATAGAAAAATACTGCTATATAATAAATTATTGGGAGTTTCTTCGATACCCCTATAAAATTCAAGGGTAATGATACCTCTTAGTTATTTATGACTAAGAATGAGTCACATATCTCACTAATCCAATTTTTTTGAAATCTATCAAATCACAACTGTTGATTACACAAAAGGTACCGATATCTCATGGGTACCAAAACAAAAACCTAAATTATTTGTTAGGTAAAAAATAATTATGTTAATTTGTGTATATTACTTCTTATTACATAAAACATATTACAACTTGATTAGTTAGATTTTAACCAAGATTTTTTATTTCACAAAAGGTTTAAAAAATAATAAAAATAATAACATTTATATAATTTATTAAAGTATATTTTAAAAAATGAAATGAAAAAAGAACAACATTAACAATCAACATTGCAATATATACCCTTTTTACTAATGTCACAAGTAAAAGTTATTTTAATCAATATCATCCAAACAACATTCATGTTGACAGGCGCACATCAAGACAATGGTTTTCAAACATAAATCACGCTATATCTGAACTCACTTTTGATCAAAATCCAATTCACAAAATCCCATTGATTCAAAATAAGTTTGCCAACTCCAATCCAAACACACAATATGTAACAGGTTTAAAAAGTAAAAAGTTATGATGGTAAAAACAAATTGAAATAAATTTCCTGTACTTCCCATTCTTCAATGTTCCAAGACAAGTATCATGTTTCTCTCCCTTACCCAGTGATAAAAGGAGGAATGGTCATCAGTATCCTTTCCACTTGATTCCACAACTAGGTAACTGGGTTTTTTCTTTCTATTCCGTTTTTTCTTTCTATTCCATAATCCATACATCCAAATGAATTAATGAGTCCTAAAGATGATGGTATTGATTCAATAGTCATGTATTATTTATCCAAAACTCTTGGTCAAACTCAAACGTTTGCAGAAAATTATTAACAAATGATGTTTAATTTTGTCCAAAATAGTGCTGAGTTAACAATGAGTTCCAGACAGTGACTTGGATTGAAGTGGGAGGGGATACAAAGGTGAAAAACATATCCTGATACATAAACAACAACATCAATATAAAGAAAAGAATGTCAGCTAAAGACTGGTACCTCTTTTGTTTTGTTGGTGCCAACTTCTATGGCTTCAAGATTAAGTTCAGTAACCTTCACTTTGATGGTGTCATTTCCTCCATTATGAAGTAGAACAACCACATTTGCGGGATCTGGTAGTTTTTACAAGGAAGATAAATGCAAATGAATTCATATTAATGACTTTCACGAAACCAAGTGACACTGCATTACTAAAAGTCTTTGAATGATAGGTTTTACATCATATCAACAAGGAGGTTTCACCATTACCCTTCCTTTTCTGAGGGTAGCTAGTACCCCCACTTAACAATTTGAGGATGTTTGATTTGTTTCCTGTTTTTTTTTTCAAATGATATGTTGTTCCTAATATTTCAAAAATGACACCTACTTTTAACCATGTTTTTTGTTATCAAATGGCTGTGAAGTAAACGATGAAAACAACATTTTCTCATTTTTACAATTTCCTACAAACAATTTTGAAAACAACAACCAAAGTAAAAACATAGCAACATTCTTGTAATTATCATGGGAAACATATTTTTTGAAAATGAAAAGGAAAAAAGGCAAACCAACCACAACCTTAGTGGTTAATAGCTCTCCAGGAGTTCCACTTTCTTAAAATATAAATAAAGCAAGTCTTTTTTGTATTCATATTTCAATTAAATGGGAATCCACTATTTCTGATCCAGCCTCTTAGGCAGAGTATTGATTGCAGTGCATGAACTATATCCACCACTGAAAACGTGTTCCTAGTAAAAAAAGAAAACTAAAAGTATTTCTAGTTTAGGAACAAGTAATCACTTGGTTAATTAAGCTGATGATGGTCACTCATTAACCATTCTTTTTTAACATTGTTAACCAGTTGAGTGGTTAATTGTGATTAAAGTGCAAATATTTTTAGCAAGAATTCCTTTCTTGTAATTTCCTAAAATTTACTTAGAGGCTGCATAATATAAATTGTTATAATGAAATAATGGATCCACTAGACTTTACTATGGTCAGCTCATGCAAGGAGAGGAGTGAAGTGGAGGTGTGCACCAAACTGTAAAAAATGGAAGAAAAAAATGGGAACAATTAGGCCAGTTTTAAATCTTGTGTTTGGCAATTATCTGAGTTTTAAAACACTAGTTCTTAGTCTTAAATAATCAGAATCTATGTCAAAACTAGTTCAAATGAAATATAATACAGAGTTGGCTTTATAAGTATACTAATCAATTTATTCTAGATTGGTTTATACTCAACTAGTAACTAGTTCAAAATCACAGTTTAGGCAAACTAAGAATTTTATAACTATTTTTTTTATATAAAATATGCAAACAAAGAATTATTTAGAACAGATTCAATTTTGTAATTTGTATAGATTGGCCAGACACTGCCATAAGAATCTAATTTTTCATATAAAATTATAAATACACTGCTCAAACTCAGCATGTTGAATGGAAACATAAAAAGAATACAATAAAGTTATAAATCAGTGAGTAATTTGAAACCAAGTTAAATTCAACAATTTAGTAAACTGCATATATCTTTGTGTTACTCAAATCAAAATTCTAATCTTCTGACATTGTCCTATAAATGACAGCAAAAATTTCTTGTGAAAAATAGTGTGTACTGAAAGTAGAATCAAGAGCTGTGCATTCAAATACACAACCCTCCAACAACCTTCACATTCTTTTTTTCATACAACAATCCCAAAATATCAAGCCAATTTGCCAAATATTTTTTCCAATAACTATCAATATCATTCAATCTATTGCCACATGGTGAGTAACTTAATTAGCAGCATTTTCTTTTCAATCACATTTAATTTTTTTTTGAGATATCTTATATCTATTGAACAATTTATGAGCCTCCATCTAATAGCTTAAGATTTTAGGATGGTTGGATTCATGATATTAGAGCCTGTATTACCAAGTGGTTAAGAGTTTGATATTTACTACCTACCCCCATTCTTAAAAATAAGAATGGAATTCCACAAGAAGGTACATTGAACTTAACTTATGCATTGTCTAGACCTCATGTCCTTAGATTTTAGGGAGATGATCATTGACAATCATCAATGTAGCCAATACTACCTAGTAGGAAAAGTCTTTGTTGTTTTTGTTGCTGTTATATATTATAGACTAAACTAGCAATTTGATCCCTCTAAGATACACGCAGCATCAGTTTAATGCCTGAAAGATTTTTGAAATCAATTTAGACATTTAGTCATGAAAAATACAAATGACATCAGTGTAGTCCCTGAATGATTTCCGACATCAATTAAGCCCCTAAAAGATATATATGACATTACTTTGATTTTTGAAAGATGCACATGACATCAAATAAGTTCATAAATTTATAGAAAATGGAGGATCAAATATATGTTACATGCATTTTCAATGACTAAAATGATGTCACATTTATCTTTTCAAGACGAGACTAATGTAAAAAAAAAAAATAGAGACTAAATTTATGTCATGTATATCTTTGAGGGACTAAACTGATATAAAAAACCTTTTAGGGACTAAACTGATATCACGTACATTTTTGAGGGACCAACTGGTTAGTGTAGTCTATATTACAAAATGGTAAGTCATCTAGAGAAGGAAATTTGTTATAGAGGGAAATTTCTCCTTCATTTCTGTATCAGTAGTTCCAGTTAAGTTATATATGCTTTTACTAGGAGTTAGTAGTTAACACAACGACCTATAACACTTGCATCAACATTTTAAAAAACAAACGCAGCCATATAAACAGACCATTAATTTGTGAGAATAAATAAAAAGACCTAAAAAAATCAAGATGAATACCTAATTTGAAAATGCAGCCAACCATGTCCCTGCTGTCCTGGCAATGCTTCAGCTTATCACAAGTCTTAGTGGTGGTAGATTGTGAAACAATTTTTCCCTCTTTGCCATCATTTTTTCCATTCCCCTCACCGCCACCTTTTTCATTGCCGTTAACATCACCTTTTCCATTATTACCCTTGCCATCACCACCTTTTTCATTAACCTTGCCACCATCATCTTCAGCTACATTATGTGAAGCTGGTTTATTGTCCTTCTTTGGGGGAGTTTTTGAATTATTCAACATGGGTAAAGGTGATGGAGCTGGGGAAGTAGTATTGCTACTATTACTACTATTACTGGAACCCACTTGAACCTTTCCATGTGTAGTATCATTATTCTTGTTTGGATCTGAATTCCCCTGGTTAGGCACTGGAGAGCCCTAAACAACACAACTTTATTTCAACAACAATAAGAGAATGAAACCAATTCTCAAACACCAAAGAGAGCATCACACAAAAAAAATAAAAAGCAAAATACTCACCTGTGTTGGATTTTTACCAGCCAACTTTCTGTGTTCCCTAACAGAGGAAGCATCAAATTTCACAACAAGAGACAATAACAACAACAATAGAAGTGCCAGTGACACGTGTCTTCCCATTTGTGATATTTACTGAAACAAACCTCAAAGTTGACACCTTTGATCAAAAAGAGTTGATGGGGCAGTGGAAAGGAGAATACCCAGAAACCAATTTTCCGGGAAAATTACTGGGGTTGCTTAGAAGTGGGAAAATATATGAGAAAGTTGGAAACTTTTTATTTTTTAATTTTTGGAAAAAATTTCAAAATTGAAGATTGAGGTTTATAAGAGAAGGAAAATGAAGGGGGGTTTTGTAGTTTTTTTTTTTTTTGGATTTGGATTTCGATTGGAACAAAGACTTTGTGAGGGGATTAGTAATTACGAGGTGGAAGGAAAATATGGGGGAGACTTGACGCCAAGTCTGCTTAAGCTTATTCAACATTGAGAATCAGTCTCTCTCTTTTCGCTCTCATACTGGTTAGAGAGGGGAGAGAGAGAGAGAGAGAGAGAGAGAGAACGCGTAATAGAATGGGCCTATATGGGCCGGATTAATGTTTGAATGGGCCGATATGGTATGCATGGGCCTAGTCCATTGAACTTTTCTAAGCCGATGAAGACGACGACAGAAAAATTCGAAAAAAAAGGGTAACAAAAGGTGTTAATGTTGTATGCTATGGGAGAGAGTAATTTTTCTTGTTCTGTTTTATTTATGGATTTAGAGCGCTTTAGGATAAGATATTCTTTTTTAAGGTACAAATCACGTTTGTAAAAAAAAAAAGGGTTCATTTCTCTATATTTAGAATATTTTTAAAAAATCAACATATTTAAAAAAATTAAATTTTTTAATTATATATAAAATTTAAGTTTCATAATTGCATTTTTTAAAAGTAAAAACAAACACACTGTTAATTTAAATATATTGAAAGTGTAAAATTTTTTGTTATTACCCAATTAAACTCTCTTATGTGTATATTTTTTTAAGTAGTGGAGTAAGAGTCAAATTCATTTTGTTGATGTGATAATATGTGTAAAAAAAGTTTTACACTTAAACTTTATTTATGAAGCAAAATTACCAGTTTGCCTTTGAAAAGTTTGATTTGTAACAATTTGGTTCCTAAAATATAAAAGATATATATTTTGATTATTGAGTTAAACTACGTTGAAATTAGTTCTTCTAAGTTCTAAGGGATAAATCTAATAAATTTAATAGATCAAATTATGTGTGTACTTAGTATAATTAGTTAAATTCATGAATCAAATTTTTTTTTTTAATTTCAATGACGAATTTGTTACACCCTGAAACTTTGAAGAACAAAATTGTAATTTTTCTCTCTATTTGTTACCTGACGAATCAGTTTTATGGTGGTTCAAAAATATGGCAATGGGTGGCTAATGAAATATGACAATCCATTTTACCAAAAAAGGAAAATGATAATCCATAAGGTTGATAAATAAAATAGAGCAATTATGCTTTTTTTCCTGAAATTATCCACCATCGGACATAATAAGTAATCCCTTTGCATATTATAGGACCATTTAGCGGATAAACATTGGTCACAAATTTTGAAGTTATTTCATTTTCCAGGCAAAAATTGAATCCTCGACAAACTTGGTTAAGGAATAAGAAAGCCTTACCATCTTATATCGATCTTGAAGTTAATGTACAATTAGCTTGATATCAACTGTTCTATCCTAATATTAAGATTTTTAAAGATAATTAACTGATAATTAATAATTATATGATTTAACATGAAATACATCCAAATGAATGTGCAATATTAAATTTCAGAGGTAGAAAGGGGGCTGTTTGATATAAATACATCACCCAATTTCCATATGCAAAAAAAGACCCTTAACCTTGGTGTATTTAAATATGAGTTGAATTATTTATTTTCACTATTTTATCCATGATTAATAAAATATACTACCTTCATTCTTTATTAAATCTCTATCTACAAAATTTTATTTTTCTACTATTATCTATCTATATAAGAATTCTAGATAACATTAATTATTTTTTTACTTAATACCCTTATAAGAAATAGAGTTAGTGGATAGATTAAACATGAGAAAGAGTGTTGGGGTGGGTGATAAAAATAATATTATAAATTATACTTAAATTTACTTTAACTTCAAGTTTATTCAATCATTTTTTTAATATGCATGTATAAATAAAATGAGTGCTTATTAAAAAATAGAGATAATATATATATATATATATATATATATATATATATATATAAAAAAGTAAAACATATCTTTTACCCTTTGACCTCTTCTCTCACTCTTTTTCTCTGTCCTCAACGAACCAAGACAACACCACCGCAAGAAGAAGAAGCAGGAGGTGCGACACTCCCAGTCGCTACTAATTCCGTTCTCACCTACTTGTTGCTTCTCCAACCAATTTTCCTTTGCGTATTCATTTTTGTTTTTTATTTTTTTGAATAACCTAGAAAAAAACGGCTTAGACCCTGTGAGCCATTAAACCTAGCCCAATCTATTGTCTCTATAGCTCACAAAGCAAGCCACCAACAAGATATGATATTAGCAACCAAATATCTAATCCAAGCCACTAATAAGTTCACACTTATAGACTTTGAGCAACAACATATTTATTACTACCCATACTTATATTGAATTTGTAGTTGCTTTGCTATTTTGTCACTTTATGTCTTAAGGCCTATAAAAGGTCGCATGCTATATGCATGTAAAAATTAGGATTGAATAAAATATATTTCAATATTTAAGAAAACACTTCTTTTCAATTAGTGTATTGTATCTTTAGTTTTATTTTCAAAAAGAAAATATTAAGTAATTGTATGGATCTGATACCAAACCAAGTGAATGGAGCAAAACCACAATTCGTTGAGAAGGTAGGGGGTAACCTGCAGAGTAAAGAGAGAAGATGGATCTAGTTATTTTGGGTAGTCTAATTTATAAGTTTAATGCCATTAACAAATCAAACTCCATTTGATCAGATTTAGTTTTGGGTCTTTTAAAGAAATTAAGTTTTTATTGGATTTCAATTTTATAATAATAATTAGTTCTAACTCAAATAATTGAATTATAATTCTTGAATGAATTGAATTCCAACCTTTTCCATCACATGCCGGTTCATTCCATCGATGCAGAGTGAGAGTGCTAGCAGGCAATTCCCTTCAGGATCTACAGAATAAATAAATTAATGGCGATAATTTAAAACCCACGGCTTAGATGACTATTACTTGAGGTGATCCACGTAAAAAATTAATGACATATAATATAGACCACATGGCTAGGACGGTCAAACAAAATGTCACGCATGAGCCCCTCCATCTCTCGTCTTTTGACTTTTGAGTTACACGTATTTTATTTTTTCAAGAAAATTAGTTTATTTATTATCTTTCTTTCATCATGTTTATCAGATTCTCAATCTAGCTGTCGCCAACGACTATGAAAGAGGGTCATATTTTATTGTTGGTACGTCTGCACGGAAGGAAATTGATGGATGATATGCTTAAAAAATAGTAAATATTAATAGGATTTAATTTTAATGCTCTAGTATTATAAATTTTTTAATATTGATATTCAATCAAATAATGTCATTTATATATATAACTTTTTTAGTAGTTAATATAAAATTGACATTATATGAAAGTATAAAAAAATTTTATATCGTCAATCTATAAAAATTAAACTCAAATTAACATCATATAAATAAATATTATTTAATTAAAAATATTTTAAATACTGCAAAAAATATATTTTAAATATTGACGCACAAGTTAGTATTAATTTTTTTCATTTTTTTCCTATCAAATATTTTTTAATTGATTCAATGCCTTGCACGGAATCGAAATGAGTTGTTTTAATTTTCAATATGATAACAATTAATTTTAATCAAAGTAAGCTATAACATATGTTGCATTATTATAATATTGAATTCTTGTATAGAAAATGTTATTTCAACACTTATATGAGTGTAATGAGAGTAGTGATGAAGAAATAATAATTTGGGAGAAAAATTAAGTAGTGGACCCATATATTTTGTGAGTAGGATATTTAGGTATTTGAGAAAGTTAAGTGTTGGAATAATATTATTCTTGTATCTTATTAAGTATTTCCCATCTTCCTTTTAAAAAATAAACAAATATTATGAGAAAAAGGGTAACTTAACTACTTAACCTAATTATTGTCTATATATATATATATATATGTGTGTGTGTGTGTGTATTATTCACTGGAGGGAGCATTTATTGCATTAACTTTTAAATTACATAATATATATATATATATATATATATCATCTATTCTATGTGAAAAAAATAAATGGCTAATATAATAAAAAATTAAATGTTTAATATAATTAAAACTAAATAGTATACATTCATTGTTCAAAGCATTTATTGCATTAACCTTTGAAAATTAAATTGTATCAAATTGGCTAATTTATTCTTCAGCTCTACATGTTAATAAAATTGGCTAATAAAATATAAATTAAATCATATTCAAATTTAGCAATAACCACTACATGGTACTAATGCAATGTGTAATAAAAGTAAAAATCTTAAAATGTATTTGTATTTATATTGTATAATTTTAAATAATATATATTATACATAGAAAATTCAATGATAAGTCAACTTTATATTTAGTTTTATTTTACTAATAATTAAAAATAAATACAAACTCTGAACAAAAAAAAAAAAAACAAAAGGAAGCTACACAAAATTAATATTTAGTTCTATTTCACTAATATTTAAAATTAAATTTTATTTACTATATTATGCTATACTTTATATTCACAAAATTTTATATATATATATATATATATATATATATATCTATTCTATGTGAAAAAAATAAATGGTTAATATAATAAAAAAATTAAATGTTTAATACAATCAAAACTAAATAGTATACGTTCATTGCTCAAAGCATTTATTGCATTAACCTTTGAAAATTAAATGGTATAAATTGGCTAATTTTTTCTTCAGCTCTACATGTTAATAAAATTGGCTAATAAAATATAAATTAAATTATATTCAAATTTAGGAATGACCACTACATGGTACTAATGTAATGTGTAATAAAAGTAAAAAACTTAAAATTTATTTGTATTTATATTGCATAATTTTAAATAATATATATTACACATAGAAAATTCAATGATGAATCAACTTTATAGTTAGTTCTATTTTACTAATAATTAAAAATAAACACAAACTCTGACCAAAAAAGAAAAAACAAAAGAAGGCTACACAAACTTAATATTTAGTTCTATTTTACTAATATTTAAAATTAAATTTTATTTACAATATTAAGCTATACTTTATATTCACAAAATTATGAATTTTGCTAATACTGTTACATTAGTACTGTATTATGTGTGTGTAAAATAGACTGCAATTTGTAATTATTACACTAATGCAATTAGTGGACCTGGAGTTTATTCCAAGAGGAGAGTCTGCAATTTTTTTATATTTCAAATTTCATGCCACCAATATTGCAATGAGCATTAAATATTAGTGATTGATATAATTCCCAATTGACGCTACATCTTTCAAAACTTTCCAGATGATGATTGATAGCGTTCTATCTATTAATGTGTATTGCTCTACATTGCTCTACATATATTAAAATAAAATAAAAAATTGTAACCCATATATCTAAAATAGCATTTAACACAATGTATAGAATTTTGTTATGTTAATTTTTCCATCGTAGGGCATTACTCTATAATACATAGATTAAAACTCAATGATAACAAACTCAATACAGTTTTAATTTGTAGACAGTTTTAGAATTATTATCATTAGTACAATTATAATTAGTGGACGATTTTAGAAGATGGTATTAAATTGTCTTTTAAAATTCTGTAACTCTCCTTTTGTAGCCAATGTCCTATTTTATTTTCCTCTCTTCCAATTTGTCTTATCATGTTTTTTTTTGTCTCTTTGTTTTTTTTCTTTGTTCGGATATTCAAGTTGTGTAAGGAATGTAGTAGTATAAATATCACAGCTCCTTGAGAAATAGTTTATAAAGTGGGATAGAACGAAAATATTTGAAAGTGATAGAATTCATATATATGGAAACAACCCACATGGAGAAGCCATAAGATCAGTATTAGATACTGAAGTGAGTGATGAATTATCTCAATCATCATCCTTAGAGAGAACATCATGTATATTGCTCATGACTATTTGTAAAACACTTTCAACTTTGCATTTTTATTTCATGTGGGCATCCATCTATGACTATTTTCTTAAGCATTTTAGAGCTTTCATGTAGTTTCTGTTGGAATGTTATGTTTTTCTTCTTTCACTTATCAATAATATGTTCGCTTATTATTAGTGTAACCTTATGCTTAGTTTGCTTCATGTTTATGGTTTTGTTCATGTTTTTATTTTTTGTTCCTGATTTTATAATATAAAAAATATATTTACTCTATAATTTTAATATCACCCATGATTTCTCAGGTCCAATCAAGTTTAATGATAATCACTTTAAAGAACTACTTGAACAAGTATGTATGAATTTTCTTTCACTGTTAAAACATATATATATATATATATATATATTATCAAACTTATATTTTTTCAATTGCAAAAGAAAGGTTAAAGAAACCCTACAAATATTTCAATGGTTATTTTTACAATAAGAATGTGAAATATTCTACAAATTCAACCTTATTTGTTTTATTTGATGAAAGTTGTTGAACAATTAGCACAAGTAAAGTCATATGATCTTACCGCCGCCTTTGAAAGTGTAAGAAATTAAATAAATAAAATTTTTAATAATTTGAAATCTCACATTATAACAATAAAACTCATGTGAATTACTTATATATTTGTGAATTTATTTAATATAGGAAACTACTGATCTATTGGAGCTACCTCTACAATTCCTTAAAATTATAGGTTCTTAATAAAATTTTGAAACTAAAAGTGAAGGTACAAAAGTTTCCAAGTAAATCTTTGCATGCCATCTAAAATAGATTGGTTTCGGCAATTTTTTTATTCAAATTCAGCAATTATTATTGCACCGTAAATGTTTGCACTAAACTTTTCATAATAATAAATTTTTTGTGTTACGTTGTACAATTATTATAACGTATTTGGAGGCTATAATTTATAATTTAGAACACTTTGTTAATTTTTGAAACTGAATTGCAACAAATTAATTTCATAATAACAAAAATTAAAATAGAGTTTTATTTGCTTTCAATGATTACTATATAAATTAAAATTAAATTTTACAAATAAATAAAATCAAATTTTATTATTATATTTATTTAGTTCTACTTTATATTTGTAAAATTATGAATTTTGTTAATACAATATATTAGCACAGATTTAAATTTTTTTAATTTCCTATTTGATCTAGGTTTTAAAATGATTTCACTTAGATTATGTTTTTAAGTTTTAACTAACTTTATATAAACATTCTATTTGTTAACTAAATGATCTTATTTTATTTTTCTGTAACAAAAACTATAGTTAATTAGCAAATAAAATTTAAACACCACAACATAAGACTAATAAATATAATACTAATGATTAAAATATATAATGCTAATGCTTAAAATTTAACTTTATTATTGTATTTATGTCTATTTTGTCTTCATAAAATTATGAATTTTATTAATACATTTTATTGGTATAGGGTTGAAAAGAGGATTCTTCACTTCTTTCTCTATTCAAAACTGTGCACAATAATTTTAAGTTTTTGTTTATAAATTTTTTTAATTAAATAATCTTATTTTATTTCTTATTCTTGAAAATATAGATAATGAGTTAGAAAAGTTAAAATCAAGCATGCCATTATAATAAAAATTATGAAATTTAATTACATAACAATGATAATTGAGTCATAATTAATAGTAAATAAATATTTTATAATTAATTGAAATTATAAAAGAAAGGGAATTCTTGAGACTTATAAGGAGTTCATCATTTTATTTTACATGAGTTTAATTTGATAATTTTTATGAGTCAATCATTTATAAAGTACTTTCATAAGCTACTAATAGGATATCACAAACAAATATAACCGCTAAAATTAATATTATTGATATGAATGCATTTAAAATATGTAATTTAAATCAACATAATCAAAGCTTTATAATGATAATAGAATATTATACTCCCTCTATTTTAGAAAAAAAAATCTTGATAAGTGTAAAAAATTATATGAATTGACAAAACTATCCTTATCTAATCATTATTAATCATCTTGGTGAATCTATTGAATACTTAATTAACATATTTATATTAAGAGTATAAATAAAAGAAAAAATTATTACTATCTAAATATTATAAATCAACAAATATTTTGAAATATCAAAAAAATTAAAAATTGACAATTATTTTGAAATGGGGGAGTAATAAACCTTTCATTTTATCTAATTTATTAAATTTTTGTCAGCTCAAATGTGTTGTAATTAAATATTATTAACATTTATTGACTTTATTGGAATTGATTAGAATGCATTCGAATTAGAATTCTTATGAAAGACAAATGTTGAATTAATTTATACTGTATTTATTAGTGATGAAAACATCTAAATTTTTGTATTTTCCATATATTTTACTATTTATCAATGCATATCCTTTTACTTAAATAATCCTATCTTCTTTCCTTTTACAACAGTTGCAAACATGTTTCAATTGGAAAAATATCCCTCATAAATTCAAGAACATTGAAAATTTTATAGTATCAAATAACAAAGACAAATTTACATTACTTGAGAACAACCCTTTTATATTGCATTCAAGTTCTCAAACAATATTTATATTAACTTATAAATATATTTTTTTATGAAATAATTTGATGAGGCATGCTAAAATAAATTGAGTAAATACAATAGTCTCATTATTAAAAATATAAAAAAGAATTATCATTATAAGACTAAAAGAATGGTACCTTTCTTTATGTCAGTTTTGTTTAACTATCTATATACAGTGAAATTAAATAATTTAAATGATGGTAAATAATCCAAATGATTATAACGTTATTAAAGACTTGCAATTGACAATTACTTATTAGTTTTAAAACTAAAATGTAGTAAATAAAATTTATGTAAAATAATAATATCATATTTAGTGCTCCTAACAATGTTTAGGTTACCAAGTATATAGATTTAAAAAAATTAGACTTATAAAATATGGTTATGTGCTATATTCAGGTACAAAAGAAAAAACAAAATGTCAAATAGACTAACATTTCACTTTAACATTTTGTGTATGAGATAAATATATTTATTAAATTAAAATTTGTACATGGTATAAAAGACTATTATAAGGTTATTTCCCCTTTTCTTTCTCAACAAAATTTTTTTCTGATATATTAAAGGTTGTGTATAGTAAAGACTATACTAAAAATGTAGTTTACAATAAAATGTTCAATGAATTTCCTCAATATAATTAAAACTGATCCATTTTATTATGCACATTAAATAATGAGAATTTCTTCATATTCTTATCATGCACAATTCTTAATCATCACAACAACTTTCTTTAAAAATTCAATTTAAATTTAATTGTCACACAAAAATTTTAACAAATTCGTGCAAAACACGGGCTTAATTTCTAGTATCCTATTGATTTTTCCCTTCTTTTCTTGAGATTACTGTAATTTATCCTAACTTTTAATTCATACAGAATGAATCAGTCAATATATCAATATCAATCATCAATATTATATATATTATATATACGTAAAATTCATTGCAATCAACATCTAATATTTCGTGTAAAATAAATTACAATCATGTACCCAAAAAAAACAATAGATTGTAATCAGCATTTAATTTAATTGCATGCAAAAAATACTACAATTACAATTATGTACCAAAAAAATAGACTCAATCATCATTCAATCGTGCTTTGGAATTTTTAAATGAAATTAAATAAACACTATTACTATAATAGTCTTCCACTAGCCTTCCTTAACATTCAATCAAATCATTAATGATAACACCAACTGCAACCATTAGCATTCCTTATCGTTCAGCTGCATCAATTAAATCTATTTCATTCATTTATAATTTCAGTGATTTAGTCATTGTTACAAAAAAAATTCATATGTTGCAAAGAAGATATAAATAGAAGAAGAAGCAAATCATTTTCTAATCAAACTCGAGATGCATCACACCACAAATTCTTCTATTCTCTACGTTCCTGGCTTTGTTGTTATTGATGATCTAGGATTTTGTTGTTCATCTAAAAGTATTAGTTGACAGGCTAGGACTTGATATTGAAAAAGATGCAACAAGCTAAACATTCGGAGATAGATTAGGTGCTTCAGAGATTGACTTGTTTGCTACGGTTGCTGTACCGATGGTGGTTAAGGTATTTTTATAAGAGTTTTAAGAGTTCCTCAGGCCTATTACCAAGCAAGCTTCTCCCCATATAGCTTTTATTTCATTCCTTGCAACAGGCACATTGATATGTTGTATTTTATATTATTAAAAATTCTTATAATCTTTAATTTGATTTGTTCCTCCATGATACAGAGACTTTCATCAATATTTGTAAGACAAGCATTCCTATTGATGGTTAGGAGCCTGACAATAAAGGGTGTTGCAGACACTCCTTTTATTTGCATTCATTGGTTTTTTATGGAGATCTTTTGGAATTTAAGTTTTTATTTTGTTTGAAGATTGTACACCAAAGATGAGATATTGTTTATAACATATTTAGAATTGAGTTTGAATATTATTAGAACCTTCCCTTGCTTTAAATTATCTGTCATAGAAATTAGTAATTGTTTATGATGGGTGGAGGTATACATCTATTGAGTTGCATGGCAGGGATATGTTTCTCCAGAACATACTCTGATTTTATTTTCAGTTATATTTTCTTACTAGTTTATCAACAAGAGACATGTAAAAGTGTTAATTACTCATTCAATTGGGTCATGTGTTTTGAACATACATTATCCCTCTTTTGGTTAGTCATGTTCTCTCTTTTTTTTTTTGTAGGTAAATGTTAAATTCATTTTTCACCAGTGTTGAAAGTGTATGTAAATGCAAAATTGGAACAAAAGAGATGACAGATGGTGTGTACTTAACAAATACTGATCGGCAAAAAATGGAATGTTTTTGAGTTGTGAGTGCTTTTTTTTCGTACTTGGAAATTTTAGTGGTATACTAGAATGCTAAAACTTTTAACCAACAAATTCATTTAAAAAAATTATTCGTTTATATTTATTCAAAATCTAAATTTATTACTCATTTATTGTCTTTCCTTTGTAAAGGTATAATTAAAATCAAAATCTTTTCTTTGCATATTTATTTAATTAAATGTTTTTACTGTATTAGGACTTTTCAATTACAATTAACATTATTCGATATTTTTTTAAATATAATTTATGATGGAAATCAAACAATTATTCGTTAATAAATGAATCTTAATATCCTCATCATTATTTTATTTTTGATTGATATAATTTAATTTTTTTTCATTTTCATTAATCTAAGCTTTCCAACTCTCCATGTTATTTTTAAAATTGATAAATTATTCTAAATTATAAATTACAGACCTCCAATTATACATTAGCATAATTAAATGTATTTACAGACATTAAATGTCCTCCAAAACTCTATATAATGAAATGAAATGTACACTGAAACGTAAAAATAGTTATAAAAAGAAATGCAGCATAACATGTTGTCCATATTGAATATTTGTAAATGAAATATGAAATGAAAGGTTTAGTGCAAATAATCACATGCTAACTTTCGTGCATCAATTGCTGAATGCAGCCTATAGGCATTAAATGACCTCCAAAACACCACAAAATATGAAATGAAACATACAAAAAATGTTTAAATATTTATATAAACAAATGTGATATAATTTTTTCTTTTCTAAAATATTTGTAAATGAAATATATATGAAATGTGAGGTTCAAATATCGAGGGTCAATATTATTTGAAGAACGATTTAGTACACAATTTTTCATAACCATTGTAACCGGATAGATTAATCTTTGAAATTGATATTTCAAATATGCAATTTAATTTGCATTTTTTAAGGGAGTTTATTAGTCATTATTAATTTGTTTTGGTCCCATTAGATGATTTGACTGTTCATATTCTGAAAATATTGTAACCCAAGAGATAAAAGTCGATAGTTAAAGTTGATATTTCAGCATCAACATTTTCTCCTCTTTCAAGCTGCATGCTTTCCATTCATTCCCATATATACCTCTAGATGAGATATATGAACTCATATGATGTTCAGAATTATTTTTTGTACGCGATTCAAATTTATATAGATATGTTATATATGTTGATTGATTGCGTATCTTTTTCTATCATTGATTATTTACTAATAAATTTTAAATTTTTCTATCTTTTTCTATCATTTTCCATTTAAATCAGATTTGTCTCACATTTTAAATTTTAATCTTTAAATAAATATATAATTTTAAATGAAAGCCAAAAACTATCATTGATTGTTTACCATTTTTTTACCAAATTGGAAAATCTTAAAGAGTAAATTTTAATCTTCAGTAAAATATTTGATTTTTTTAAAAAAAATTATTGATTGATCTTTAAAAATAACATATGATTTTATTTAAGGTTAGTTATTATTTAAAAAATATTATAGATCAGTTACCGATTTAATTTTCCTATTCTCCACTAAGTATTTAACCTATGAATTTCAGTTTCTGTGTTGCTACATCAGTGAATTTTTTTTTTTTATATATTTCCTTTCCAATATCATTTTAATTTTTTATATGTTGCAACATCAGTGAAATAAATTTTACTCACTCACTACTTTAAATATTATTATATAAATAAGAATTCTTTTAATAATTATCATCACAATTTTTTATTAAATATTTTTTATTAAAGCAACTATCACAAAATATAAATAAACCCGTGCGTTACGCGGGTATTATATCTAGTAAATATACTAATCTTGACTATTAAAAGTGATGATGTAAACACAAATTATACAAGGTAGCTTTCATAGAGATTTATTATAATTTTTGCATTCTCATATACAGTTGAATTAAAAATTAAAAATTATCACATTTTAAAAATGGATAAATATTTTTCATCTCCATAAATTAACGGGTGCAGTAAGAAATAATTTGCTCGACCGTTTTCAGTGTCTTCCATCAGACCAAGCTTGGCTTCTGAATTATAGTACCGAAGTGAAGACGCAAAGGTACTCACCATTAATATGATCTTCGATCTTCTTGTTTTTGGGTCAATGATTTCTGATCCCATTAACCTCCATCATCATTTCAAATCATCCAATTGATTTATGTTATTGTAGTGAGTAGAGATTAGAAATTAGTAAGAGTTTATTGAATTAGTTAGATATTAATTGTTAGTTTGCTACTTCTGCTAACCTATATAAATTTGTTTACCTCACTTGTATCACTAACTTCTTGATTATTGGTAAAATTTTCTATTCGGTCTCTCTCTCAATTCTATCTAGCTATAATATAAGTGTCTTTTGTTGCTGTGCATTTCAACAATTTGCAATCGAAATAATAGTAATTTAATTAGCTAGCTCACTTAGTAGCATCTTTGATTCTGTTTAACTATGAGCAGATAATGGCAGCTGCTAATAATATTGCATCAACTGGGATCGTTCTTGAAGCACTTAGAAAAACCAAGAACTGGAGCACTCTTGTGAGAAACTATATGGTGGGTCAAGGTCTCTGGGATGGGGTTCTTGAGGCTGGCCCTCCAAAAACTGATGGTGGAAAGGAAGATGATTGGAGATGCAAAAATGCTAAGACTTTACATGCCATTCAATTCGCTTGTGGGTCTGAGAACCTCTCCAGCATAAGAACATTTGAAAAGGCCAGAGATGCCTGGAATCACTTGAATATCTCATTCGACACATCAATTGCCTATCAAGGACCTGAATCTGAATCTCAACCTGAAATATGAATTTGAACATGTAGGTAGCACATGGATTAACAAGCTCCACAACGACGTGAAGAAAGGCGATTGGAAGGAGGCAAAATCGTGCATCGACAGGTAAGGGCGGATCCATGTTGGAGGTGGGGGCTGATCTCCACAAGAATTTACAAGTTGTTATCTTGATAAATCGTGTTTTTTTTTCGGTAAATATTTAGAAATTGTTTTAATAATTATATATGTATATATATATTTTTATTCCTATAGTTTTATGAAATTTGATCCTATATTAATTATACATAATACAATATAATAACATAGTTTTTCCTTCTGTACATAGGGTATCACGGAACCGCTACTTTTTTTGTTTTCAACGATTGTACATAGGATATCTCTTCTCCCAGACTCCCATTAGCGATAGGATCGAGTTCGATTACGAAGCCCGTGAACAAGCCGCTGTGCTTCTTACGCGGTGCACTCTGCCGAGATATTTGGTAAGAATCGAAATGATTTTTTTTTAAACAACAAAAGAAAAACAAAAATGTTATTACCTCGACTACTCGACTCCCATTACCAGTAAATGCGGACAAATGGGTACTTTTAAATATGTCAATTTGCCGGAATGAATAGTTAATTAGGGAACAAGAGAGTATTTGTACCTTTAAAAGGGGCACCGGTTCTAATGATCCGATGAATGAATAAAGTAAGTAAGAAATCAATATCATATCAATATACCTATATGATAATGAGACGTTCACTTTTAAATATACAAATATCATTATTGTTTGAAAAATATAGAGAGACACTGTTTTTTTTTTCCTTAATTTCTTTTTAATAATATCATTTTTTTTAATAAACACCGGCACGAGAAAGTGAGAAACAACTGTTTCTTTTTTTGGGATACAATTTCAGAGTGTTAATTTTTTTCTTCTTTTCGCGATGTGATCATCATTATTTAGAAGTCAGAATTTATTTTTTAAGTGATTTTACGTAAGAAAAAATTTATTTATGTTATTTGTGATTTAATTTTTGGTTTTACGAGTCATAACTACATTTTACTTTTAATATATTTTCGATGTAATAAATATAAAGTATTGAACTGTGATTATTATAAAATAATATATTTCTTATTTTAAAAGTATTTGAAATTATTTTCAAACTTTTGTTATTAGTAATTAATAAAACAATAGCATTGGTGACTCTGTATAAAAAAAAAATACAGAACCTCCCTTGAGTTTTTTCTTTCGTTTTTTTTCTTGTACTCTCCTTTGAAATTCTTTAATATTACACTCACTCTTCTTTAGTTTCTAAGATAGATTTACGTCTCTTAATTATTTATGAGTCATTGCAAATTTAAAATGACTTTATACCATCTCGACCTAACAATGCAATCATCACCACCCCTTATTCTAAACCCTCCCTTCTTCCTCCCCCACTAGGCCTCAAATGATAAACCACCACAACCCAGATGCAGAAACAACAAAACAGCAGTCTTAGGAAGGTCCTTTTAATTTTCCCATACCTTTGTCCTTCGCGAGCACAATCTGCAACCTTTGTTCTTGCCGCACTTCTCTAGCAAGTTGAGTTTCTTTCAAGTCCTCCTGTTGAGTTTTTATTTTTTTTATCAAGGATAATTTTGAAATTTTAAAAGGTTTTTTTAGAATTAAGAAACGTAAGTGTAATATTAAAAAATAGAGGAGAGTAATTGTAATATCAAAGAATCTTCTCGAAAGTCTTTGTAATTTTTTCTTTTTAAAAAAATCTTATTGACTGCTTAATAAATAAACAATATTCTCTTCTTTTTCTAAAATCTTTATTAATTTTTTTATCTATGTTTTTTTGGTAATTTTTTTCAACCGGTGATAACCTTGCTGATTGATTTTTGAACTTTTTCAAAAAAATTAAACTCAATTAAACGTAGGGAGTGGCTATTATTAATTTAACTATTTGATAATAAAATATATCTTTTTATTTGACAATAAAATATTATCACTAATATGTATTTAGGTTCACTAAAATATCTTTGTTCTATTATTAATTTAACTATTTGACAATAAAACATATCTTACATTTCATATGAATTGACTTACCAATCCTCTCTTTCTGCTTATAATCATATAAGTTTAATTTCATATTTTTTTATAAATGGGTTATGTCAATCACATATCAATATCTATAAAATCATTCAGCCAATATGTCTTAATTATAAAATTAGAGAAATTTTCAAAAAGATATGCTAATTATAGTATTTTTTTAATAAGATACATTAACATTAGAGAAATATTTTAAAAACAAAAACATGTATTGATTATAGAATTAGAGAAATTTTTTAAAAAGATACATTAGTTATATAATTTTTTTTAATAAGATACGTTATATTTAATATTGTCATATATATATATATATATATATATATATATATATATATATATATATATATATATATATATATATTATTTTTTCAAAACTTTCTTAAAACAATAGGTACCTAAACAATACACCAATAAATGTTTTAGAAAAAATAAGTAAGAATAAATAACAATAAGAGTTTAATATCTATATACTAAAGGTAAAAATTATTAAAATATAAAAAATCTTAATTTTATGTATCGAATTATTTTTTTTAATTTAACAATATGAACAAAGAAAAACGTATAATGAAATAAATGGTCAATAGTAGTAAACTATATTATCATTTAGTTATTTATCAATTTTTTTAATTAATATATTAGGTGATAGAGGGTAGGGATGAGAATTGAACATATGACTTTTCTTATCCTACAACTATATTATGGACTCACTTGCTTATTTATTTACTAGTTTTAAAATTATATAAATGTTATGTTTTATAAAATAAGATATGTAATTGTACACTACAATTTATTATTTCACCTTTGTTGTTATTCATTTTATTTATTGCTTTATAAAAAATACACAATATTATATATTATTCAGATAACTTTCACAAATAAAAAGGAATTTAATATTTAAATTTAAATAATTATATTTAATAAATTAATTCAACACCTATAATAACTAGTAACTACCTTTTTATTTTATGCAAGATTTTTTTATGCAATATGAACCTCAACGCGTAAACCTCTAATATTTAAGAAAATATGGCACATATAGAATTTGTATGCTTCTATTATTTTTTCATAAGCAAAATTTGGTTGGAGAGAAAATTAATTCTATTTCACAATTAGGATATATGTTTAGTTTCATTGAATACTTACAAAAGTATCTATAATTAACATATTTTTTTAAAAAAATTATCTAATTTTATAATTAAGACATAATTTTGTTTTTCAGTTGATTGAATGATTTTATAGATATCTATGTGCTTAACATATACATTTATAAAAAAATAAAAAATTAAACTTATGATTATAGTATATGAATTGAAGAAGGGATTGGTAAGTTAACTTATATATATTGTAAGATATGTTTTAGTGTCAAATAGTTAAATTAATAATAAAAAAGAATATTTTAATGAACCTAAATAAACATTAAGGGTAAAATACACTTACCTCCTTTGAGGTTTCATGAAATGAAACTCCACCTCATTTGTTTTGAAAAACCTACACTCCATCCTATTTCATTAAGGGTGTGTTTGGTGTATTCTATTTTATGATTTATTTTTTTATAAATTATATACTAAATAATAAAATTAATTATAAAATAAGTAATAAATTTAATTTCTATACACTTCTAGCATAAAATAAAATATTGGAAGATAATTTTTTATCAAATTTGACACTTTCTTGAATTTTTATTGGTTCAAAGTCAAAATTATTTTACATGTCAGTTTATAAAAACTAAATTCATAACTAATATTAAGAATTATATAATAATTATTATTTTAATTAATAAATTAATAATAAGCATTTCTATTGATTGATTATTTTTTATTTACATTTGATTGATCCATTTTATGATTATTATTTTAATAAATTTAATTTTAATATACTAATAGTATAAATGAGTTCTATAATGTATTCAAATATATATTGTCTCATAGCTAAAGTGATTTACTCCTATATCCACGACTTGAAAAATCATTTAAATGAAACGATTAATTAGATAATAATGCAAAAAAATTATATTGTCAATACATCAAAATTAAATTCATAAAAATAATAATTGTAAAATAAATCAAGCAATAGTAATTTAAAAAAGTATTAAATCATATTAAATAACTGCCTATAATGATAACTACCAACCATGATTTGATAATTTGTTGAATTTTTATTAGTGTACACAATAAAATTAGATTTTACAATTCAAACTAATAAAAATTTAAAATAGTGTTAAATTACATTAGATAACTAACTATTAACTGTGATAATTAAATTATTTATTTATAAAAGTTATTTTTTAATATTTTAAATCTCATTCATATAATTATGTTTTATACTAATATTATTTATTACTAATATTATTTATCACATATTATTTATTTTTTAAAAATAATTAATGTTTAATTATATATTTTAATATTACAATAAATTTTTATTTAATTTTTATATCTTAATTATTTAAAATTATTATTATTAATTTTTAATAAAACCAATTATTATTAACTTTTGATATAATCCTTAATTTTATTTATGAATTTAATTTCTATATAATCACAGTATAAAATAATATTAATCATGAATCAATAAAAATTTAAAAATAGTGTCAAATTTTGTAAAAAATAATCTGCAAATATTTTATTTTATATAATCAGTATACAAAAATTAAATTTATTATTTATTTTATAATTATTTATATGATTTAACATATAATTTATAAAAAAATAAATTATAAAAGAAAATACTAAATACATCCATAGTAAAATGAGATAAAGTGTGATTGCATTTGACCCGAACATTAATAATATGGAAGTAGCGATAAGCAAAAAAGAGCGGCACTGGCCACTCCCTTAAACGTAAGTTATGTCTCAGATTTCTATAATAAATAATAATGTTTCTTTTTCACTTTAGATGCAGCGGCCTCGTTACTCCGAGAACCTTTGCGAGGGAATATTGTCGTACGAAGGAAGGCGCACAATAGAGTTGTCCCCTTCGGATACATCAGCACCCATCTGAAGCACACAATCCCCATGTCCAGCATTAAAACTCAGTTGGGTTCTTCCACTGGAAAGTGAGATATGGACCTGAAAAGAAAACAGCAATATAGTAAGGCAAATGCAGTAAAGAGCTTCTGGTCATAAATGTATTGATTATGAAACTTACAAAACTGAACATACAAGACCAGCTTAGCATATGGTCTTTTGAGACAGTAAGCACAGATACTCGTCGAGATGAATACTTTTCCTACACATAAAAGAGACTGCTCTATCCCTAGATAAAGGCATGAGGACGAGGAAGCAGCAGCGAGCGAGACATGTGGTGGTGGCCACTGGCCAATTGATCGGGTTTATTAGTGTGTTTGGATTAGCTTTTGTGCTCAATAAAGCTATAAATCAAAATGTTCCTGAGGAGAGTTTTGGAAAGAAAAATGACTATTTACTAAAATTTTAGGGGCTTAAACCAACAATACACTTAATCTTAAAATTGACTTATGATCATGTTTGTAAATGAATTGATTGACTTCTTATGAAAAGTGGATCCAAACAAATCGATTTGACCGGAAATTATTTGTAAAAGAATTGAACTCCATACTTTCAGTGATTCTGGGGGCAACAGTAAGTTTGATGGAATGAACCGAATGAAATGAAATGAAAAATAAAGGAACCATTAAACTCTTGCTTAGATGGATTATAGTAATGGATAGAAGGAAAACAAATGGAATGATGCTACTTAGGAAGACAATACTTAAATCTAGTTTAGTGAACATTCAGTTTCGCCCACACACCAATCTTACCTTTACTTTGGGGACCCCAAACTCACTTGCACTTATTTGATGATAAGGGCACCCAGTGTATAACGTTCTCACTTGATGGAATTAAGAAGGGACATGTATGCTTTACCATCACAAGCAAGAGATTATTTTTAGATTTGAATTTACACAAGAGCAGTTACCATTATCCGACACTTACCTTCTTTGCACTTAATTGATGATGTTCAGCAAAAAATATATTTGCCCATTTTCAATGTTATTTTTGTTTCAAACTACAGTTTGAGTAGAAATAAGGTTTTGTTGTTTTTCCCTTAAGCAACATTACCTTAGCTTTTACTTTCTTTCTACAACAGATAAAGTTCTTATTATATCTTTCTTACTTAGTCTTTTCGTTTTCTTTGCTATTTTTTTAGATTTTTAATTTAAAATACTTTCACATCTTATTATTCTCATTTTATTTTATCCTATAATTTGTTTTTAGATACTTTATAATAAATTATTGAGAGTTCTTCGAATACTCCTATAAAATTCAAGGGTATCAATACTTATTAGTTATTTGTGGTTAAGAATGAGTCACATATTCTATTAATCCAAGTTTTTTTTAAATTTATCAATCACAACTGTTGATTACACAAAGGTACTAATATCCTATGATTATCGAAACAAAAACCTAAATTATTTGTTATGTAAAAAATAATTATGTTAATTGGTGTATATTACTTATTACATAAAACATATTACAACTTGATTAGTTAAGATTGTAACCAAGATTTTTTATTTCACAAAAGGATTAAAAAATAAAAGATATAATAACATTTATATAATTTATTAAAGTATATTTTAAAAAATGAAATGAAAAAAGAAAAACATTAACAATCAACATTGCAATATATACCCTTTTCACTAATGTCAAGTAAAAGTTATTTTGATCAATATCATCCAAACAACATTCATGTTGACAAGCGCACATCAAGATAATGGTTTCCAAACATAAATCACGCTATATCTGAACTCACTTTTGATCAAAATCCAATTCACAAAATCCCATTGATTCAAAATAAGTTGCCAACTCCAATCCAAACACACAATATTAACAGGTTTAAAAAGTTAAAAGTTAGGATGGTAAAACAAATTGAAATAATTTTTCCGTACTTCCCATTCTTTAATGTTCCAAGAAAAGTATTATGTTTCTCTCCCTTACCCAATAATAAAAGGAGGAATGGTCATCTGGATCTTTTCCACTTTGTTGAAATTCATGGTGATCAGAGAAAAAGAGAAATAATTGAGTGAAACTGAAATAAAATTTTACTAATAATAATAAAGAGGTAATACAAGTGTAAGCATTCTTATATAGATAAGGAGCATAATAAACCACTAACTAATATCTAACTAACTAAACTAACCACTAACTAATATCTAACTAACTAAACTAACTTCAATTAATTTCTAATTACAATTATATCCTCCAACACACTTGATTCCACAACTTGGTAACTGGTTTTTCTTTCTATTCCATAATCCATACATCCAAATGAATTAATGAGTCCTGAAGATGATGGTATTGATTCAATAGTCATCTGTTATTTATCCAAAACTCTTGGTCAAACTCAAACGTTTGCAGAAAATTTTTAACAAACGATGTTTAATTTTGTCCAAAAAGTGCTGAGTTAACAATGAGTTCCAGACAGTGACTCGGATTGAAGTGGGAGGGGATACAAAGGTGAAAAAGATATCTTGGTACATAAACAACAACAATATAAAGAATTGAAGTGGGAGGGGATACAAAGGTGAAAAACATATCCTGATACATAAACAACAACATCAATATAAAGAAAGGAATGTCAGCTAAAGACTGGTACCTCTTCTGTTTTCTTGGTGCCAACAAGTATGCCTTCAAGATTAAGCTCAGGAATATTCACTTTGATGCGTCATTTCCTCCATTATGAAGTAGAACAAACACATTTGTGGGATCTGGTAGTTTTTACAAGGACGATAAATGCAAATGAATTCATATTAATGACTTTCATGAAACCAAGTGACACTGCATTACTAAAAGTCTTTGAATGATAGGTTTTACATCATATCAACAAGGAGGTTTCACCATTACCCTTCCTCTTCTGAGGGTAGGTAGTACCCCCTTAACAATTTGAGGATGTTTGATTTGTTTCCTGTTTTCATTTTTCAAATGACATGTTGTTCCTAATATTTCTAAAATGACACCTACTTTTAACCATGTTTTTTGTTATCAAACGGACATTTCTCATTTTTACAATTTCCTACACACAATTTTGAAAACAACAACCAAAGTAAAAACATAGCAACATTCTTGTAATTATCATGGAAAACATATCATTTGAAAATGAAACGGAAAAAAGGCAAACCAACCACAACCTTAGTGGTTAATAGCTCTCCAGGAGTTCCACTTTCTTAAAATATAAATAAAGCAAGTCTTTTTTGTATTCATATTTCAATTAAATGGGAATCCACTAATTCTGATCCAGCCTCTTAGGCAGAGTATTGATCGCAGTGCATGAACTAAACCCACCACTTAAAACGTGTTCCTAGTAAAAAAAGGAAAACTATAAGTATTTCTAGTTTAGGAACAAGTAATCACTTGGTTAATTAAGCCGATGACGGTCACTCATTAACCGCTCTTTTTTAACATTGTTAACCAGTCGAGTGGTTAATTGTGATTAAAGTGCAAATATTTTAGCAAGAATTCCTTTCTTGTTATTTCCTAAAATTTACTTGGAGGCTGCATAATCTAAATGGTTATAACAAAATAATGAATCCAATAGACTTTACTATGGTCAGCTCATGCAAGGAGAGGAGTGAAGTGGAGGTGTGTACCAAACTTTAAAAGATGGAAAAAAAAATTGGAATAATTGGACCAGTTTTAAATCTTGTGTTTGACAATTATCTAAGTTTTGAAACACTAGTTCTTAGTCTTAAATAATCAGAATCTATGTCAAAACTAGTTCAAATGAAATATAATACAGAGTTGGCTTTATAGTTATACTAATCAATTTATTCTAGATTACAACATTCTTAATTCTCTTCCCTTTCTTTTACCTCAGTTTAACTTTCTATAAAAAGTCACCTTGATGTACTGGAGAATAGTTTATACTAAACTAGTAACTAGTTCAAAATCACAGTTTAGGCAAACTAAGAATTATTATAACTATTTTTTTTACATAAAATATGCAAACTAAGAATTATTTAGAACAGATTCAATTTTGTAATTTGTATAGATTGCAGACACTGCCATAAGAATCTAATTTTTCATATAAAATTATAAATACACTGCTCAAACTCAGCATGTTGAATGGAAACATAAAAAGAATACAATAAAGTTATAAATCAGTGAGTAATTTGAAACCAAGTTAAATTCAACAATTTAGTAAACTGCATATATCTTTGTGGTACTCAAATCAAAATTGTAATCTTCTGACATTGTCCTATAAATGACAGCAAAAATTTCTTGTGAAAAATAGTGTGTACACAACCCTCCAACAACCTTCACATTTTTTATTTCATACAACAATCCCAAAATATCAAGCCAATTTGCCAAATACTTTTTCCAATAATTATCATTCAATCTATTTGCCATATGGTGAGTAACTTAATTAGCAGCATTTTCTTTTCAATCACATTTAATTTTTATTAGAGATATCTTGTATCTATTGAACAATTTATGAGCCTCCACCTAAAAGCTTAAGATTTTAGGATGGTTGGATTCACGATATTAGAGCCTGTACTTCTAAGTAGTTAAGAGTTTGATATTTACTACTACCATTCTTAAAAATAAGAATGGAATTCCACAAGAAGGTACAGTGAACTTAACTTATGCATTGTCTAGACTTCATGTCCTTAGATTTTAGGGAGATGATCATTGACGATCATCAATGTAGCCAATACTACCTAGTAGGAAAAGCCTTTGTTGTTTTTGTTGCTGTTATATATTAAAGACTAAACTAGCAATTTGATCCCTCTAAGATACATGCAACTTCAGTTTCGTGTCTAAAAGATTTTTGACATCAATTTAAACATTTAGTCATGAAAAGTACAAATAACACCAGTTTAGTCCCTAAAAGATTTTTGACATCAATTAAGTCCTCAAAGATATAAATGACATTACATTGATTTTTGAAAGATGCATATAACATTAAATAAGTTCATAAATTTATAGAAAGTGAAGGATCAAATAGATGTCACATGTATTTTCAATAACTAATATGATATCACATTTATCTTTTAGAGACTAAACTAATATAAAAAAAATAGAGACTAAATTGATGTCATGTATATCTTTTAGGGACTAAACTAATGTCAAAAACATTTTAGGGACTAAATTGCTATCACGTATATTTTTGAGGGACCAAATGGTTAGTGTAGTCTGTATTATAAAATGGTAAGTCATCTAGAGAAGGAAATTTGTTATAGAAGGAAATTTCTCCTTGATTTCTATATCAAGTTAGTTAAGTTATATATGCTTTTACTAGGAGTTAGTAGTTAACACAACCACCTATAACACTTAGGGTCCATTTGGCACACTAGATAGGATAAAGGCTATAGTATAAGGCCTGATAGGACTTGATAATATAAGGTTTGATAAGCATTTAATACTATAAGTGTTTGATGTAACACTATATAAGATATTATATTTTATATTTTATAATAATATTATTTATTTATAAATAATTCTAATATTTTAATTAAATATTAAATAAAATCTAATTTTTATTAATAATTTAAATATAATTTTTAAATATAATATTTATGTAAATATTTATTAATTAAATTTAATATATTTTAAATATTATTATTTATTTCAATATTTTATAATTATTTATTATTTAAAAAAATTATACAAATATTAAATAACTCTTTTATATATTTTTAATTTTTTAATTTTTAATTATAATTATTTAAATTTTAATTTTAAAATAAATATTAACTCAAAATATTTTTATTATTGATCCTTAATTTTATATATTACATTATTTATTATTTATTTTAAATATTTATTTCTATTTAATATTTTATATTTATTGATTATAATTACTTTTTATTTTTATTGTATATATCTAGATTGATATCATATATTATTTGTTAACAATATTTATTTATTATGAAATAATTTTATTTATAAATTCTTATTTATTATTATTTATTTAAGAATTATTTTATTTTAATAAATATTAAATCATAAAAGTAACCTTATACGTTAAAAGTTAATTAGGGCTTAATACGGCATCCTGATGTTGTGTTAAATTATACAACATTTTAACGTATAAGGGAGTTATGTTGTATAAACTTATATAATATGTTATCTCACCAAACAATGTATAAGAGCATAACATATAGTATAAGCTTATACTATCATGCCTAATACGACATACCAAACACACCCTTACATCAACATTTTAAAAAACAAACACCACCATATAAACAGACCATTGATTTATGAGAATAAATGAAAAGACCAAAAAAATAATATAAATGATAAATGACCACAATATTTACATAAAATTAAAAGTTGTAAATCAACATGCAAAAATTGTAAACCAAGATGCAAAAAGTTGTAAACTAAAGTGCAAAATTTTTTTACATCCTGGTTTATAACTTTTTGCATTTTAGTTTATAATATTTTGCATATAGTTTACAATATTTTACACATTGGTTTATAACTTTTGACTTGGTATAAGTGTGGTGATGATTACGTATCACTCCTCAAAAAATAAAGATGAATACCTAATTTGAAAATGCAGCCAACCATGTCCAGTCCTGGCAATGCTTAAGCTTATCACAAGTCTCAAGTGGTGGTAGATTGTGAAACAATATTCCCTCTTTCCCTTGCTCTCCTCGCCATTAACCTTGCCATCATTTTTTCCATTGCCCTCACCGCCACCGTTTTCATTGCCGTTGACATCACCTTTTCCATTATTTCCCTTGCCATCACCACCTTTTTCATTAACCTTGTCACCATCATCTTCAGCTACATTATGTGCAGCTGGCTTATTGTCCTTCTTTGGGGAGTATTCAAATCCTTCAATATGGGGAAAGGTGATGAAGCTGGGGAAGTATCTTTAACATTTACATGTGTAGTACCACTATTCTTGTCATTATTGGGGGGTGGTTCCTCTTTGTTGTTATTTGGTCAGCAACATGGTTTGGATCTGAATTCTCCTGATTAGGCATGGAAACCCTAAACAACACAACTTTATTTCAACAACAATAAGGAATGGAACCAATTCTCAAACACCAAAGAGAGCATCACACACAAAAAAAAAACCACACACACACACACAAAAAAAAGACTCACCTGTGTTGGATTTTTACCAGCCAACTTTGTGTGTTCCCTAACAAAGGAAGCATCAAATTTCACAACAAGAGACGGTAACAACAACAATAGAAGTGCCAGTGACATGTGTCTTCCCATTTGTGATCTTTGAAACAAGCCTCAAAGTTCACACCTTTGATCAAAAAGAGTTGATGGACAAGTGGAAAGGAGAATACCCAGAAACCAATTTCCGGGAAAATTAATGGGGTTGCATTGAAGTGGGAAACAGATGAGAAAGATGGAAACTTATTTTTCAGGGCATTTGTTTCGGGATATATTTAATTATTTTTGAAAATAGGTAGTTGAGAATGATGTGTTCCTATGTTGGTTACAAGTTTTATAAAAAAATTTCCGGGTATTAATTATTCCATGGAAAAAAAATTTCCTATAATTTAGTGAAATCTCATTCTCAAGTTGAAGGGTAGGAAAAAAATATTTTCATGACTTGGGAATCACAATTATTAAGCACAATTACTAAATCATCTCTCAATTATATGACTTTTTCCCTTTTTATGATTGTATTAAGGGTATTTTGGAAATTATGATATATATTCCAGGAATCCAATTATAAAACAAATAAGTTTTAAATTTATTCAGAAAATCTTAACAAATAATCCCAGAAATGTTTAATGCTAAATAAACAATTTTTAAAGATACCCAAGAATCATATTTCCAAGAATATCATTCATGAGAACCTAATTTCAAATCTTGAAACAAACGTCCCTTAACTTTGGAAAAAATCTCAAAATTGAAGATTGAAGTAAATAAGAGAAGGAAAATGATGGGGTTTTTGTAGTTGTTTTCTTCTTTGGATTTGGTTTTCAATTGGAACAAAGGACATCGTAAGGGTATTAGGAATTACAAGGTGGAAGGATGGAAGGAATTACAAGCTTTCAACAAGGAGAATTCTCTCTCTTTCTCTCATCACTGGTTAAATAGGAGAGAGAAAGAAACGTGTAATGGAATAGGCCTATATGGGCTAGGTTAATGTTAAAACGGGCTGATTTGGTATGCATGGGCCTAAGTCCATTGAACTTTTCTAAGCAAATGAAGAGGCGACAAGAAAATTCAAATAAAAAAAGATGTATGAGTTGGGCTTAGGTTTGTTGTCATGTGTAATTATAGGATTTTTTATATAATGAAAAAAACACATTATGTACAAAAATACTGAAATGGATCATTTTATACCAAATTAAAATATGAACTTTCCATTTTTTAGGGGAACAACAATTTCGAAATAACTAGAAATCGTTGTAAGTTATAGTGATTTTGAAACAGATACAATTGGATTGACGCATGTCTTAATTGTTGGAAATCACTACAACTTACGACGACTTCTGGTTATTTTGAAATCATTGTAACTTACAACAATTTCTAGTTCATAGGCCCATGTATACCAATTCATTGAAAGTGGTCCCCCCTACGTGATCACTCAAAATTCACTTCTCTCCATTTGTTTTACTCTAAAAGCTCTAGTGAAAGTGTTGAAATGACAATAAACAATATTTCCTGCTTGGATGAGCTTACTTACATTGTAGGAAAATTGATTGAGAAAGTAATTTTTTTTCCAATTATTTCTTAAAATTTTTTGTATCTAGTTTATTTATTTGTTATTGTTAGTTACTAATTGTAGCATGATATTTAGGATTTTTAAGAAATTACATTTAGATTTAGGGTTTTAATTGTTGCGTGGGTGGAGTTAGGATTTTAAATAATTATTTATTGATAATTGATAGTTAGATTTATAGTTTTGATAATTAGGCTTAGGTTTAGTGGAAAAAACATTTAGATAAGTTTATTTTTTTGGTTTAAGGTTTAGGGTTTATACTTGGATTTAAGAAACAAATTATTAAGTTAGTTTAGTTCTTTTGTAATTAGTATTGATAACTGAGTTTATTTGTTTTCTCACAAATTGATACAGCCTAATCAAGTCTTGCATAGAAGAAAATTAAAGGTGAATTGAGCACCTGAAGCTGGATGGAACTCAAAGGTCAAAGTGGGAAAAATCGATAGATTGACCAAATTTTCTCAGGTTCCTGTTCGAGTATTGACCTGAAAAAATACATAAAGAAACTGGAAAAACTTACCTCTCTCCACACCTCCTCGCTGCCTCATCAGATCTAATCTCCGCTCATCAAATTGTCTCCTCTCCTGCTAGCAAAGCTCTACTCGTTGCTCATTCTTCGCTTGTTTTGTGCTTCTACTCCTGCTTCTTCGCCATTCTCTTTGGGCTTATGCTTCGCTTTAGATTTTGTTTATGAAAAACGATTTTTCATTATATTACTCAAAGTATGCCACTTAATTTAAATGTGATGGAACAACTCAATGGGTTTGGACTGAGTCCACAAAATGCTAGAGAAGAAGAGGGAGGGAAAGTGGGAAAGACGTGGACCACGTGGTGCTTCTTTTCTTTTATTTTTTTGTTTCGTTGGTGGGATTTGGGATGGAGCACAATGAAATAGGAAAGGAATGAATTGGACCTAAAGTGCCAACAAATATCCAATTTCTTTTAATGTTGGGCCTATACATTAGCCCATTGTTAATTCTATTTTTTACATTTTCATCTTACTTTATTGTATGTTTGAGCTTTTTAAAATCTAAGACCTCTATTTTTTTTATGAGTGTCAACATTTACATTTTAAAAATAAATATAATTATTTAATTAAATATTTAAATATAAATATTTTATTATATTCCTATTGAATTTAATTGCTGTTTACCTTTAAACCTTTAACCAATACCTTGACGTTTCGATGCCAGGTCCAATTTTCTCTTCTTGAGTCTTGCATCCTAGACATACTAGGCTTGTGGCACCCCAGCATCCACAATTGCAAGTGTACCTGCAAGCTGCTAGTTTTTTGGAGACTACACAGCTTGGACACTTCGAGTACGATAGTGTACTTGTTAGTGTACTTATGGAGAGATAGCATCCAAAGCCACATACCTTCCACCTTCCTTTTCGAGTCTTTATTCTTGAATCGAAGTGCAAATTTTGAGTCGATATGGCAAATGCAGAATGCATAATATGCCACTAGATAGTGTCAGCCACTACCTTCTTCTATAACACCCTAAATTTTAACCCCTTAACACTCGAGTCGTGTTAAGGTTAACCTTTAGGTATTACATTCTAGTCTCATAAATTTTTTGAATAAAATAATATATAAGGAAAATAGTGATAATATTTTTTTAAAAATAAAACTAGAAGCCTTGTACATAAATAAATCGTGAACAATATTTATTTTGTGGAAACTAACTAATACATTCAAAATGCATATGAATAATCCAATGTTAAATAATATATATATATATATATATATATATATATATATATATATATCATAAATACATAAATAAATCCAAACGGTATGTCGTAAATATTAAATAAGTAGCAAGAATAATAAATATATTTTGGCTAATAGTGGTTCGGCAATCAATTAAGTAATTGAACTTCTAAAGGAAATATAATACATCTAAATATAAGCCTCATGGATTGAGATAAAATCCTAGCTACTCTCATAATCAAAAATAAAATCCTATATATATATATAATTATATTCAGTCACATAAATTATGTAGTTTAGCATCTTCGTTTACTTTCTCTTTTTATTCGTCCTTTTCTTTACACATTTCTTCCATTATGCAACTATTCCTTTATACATATCTTTCTTTATACATTTTTTTTTATTCACCTCTTTCATTATACATATCTTTCTTTATTCACCTATTTTATTATACATATCTTTTTTTATTCATCCAATTTAGTCAATTAGTGAGATCATTCAAACCAAAAACCAATCGTCATCGACAAATACAGTGGGAATAAATAAGGTGTTAGAACAATGATGATCACCTCTTTCTATTAATGATTATTTCCAAATAAGTAAGTTTAAGACCAACATGTTTAACATTAATTTTATATCACATTAATACTTTATCAAGGGGACATAGTCCAACGTCTTTAACATTTTATATTACATAAATAGTTTATTAGTGGACTTCCAATATCTTTAACAATATATGAATAGTCTATGGTGTAAAAAAAATATTGAAAAAATATATTAAAACTAAATTTGTATTTTATTATGTATGTAAAATTTCTTTTTTAAATTAAGAAAAACTTGTTTAATTTATCTAGATAGGGGTAATTAAAAATAGAATGCTATACATATAGCACTACTACACATTTCAGTTTTACTAACATTTAATAATTGTTACTAAATCTTAAAAAAATATTGCTATTCCAATTACTAACATTTTTGCAAATGTTGTATTTATCCTATGTCACTAAAGTATTTTAGCAACATTTTTCTATACTTTTACTAACATTTTAAAAATGTTACAATACTTATTTTTTGTAACATTTTCCAAATGTTAATATTTACTATCTTTTGGTAACATTTTTTAAATGTTACCATTTATTATTTTTGTAACACTTTTAAAAATGTTGCAATTTACTTTATTGTGCAACATATAAAAAGTGTTGCCAATTTAGATGCCAAAACTAATATGGTTTAGCTTAAAAAGTGTTACCATTTACTCCTTGGGCTCATATTTATAACACCACCACATTAAGAATCAAGCAATAACTTTGAATAAAAAAAATTTTCATTCAAAATTCTACATATCCATTACATTAAAAAATGAAAAAAAAAAGATAAAATAAATAGTATCACTCTTCTAAAACTTTTACTTACCAAAAATTTGGTGCAAAAGCTCAACTCACAAGACAAGATAAGGAGCAAGAAAAGTAAAACTATAAAACCAAATCAAATACTATGACACATTTACTCTAAATCATAATCAAAACAAAACTACTAACATAAAATTAAGTCACACTAGAAAAAGACGAACAACCTCTTCAAACTACATGATTCTTCTCTCTCAAATCAAGCCTGCAAGCAAAATCATCCCAAGATGTAAGGAATTAAAAACAGTAGCATGGCAAGACAAGCAAAAGCAGTGTTCACTATCAGCTACTTAAAGGTAGAAATCTGATCCTTGACTTATAAAAGGGCAGTTTTAACTGATAATATTATGATTAAAATTGACATGCAGAAGAGAAATAACTTACTCCCAAGGAACATCGCCGACAAGCATCCAATCTCCATCCTTAACTTTCTCCCAAGGATTTTGGAATAGGAAAATGTTATATGGTGCAAAGTGGCTATGTAGAATTCAAAAGGGAAATATCATGGCCATGCAAGAAGCTTAGCATGAAAATCCTAAATGTTTCGCAGAATTTTTGATCAATTTGATAACACATCATAGAAGCCTTTGCAACTCAAACTAAGATAACTTACATATAAAGGAAAAATAGTCAATTTTACAGCTGATAAAAACTGGTCTATCAAAATTCAACTTAAGTAGCTAATGAAAGCATTTTTGAAGAAGGTAGAGAAAATACCAATGGTAAAGCAGTTGAACATCTTCTCAAGAGCTTAATAAAGTTCCTTATAGTTGTTGTAGATTTTCAGATCAACCTTTCTAAGATAAGGGGCACCATCCATGCTGTCCTTAACATGGAGACAACCAAATCCTGGTTTCCCCTCAGCTTCATCATTGTTCTTTGTCAAATTAGAGGCCATCAAGCTCTTTTTGAAAGATTGAATTGGTGGCCACCACACCCTGTGCCCTGTTGCAAAAGTTTAATATTTTCACTAGTCAGCAAAAATTCAACAACCACTAGATTTGAATTCCCATGGAAGACTTCACTTTTAGCAGAAGAAACTGCATGTAACTGAGACACTATCCATGTGTGTGTGTATATTTATGAAAACTGCAAAGCATGAAGTCGGCAAAAATTAACAATCACACAACCTTGTCACAGAACCGGTATCTTTATATTTTCAATCGTACAACTTGTTTTTTCATGAGCTTAAAATCTGCATAATATGATACTGAATTTTAATTTCACATTGATCAACACATTTTCAAATTCTTTATGAGAAGAAATCCATTGAAATGTAAAAAGCCAATCAAACTAGTTTTATGAATTACCACATCTTTCACCTTGGCCAAGGCAACCAACCAAAACACGACATCTCCAAAACTTTTATTAATTTGTTTCTTTCTTTATTAAAAGTCAGAATTCGATCTAAGTATCTTAACATTAATCAAAATATGTTGACACGGTAAGCAAATAAAACAGAAAACAAGCCAAAAAGGTTACACATAAATAGGAAGGAGGCAATTTCACCTACTTTGCAGCAGGAGCAGTACCTTGGTCACCTAATTTGTGGATGTACCAGGAGAGCAATCATGCTAGCCATTTGGATGCACAATCAGTTGAACAAGTAGTATCTCAAGCTATTCAAAACTGGAGGGAGAATGTGATTAGGAATACGAGAATGTGAAACTTTAGACTGCATTAAGGCAAGAAATAGTATCGAAATTTGATAAGGACTTACCGGCATAAAGGACTTACCTTCATCATGCGTTGCTCATAGTTTGTTTTTGATGATCCAACACCTGCATGCTCAAAATTACGATTGCATTTCTGCAAAATCCACAAGAACAAGGAGCATAGTTCCAAATCATTCATTCCTCAACAAATTCAGCACAAAAATATCAATATCACAGTTAAACTATAAATGCACATTAGAACCACAACAACAAACAAAAAAAGCCGATGCAACACAAGAAATTATAAGAAAATTGAAACCGTAGATCCATTCCTAATCAAAATTAAAATGATAAGATCTACACAAACTTGCAGGTAATCATCCAAAAATTAACCCTCTCGGTCTCGGAAATGGATCAAATGGCGGTGAATCAGGAAAAATGAGCAAGAACTAGAGATGATAATTCCACAAATTGAAAGAGGAATGTTAAATACCTAGTTGAACTTGAACTGGTGAGTTGAAGATTGCCATTGGAAAAGAACGTACCGATTGGAACTTTGGGAGGAAGAGAGGAATGGATCTGTTTGGATGCTAGGAATCATAGAGAAAATATAAGAGAAAAAGAAAAGGATTTCGATTGGTAATGAATTGGAGGCACCGGTGAAAGTGGAGGGAGAGAATCCGAAAGTGAAATTTGGGAAAATGGAGAACTGAGAAAGTAACAGTTGTACTTTTATTATAAAAAAATGGTCACAGGTAACATTTGCTTGATAAATGTTACAAAAATGTTAACATTTGTAACATTTGTATAAGTCTTAGTTAAAAAATGTTACTATATGTAATATCTGTAGTAGTGTAGAAACGTTGCCAAAATTTATTTCTAAAATGATAGTGATACGATCTTTAGCATTTAAATAAATAAAAAGTCATATTAGTATATTTCATCCAATAATTATATATTTTGATGATTTATGTCAATAATTTTCTGAAAGCTCAAGATCGCTCTTAATAATAACATGCACCCCTAAGGAGAGAAGATCGCTATAGTTTTTCTTTTTTTATTTATTTGTTTCCTAAATCACCAATGTTTTGAAGTCCATATTCGATTCCAACTAATTTGGTTCCATTCATGCTGATTTGTTATGGGGTAAAACTCTCAAGCACTAAGTTCTCTTCCTTTTCATTCACAAGGCTCACACTTGAGATTTTTCTTAAGGAGAATAAGAAACAAGCCACTTTAACCAACCAAACATGAGCAGAAGATAGCTAATTTAAAAGAGAAGAGAGAAATAATACCTATTAATAACATTCAAAACTTGAATTCAAGCTTTTAAAAGTTAAGATATATTTTAGTCCCTAATAGAATTAACATTTAACATATGAGTACAACCTAAAAAAGAAAAAAGTAGTAACACTTTCATCCAAAATTAAATATATTGTAATACGTTAGTCCTTCTATTAATTTTCATTTGTTAACTCTTAATGGAGACGATGATATGGTCCACTTTATTGTTGAAATTGTGTTTCAAGAGTACATGTAAAAGCACATTGATGTCTGTGAATGTCATATTTTTATCTTTAATTTAGTTATTTTTTTCTTTTAATTTTTTTGTGTGCTAGTGAAAGAAAAACCTACTTGCTCTTAGAACTTTAGAAACTTAGCTACACCAAAACTAGACTAGCAACTTCTTAAACTTTTATAAACCTTCTCTAAGGGCTAAAATTCATGTATAAAGATTAGGAAATATTGATGTTAAATGGTAATAAGAAAATGTGATAATTTAGAGGTGTTTTGCTAAATATTTGAAAGTGTTTTTATGTGAACATGAAGAAAATAAAGAGAGAACTGGTAGCTACAATTTTTGATAGATTTTGGGCAAAATAATGAAGTGTGGAGTTGTGTTTAGAGGGGTGTTATTTATAGAAAAAAGCTAGGGTTAAAATACTACTAATTTCATAATTTATTTATCATATTTAATTAGTTTAATTAGTTAAATATTAAAATTAAAAATAAATAATTTAATAAATTTTTAATTATCATTTAAAGATATACTAAAATATTAATAACATGATTTAAAGGCATTTAGTAAATTTTTATATAATTTAACAGTTAATTATTCAAAATAAGGTAAATTTACTTAAACTAGTCAATCTTAATTAGGTTAATTAATTAGTAAATGACTTAATTTTTTACTCAAACATTATAATAAGATTATTAGAGATATAATACAAGTATTCATGAAATTTATATAATTTTTCATAATTATTTATATTTTATTTGGTATTTTACACTATTGCTAGTTTTATTATGAATTAATTAACTAATAATTTATTTAACTATTTTTAAATCATTATTTTTTCTTCTTTAGCAGTCTAGAGGTCTGAACCTCATGTCAACTAGTGGCAAATTTTCTTGAATGATTAATATATGAAAATGATAAATTTTGCATATTTATCTTAAAGTTATATATACTAAATAATTCATAAAATAATCATAAAAATTAATTTTCCTTAATCTATTATCAAGAACATGTTTTTACCTTATTTACAAGTTATCTATAATTTTTATGAATTTTTCTACAATTTTTAATATTTTTATGTATTTTTACCTTAATTTAGTCTATTTTTAAATTAATTAAAATAATTAATCATCTACAAATAAAGTATGTAAACATTTTGCAGCTTCCCATGTGAATTTAAGCTCTCTTAACAAGATAAGGAAATAACCCATCTTTGTTGAAATTTTAAGTTAAAAATGGTTTAGATATATGTCATGTAAAATATATTTAACTTTATATATATATATATATATATATATATATATATATATATATTTTATGAGTCTGAATTATAAAATATTCTTGGTGTCATTTAATTGATTTATGAGTACTAGTGAGATTAATCAAAATTTAGGAAAATTATCTCAAAGGTTAAGTAATTAATTAGGTGTTTTAAGATTTATTTAAGTTAAAATCAATTAATTAAAGATCAATGTAATTTTTAACACTATCCATAGTCTAATGGAGAGGCCCATTCGTGGTCCTCTTTTCTAATATTATAACTTAGTTAAAAAAAATTTTTTACAAGATTTAGAGTTATTTTCTAGCATTTTAGGAGTTTATTTTACACCAAATAGGTTATTTTTATGCAATTATGCTAATATCAAAAAAATTTACTAAATATTAATATTTATTATTAAAATTATATTTTAAGTGTATTTATAATTTTTCTCATTTTTTAATTATTTTTTTGACACTCTTCATACTTTTCTAAGATTTTTATTAACTTTTTCTTAGCTAATTATGTTATAAACTTATTTTCTAGCATCTAGTGGAATATTTGTAATTTTAATAAAACCTAAGAGAATTATTAAAATTCCATATTTTTTGTGCTAAATTTCAATTATACAACTATTAGATCTTGTAATATTTCAAAATTTTGAGTAGTAAGGGTACAATTATCATTTTATATTATTCTATAATTTACTCTTTAATGATTATTCATGAATATTTCTTACCTAAAAATATCCTTACACTATCTAAATTTTTTTTTGATGAAATAATACTATATTAAGGAAAAATTGGGGATGTTATATGTCACACACCCTTCAATGTCAGTGCACATCTTATATTTGTTTGAGTACACACATCAACAACTCCATAATGTTAGAATTACTAGTATTTCCCATCCCCACCTTTTCAAAGTCTCTTGCTTTATACACTGAAAGAATTCCTTGTTTGAAGTGGCATGATACGAAGCCTGAGTTAACGACCCATTTAGCATATGAATTTGCAATATAACATTCTTCATCTATAAAGAGAGCAAAACCACTTCTCCATCCTTTAGTATTTTAGTCATTCATTGTGTCTTGACTTTTTGATTGTTTTTGTCTCTATTCTTCCAAGCTTTGTAATTTCTTTTGATTTGCCCTTCTTCACGCAATGGTAACATTTAAACCTTCTTCTAGATTAGGAATGTGATCAATCTTTTGATTTTCTGCGCCCTCTACTCTTGCTTCCCTCTCTGTTTTTTGTGACCAAGGCCTAGGAATTATCTATTCCTACCAAGACTTTCCTTCTGGTTTTCTTTATTGAACATATTGTCTTTGACTTAGACTAAAGAGGATCCCAGTTGAAGTAGGGTTGCTTAGTAACACCACCAATGTCTCTTAGCTATTTATCAAAGAACTCAAAAGTAATAGTACTTACAACTCATCATCCACTATATTTATGGTACTTAATTGATTCACCATATCTTGAGAGTCTCTCAAGTGCTCATACCAGACATTCTATCTCTTGGATTGATTCACCAGCTTATTGATTATCAAAGCTTTATTCTTGCAATCTTTTCTCATAAAGATCTTGTAAATTTTTCCAGAGTATGGATATTTGTTTGTGTGGTCACATGGTGGAATACACTTGTATTCACCCACTACCTAATTAATCCAATAGCCTTTTGGTGTTTTTTTTTCCAATTTTCTTCTGCCACGCCTTCGACTTTGTATCTCCCTTCTCTATAGGATCATATAGATCTTTGTAGAAAAATGTATCCTCCATTTTTTGCTTCTAGATGGAGTAATTTGCTACTGTCAACTTGATCAAGGTACCTATATTTTCATTTATTTAATTTAAATAACACAATCCTGACTCAACTTAAGCTCTTATATCACTTGTTAGGTTTAGGACTAATTAGTGTAATTAAATAATGTCAATATGTGTTAATGAACACCAAGATAAATTTGATAAAATTAAATCTACTAATCAACAAAGAAGTGTTAATAAATATATGCAAAATCAAAAGAAAATGGATACAAAATTTTAATGTGAAAACCTCTAAATACAAAAAAAAATCAAGGACAAATTCAAAAAAAATTCCACTTATTTCAAGATAATTATAAAATATTTTTTTCACACTTTCAAATTCAAGAGATAAATATAATATTTTCCAATAAGAAATGCTTATATTCAAACACTATAATTTTATAAATATCAAGCATAATAAAAATGATATCCAAAATATTCTTAGTATATTTATCTATATTCTGCACGCGCTGATATTTATCCACTCTCAATTTTTCTCACTCTTAAAGGATAATACTCGTCTCCACCCCTCTATAGCTATTATTCTTCACTGCTTGGTATGTGCTCCGGAATGAACAAAATACCTCTAGGCGCTGTATATTTTGACTGGTGGGCAAAGTTTTCTTTATATATGTACAACATCGAAATTCTTTAAACGTGTCAATTTTTTACTGTATATGTTTGAAAATTTTGCTCCTCCTTTTATATTTTTCAAAGTGGCTGGACGCCACAGCACTATCTCCATGCTTCCTATGAGGGGGGTTCAAGCCCCGAAACAACCACACTACGCATTAGGAAAACACCAGAAACATCATCAAACAAAAGTGTACCACACCCATGGGTGGATACCCGTGAGGAGTGGTCTGAACAAGAGAGAATCTAAACAAGGGAAGGAGACACGTGATATAGAGAGAGCGAGAGCGAAGATAAGTTAAAAGTTAAATTGAAGCAAGGGGAAAGGGAGAGGGAAGAGAACGACGCATGGAAGAAACTGCAAATGGTAAAACCAGAAATGATTTATGACGTGAGATGAATTTCGTAGTCACCATTCTACATGATCTCCACCACACAATCAATATTTATTTCTTTTTATAATATGGGTTGTTTAATTACATTGCATAGATTATGCCACGCATTTAGTCACATGATTTTGCTTAAAAGTCCATCGTACCATCCAACAGCGCTCCAAAGAAACTAGGATTAAATTAGAGTCTTTTTGTTTGTTTGCTTTTATTATCGTGAATTTTATGGATCGATTAAGTGTATTAGAATAAATAAAATGAAGAATGTAAATTCATGCTTTAATTTCAAAGTGCAACGATTACACTATGAGAGAAATCTACTCTTGATTATGAGTTTTAACATTTAAATAGAGATAATATGTGAAAAATGATTTTATTGATGAACAAGAAGTATTATAATGCTTCAACACCAAAACATCACAATAAGATATGAAGGAGATGAACTATATCTAAACTAAACTAAAAAAAGGAAAAAAGAGAAGAAAACTAAAAGATAAAATGTAAAGATTTGTGTGTTGATCCTGTAGTCTTCTTGTGCCAATTTCAGTCCTTTTAAATAGAGGTAACGTCTAGAAGATAATTTTCAACTTTAATCACATGTCAATTTGAAATAAAATTCAATTGCTTGTAACCATTCCACGACTAATTTGTTATTTCTACGATTAATTTGCATAACATTTACTATTCCCCATTATAACCATTATATTCCAACACGTGACCAAAATGAAATAATTGCATCATCTTCATTTGACACATAAGTCCACTAATTGGTTGGTAGTCATTCCAATACTTATCAGTACCACATGTAAGTGGCCACTTGCAACTTGCACATACATATCCACTTCACGGCTAGTTTCCATAATCAAGTTAACAAGAACCATTCAATTGTCACATGGACATCTATGTTAAGATAATTTTCATGTCTCCATAAATTGCTTTTAACTTTCAGCCACGTAACTTGAGCATTAACTATTACCTTTTTTCCATAGTTATTTCATTTAAGTCCATTTACACTTGGCTCCCTGGTTAAGATTTTAAAACATAAATTGTTTTTCTTCATTAGGTGCGCATGCCAATACTTACTAAATGCTCATAATTGTACTTTTATATTTTGTGCCCAATTAGTCAATTTTTAGGTGATAACAGCTTTATGTCGTCTTTTTATACTTTTTATTAAAGAATTGTAGGCCCAAGGAAAACGACCCAGGCTGCTTTTGGTTTTTGTCCACAATAAGACATGATAATGTCGTTCTTTCAGTTGGGGTACTCTTACACACGCCCACACCAATTATTACACCAATCCAAATGAGTGGTGTTTTTTTTTTTTTTGGGTTACAAATGAGCGATGTTTAATATTGGATAAGTGAGAACAAGCAACGTTTAAACAACATTATATTATTGCCAATTAAAGGCTAGCCTATCTCTGGCATTTTTTTTGGAAAAAAAATTAAATAATAGATTTAATGATTTATTAAAGTGGTCATACCACTTGTCAATATTTAATTATTTGAAAATATAAATAGAAATAAAACGATAACATGGAATTTCCATCTCTATCTCTATTTAAGGCGATCCGAATCCAAATCCAAACAGAATTGACTGATGAAGAAAAGAAGCATTTTGACACGGGGTGAATTAGTGAAATAAATTTTGTGCGAAAAATTAAAATCGAGTTACTTCAAATTGAAAATGTCAAGAGAATGACTTTTCATTATAATCAGACCAAGCAGGGCGTCGATTCGAGATCGGATTCTGAATCACATACATCACCGATCACCGAAGTGAAGAGGCAACGCTACTATCATGACCTGACCTCTTTTCTATCTTCTTGTTTGTTTGGTTCATGATAATATCTGGTACCATAGCCTCGTTTATCACTTGATTAGCTCGCTCACTAGCATCTTTGACTCTATTTATATGCAGATTATGATGGCAGCTGCTAATAGTATTGCATCAACTGGGATCGTTCTTGAACCACTTAGAAAAGGTAATTACGATAACTGGAGCACTCTTGTGAAAAACTATCTGGTGGGTCAAGGTCTCTGGATGGGATTGTAGAGGCTATCCCTGATCAAAAAGAAGATGACTGGAGATCCAAGAATGCTAAGGCGTTACATGCGATTCAACTTGCTTGTGGATCCGAGAACCTCTTCTACATAAGAACATTCGACAATGCCAGCGAAGCCTGGAATTCTTGAATATATTCAGACAAGTATTGAAACTGAATCTGAATCTGAAGCTGCAGAGAGTACACGGATTAACGAGCTCCACAGCTCCGTGGAGAAAGGTAAATCTGAATGGCAGAGAATACATGGATTAACGAGCTCCACACCTCCGTGGAGAAAGGCAAATTGTATGCTGCAAAAGCTTACGTCCGCAGGTACGTACTGGTTGAGGATATAATCGGAATCAGAAATTTGTTAAGAGTAGTTTATTAGATATTACTAGTTAGTTGGTTACATTCAATCTCACTTGTATTACTCACTCACTTTTCTCATTTCAGTAAATTCTTGCACGCATTCAGTTTCTCTTGAGTTATTTCCATCCCTTTCTCCATCATCATATCATGCATTTATTTCAACAGGTACGGTGATCCTGCAATTTCGTCCACCACCCCATCTATGGGCAGGACGATTCTTCACGTTGCAGTGGCTTCTGGTAGAGAAAGAATTGTGGAGGAGTTGCTGTCCATGGGGAATCTTAGTCAACTTGGAATCCAACAATCACTGAGGATGCAAGACAAGCGGGGATACACAGCTCTTGCTCTTGCTGCTGAGCTAACGGACAACAAAGATGTGGCAGAGTGGATGATTCATAAAGGAGGGGAGGAACTGCTTACCATCAAGACCAAAGATGAAGAGGAGATTCCAGTGCTTATAGCTGCAGCTCAGGGTCATAAACGAATGACTAGATATCTTTTCTTCCAGACTTCCATTAATGATGAGTTCATGTCCAGTTACGATGGCCGATTGCTTCTTAGGCGATGCATCTATGCGGAGATATTTGGTAAGATAATCGAAATGATTTTAAGAAATCATAGAGATAAATTTTATTTTTTAAAATGGTAATAATATAGAATATTTATGGACAACTTCTCGCATGGCAACATATTAATTATTAATTTTTATAATATTTATATATTATAATATTAAATTATATTTTAAATGAATGATATATTATCTCTATAAAATTTATTATAAAACTGTTTATACTCACATTACTTCATCTTTTCTCTAAAATTCCATCTTTTATCACATTATTATTATTATTATTATTATTCTTGAATACATAAAGTGAGAAACAACTATTTTTTTTTGTGATAAAATTTTAGAATTTTTTCACGTAATCATCATTATTTTGAAGTCAAAATTTATTTTTTAAGTATGATTTTAAAGTTAGAATTTTTTTTTATGTTATTTGTGATTTAATTTTTGGTTTTATGAGTCATGACTATATTTTACTTCAAATTATTTTTAAGAGTTTATCTAATCGGTGTTTCAAATATAAAAAGAATAACTTTATATTGAAAAAATAAAATTTTATATTTTTAATACATGTAGTCCATTAAAAACTCTTGAAACCTCTCTTTTGAGTATTATTAATTAATCGCTTTAGAGTACTTGTTAGTAAAATCTCTATTTTAATGTAATGAATATAAAGTATTGAACTGTGATTGTTATAAAATAATTTATCTTCATATTTCATGAATATTTTAAATTTTTATTAGGAGTGTTTAATAAAACAATATCAATCCGTCAAAAAAAATAAATATCACAAACCTGACTTCTGAATGAATAAACTATAGTCTGTTTCTTTTATCTAAACTTTTTTTATTTGTTATCTATGCCTTTTTGTTTTTTGGTAATGTTTTTTCAACTTGTGTAACATTACCTACTGATTTTTGAACCTTTTTGTTAAAAAAAAAAAAAACTCAATTAAACGTAAGTTGTACTTATAACTCACCTTTGTATAAATAAATAATAATAAAAGAAAACGTTTCTCTTTTAACTAGATGTTGCCGCCTCCTTACTCAGAGGGCGAGAACCTTTGGGAAATTCTTTCGCTGATAAGTGGCTTGCCACAGCGGCTTCTTGGCATTAGCTCGCATGCCTTCTGCATTTCATAGTGGAGCCCAGCTTCGGTGGTGGAATCAATTTATCTATAATTGTGAGTTTACATTTCTGAAACAAAATTTGTAAGGGTGAAATGCATTTAGCTCTCTTGAAATATCGAAAAATAATATTTTATTCTATTTATTTTAAAAATTTATACTCCATCATATTTTCAAAATGTATATTATTTTTATTTTTTTAAAATTTTGGATTTTTCAAATAGTGTAAAATTTTAGACATATTAATTTTGGTTAGCAACTAATGAAACCAACTAATTACAAATGTACCATCACATTTTTAAACAAAAATAAAATTTCAAAAACATGTTTTAGCTGTTTTTTAATTTTTACTTTTAAAACATAAAATTTATTTTTTATATTATTTAAAAGTTAAGGGTAAAAAAATGTATGTTTAAATTTTTTTATTTTTTATTTTTAAAAATTAAAAATGCATTTACTTTTAATTTCCAAATGTTAGATTTTAACATTTGAAAATATATGTAAAAAATTTTTATCAAAGAGGAAATAGAAAAACTATCAAGTCAATAAGAAATAATATTATAAAAGATTCTTTTAGGGTATATATTGTAATAGAAATAAAATGAATTAAATATTATTTTTATGATGTCCTTGAACAGTAACACTGTTTATCATGTCATTAAAATTATAATTATTTTAGTCAAATTTCATTGAAAAATCGATGCTTTTAAAATTATGGATGGACGCTGGTATAAGATTTATATACTTACGCATTAAATAACTTTTTATAAAATATAATTTTTGTTAATTCAAGCATTTTACCACATATCATGTTAAATTTTTGCCAAATTTTAAAATAATTAGGACACCAGTATTTTGGAAAGTGGGTGAAACCGGCCAATTCGTTGAGGGTCAACCCAGAAATATGTTATGAAAAGTCAACTCGTTTTACTAATAAGGGTTACATATATCATCTCATTTTAGAGTGGATTGGTGTTGTCCCGCAAAAAAAAAAAAGGAAAAAAGCTTGCTTTTAATAAATTTATTCACATAAAAATTTTAAAAATAAATAAAAGTTATTAAAAAAATTTATCTGAAAACCATGGTTTTCAGATTCGACATGTGATCACCTGGTTGAATTAGAATATATATATATATATATATATATATATAAATTTAAATAAAATATAATAAAATAACATGTAGTTAGCAATTTGACACTCTTTAAAAGGTCTAAATATAAAAATATAAATTCCTAATTGTAATTCATATTTTACACACAAATCACAATTGATAAGTTCAAAACATAAAGAAAGTTTTTATTATAATGATAATTGTAGATTATAACTACCTATTCAAATATTTTAATATTTTTATGTTTTTAATATTTATACAGTTGCTGGTAAAATATTTGAAATTATAGTTATGATCTACAATTATCATTCATAAATCTATAATAATAGTATTTGAAATTCATTACATGAAAAAAATTTTATATGTTATTTATAGAAAAAATTATGTCCCACCATTTTTATATTCTCAATATTTAAAGTAAATTTCAGAACTTCATATCTCTCTTCATTAACACAATAAAATTACTCTACAAATATTTCAATCAAAATTATTTAACATGAAAATAATAACAAATAATATTAATAAAATGCTAATTGAACATATTATTACATCAATAAAATTTTATATGTGTAATTATTATAGTATCAATGATAACAAAGTTATTAGAATTATGTTACCACAAAAATAAAAAATTACTGTTGATAGTAAATGCATTCATATATTTTGAAGACCATCATAAAAAATAATGTTGGAAATTCATCCCTCAATTTAAATGTTGGAAAAGACTCATTCTATTATATATAGGGATTTATTTTACATAGTTAATTTTTACATGTATATTCTTCCAAAATCACTGCATATTTTCTTTAATTTTTTCCTAAAAGTTATATCAATAATCTATTTTTCAATTATTTCTCTTTCTCAAAAAGTCACTAGAGCTTTTGAAAATCATAAAAAAAAAACTATCTATCTATCTATCCATCTCACTATCAATTTCACAATTTCTTCATATTAATTTTTTTTGAAAAAATGACTTTGATTTTTCAAGTATTTTTTTAAAAATTAAATAATTAAATTAATTTTTTTATTGAAAATAATTGTATAATTCATGCACTATTTGAATAATTGAGATGACATAAATTAGGATTATTTATATTTCTTAATAATTATAATATCTATTTTAAAATTGATATTTTAATTTACTAAAATGATGTACAAGGAAATGAGGTATAATTGAAGTCACATAACTTAAATTTATTCATTATTTTTATTTATTAGAAAATATATTTTTATAAATTAAACATTTTAATTTATTAAAAAAATGTAAATGATTAAGAATAAAAAACAGGGCTAAGGGGCTGCACGCGGGATTACCTAATAGAGACGGGAGTGGGGATAAATTTAGTTTTCATAGGGATGGGGCCAAGTCCTTGTGGTTAAGGCATGTCCTATCTCTCATGGGTATCCATTTTCATCTTTATAAATGGATCATGAGTTAATAAATTGTCAATTTATTCTCTTGCATTCGATAATTTTAACTTTTAAAATGTGTAAAATTTTCATAAAGTATAGGCTCTTTATTCTTAGTTAAAGGTTATCTATAAAAAAAATTTCAATCTCATGAATATGATTTTCAAAGTAAGATATAAAATAGAACGACATATTTATATTTTATTTATTTATTTAATTATTTATCCACTAAATTATTTTCAAGCGAAATTTATATTCTTAATTTTCTATAAAATATGTTAAATAATCTATAATCTATCTATAATATTAATATTTAAGACTAATTACATACAAAGTTTTTTATATGTCATTCATTGAGAAATAATGTCCTACCATTTTCATAATCTTAATATTTAAAGTAAATTTTTAAATTTAATTTAGCTTCTAATTATTAATTATTTTTTCAATCATACCTTCATATCTCTCTTCTATTAACACAATAAAACTACTCTATAAAATATTTAAACAAAATTATTTAACATGAAAATAATAACAAATAATATAAATAAAATGCTAATTATTGAACGTACTATTATATCAATAAAATTTTATGTGTATAATTATTATAGTGTTAATGATAACAAAAACTATTATAATTAAAGGTAATTTTATTGAATAACAAGCTATTATACTATATTTTTTAAGTTGATAGTAAACACATTCATATATTTGACGAAAACAAGTCACTTTTGCATAAATATAATTTCTGAAAATCACCATAAAAATAATAAATCAAACTAAAAGTTTAAAATTCATCCCTCAATTTAAATATTGGAAAAGACTCCTTCTATTATATATTGGGATTTATTTTACATAATTAATTTTTACATGTATATTTTTACCAAATCACTGCATATTTTCTCTAGATCTATCTCTTGTCTAAAAATTTATATCAACAATCTATTTTTCAATTATTTCTCTTTTTAAAAGTTACTAGAGCCTTTGAAAATCATTAAAAAAAAGCAATAAATATCTATCTACCTATCTCATTATCAATTCCACAATTTTTTCATATTAAATTTTTTTGAAAAAATGACTTTGATTTTTCAAAATTAAAATATTTTGAAAAAATAATTTCACAATTTACACTTCTTGGGGCACTAATTTTTTAGTAATTTTTTAAAAAATTGTATTGCTTTTTTATTGAAAATAATTATGTAATTTATGCACTATTTGAATAATTGAGATGACATAAACTAGGATTATTTATGATTTTTTAATAATTATAACATGTTAATTATAATATCTATTTTAAAATTGATATTTTAATTTACTAAAATGATGTACAAGAAAATGAGGTGAAATTGAAATCACAAAAATTAAATTTATTTATTATTTTTTATTAATTATAAAATATATTTTTATGTTTTTATAAATTAAAAATTTTAATTTTCTAAAAAGATGTAAATGGCTAGGGATAACAAAATAAAAAAAAAAATCAACTAAGGCAGGTACCCATGGATTACCTAATGGAGACAAGAATGAATGAATTTAGTCTTCATGGGATGGGGCCAAGTCCTTGCTCCATGGATACCCATCAATTTGTCATTTATATATCTTATTCAAATTTCCACTTCATCTTTATTAATTATATTAATTAAATTTATATATTATGTATGTATTTTTATTTTTAATTTAGATTATATTGCATTAGTAGTATTTGCTATTATGAATATTTATGTTTTGAACTTTAAAGTATTTAAAAAATTTCTCTTTTTGAAATTTTTTTAATTAATTGATGAATACCATCAGGATTCAAATTCATAAGGAATAAGAAATAAAACTAATCTGGATAAAATAGGAACGAGAGGTAAAATTGTAAACGGGGTCGGAGGCAAAGACATGTCAATTCTTACTGGATATCCATTGTCATCCTTATAAATGGCTCATGATGTAGTAAAATTATTAACTTATTCTCTTTCATTTAACAATTTTAACTTTTAAAATGTGTAAAATTTTCATAAAATATAGGCTCATTATTGTTAGTTAAATGTTATCTATCAAGATTTTTTCAACCTCATAAACATGATGTTCAAAATAAGATATAAAATACAATGACATATTTATATTTTGTTTATTTATTTAATTATTTATCTATTAACTTATTTTCAAAAGAAATTTATATTCTCAATTTTTTATAAAATATATTAAATAAATTATTAATTATTTAAAATATTGGTCAATAAGTTTTTTTTATTATTACCCCGTTGCATGGGTCAAACTACTAGTATTTTAATATTTCACACTTACAAATCACAATTGACAAGTTAAAATAAACCATAATTAAAGAAAGGTTTTATTATAAGGCAAGAAATGATCTATTCAAACCACAGAATTTCATCAAACTATTTAATTTCCGGGCATGCCGAGGCGTGCAAATTGAATCAATAGAAAAGACGGATTTTTATGTCTAAAACATAAAAAAGTCCACCTTGTTAAATCTTAGCAATCCTATATATAGATTAAAAATTATTACAGAAAAGGGTGGCAATAAATAAGTTTTAATGCTAAGTCTTTGTGGAGTATTAATTGGGAAGTAAAAATAATGTTAAGTTTACATAGATGGGTTCATGTGTAATTAGTATGCTTTATTACATGCATTACAAACCCCGCATGTGAATAATAAATAGTAATACCTACAAGGAATACTGGGACAATCATCTATTTGATTACAGCTTTGAGGCCACCGGCATTCCTAAACGGTCAAAGTATCGAGATCGTATCACATGATGAATCAGCTGATGAAGAAGCAGGTACAAATACTTCGGCAAATCTTCGTACAACTCATCGTTTATGCGGAATCTTCAGATCAATGGTTTCAGCCTTAGGGCCTGTAAAACCTTCATGTAAGTTTCGTCACACCCTTCACATACATGTCAATGATATCTTCCGTATATTAATATTGTTTTTGATTTTGTGAGAAAAAACACTCGTGTTCTTTTGAATGTTCTGTTTAATCAGGTCGACGTTTTGGACAATTTACAACTTCAGTACTTAGAATACTTCCTGGTACGTACAATATATGAATGCTTCTAACGTAATTAAATCTAATGGTTATGTTTTCTTCTCTTCAATTAAATTATTTGTGTTGGACTGTTGGAGTGCATTACATAGTATAGTGGTTTCCTTTAATTTCCTCCCCTTTTGACTTCTGCTCTCTGTGGTAACTATAGATCAATAATTGAAGGCCCTTCTAAACTTTCCAATGATTTAATTTCAGGAAGTGGGAAAATATATGAGATGAAACTGAACCATTATCATTTGATACATGGGATTCTCGAATCGCTGAGCAAAGTAATATCGAAATGTGATGACCAAACAAATCCACGTATGTGTTCAGCTTATGATGTTATGTTACTGGCAGCCAAGCACGGAATTATTGAGCTTATAGATTCAATGACGCGTGCAAATCCTAACCTTCTATGGGAAATGAACGACAACAAAAAAAGCATACTTGCACATGCAATTTGCCATCGTCAAGAAAAGGTGTTCCAACGCATACTTGGGATTCAGGGGCGGCAAAAGAGATTCTTATTTCCCATAGAGACTTGAATGGTAATAACATGCTGCACCATGCAGCAGAATTAGGGCCTTCCTCTTACCTTAATCGCGTGTCCAATCCGGCACTGCAAATGCAAAGAGAACTTCAATGGTTTAAGGTAACCTATCATTCCTCCCTGTTTATATACATATGTGTCTATTGTTTTAGTAGAATTATTTGGCTAGGTTGAATATTTTTTTTTTTTCAGACAAGATTCCTAAAATTGGTCTCTCTAAAAAAAAAGGATAAATTAGTCCTTCAATAATCATGAAAAAGGTTAAGTTGATCCCTATATGGAGGGGTTAATTTGTTCAATATTTTTAACTGGTAGTAACTTCTTTAGATATTTTTTTTTTTGGAGAAATCAATTTATCCATTTTTTTTAGAGACCAATTTATCCGTCTTTTTTTAAGGTTGTGATAGTTTCTTATTTTTCAGCTCAATTACTTTTTCCACTAAAAAAAATCACTTTTTATATATTTAAATAATTTTAAAAAATAATCATAATTTAAAAAAATTACTTTTCAGTATTTTTGTAAAAGTTAAAAAAAATAACTTATAAAAAAATTAATTTTTAACTTTTTCAATTAAATATAAAATTTAAATTTCATAATCACTTTTTTTTAAATCTAAAATAAAAAACAAATACACTCTAAGAGTAACACGTTTAATTTGTCTACTTTGTTTTTCCTTTTAGATATACTGTTTTACTTTTAATACATACAGTTGATGAATTATATCACTGCATGTACATGCAGGCGGTGGAAAGAATTGTGCCTCCCAAATACAAGGAAGACAAAAATATTGATGGCATGACCCCCATGAACTATTTACCAAAAAGCATGAGGATCTAATGAAAGCTGGTGAGCAATGGGCAAGAGATGCCGCAGGGTCTTTTACACTTGTGGGTACTCTCATCGTTACCATTATGTTTGCTGCAGCTTTCACTGTCCCAGGAGGAAATGATCAAAATACTGGCATACCCATCTTCTTAAAAAGACGAGCGTTTCTAGTTTTCATCATAGCGGATACAATATCTCTTGTTATGTCTTCTTCTTCGGTCTTAATTTTTATTCAGATTCTTACATTGCGTTACGCTATGAAGGATTTTATGAAGAGCTTGCGCAGGATGCTTTGGGGCCTTTTCACCCTCTTCTTTTCTGTGACATCCATGATGTTAACCTTTGTTGCTGCGCTTTCTCTAATGCTTGAGGAGTACCCAATAGCTATAGTGGCAGCATCGTCGCTTGCAAGTATTCCGGTCTTGGTACTCATACATACACTATTGAGACTTTCTTCTGAGATCTTAAAGTCTACTACATGGACGCCCGAGAGCGGATAACTTTCTCGCTTCTAAGAAAAAAGAAGATTCATGATTGAATTTTGCTCGACAAATTCTTAAGTGCTTCCAGAGTAAAAAAAATTACGGATTGCCACTTTCATTTATCTAATACAACTCTCTATTAGTTGTTTGCATTTAGACTATGTCTCAAATACCCTCAAGGTAGTTTTAAATAATTAGCTTGATTGTTTTATTTTAAAAATTAAATTTAAAATTATACATTAGAATCTCAATTATCTATTATCATTCTTATTTATTTTTTCGTTTGTAACATTTCTAAATGACTGTAATTGAAAATTTATTGTTTATTTCATATATATATATATATATATTGCTACTAAATTAAAAATCGGTAGAAGTATGCCTTCGAGAGCTTAGGTCAAGAGGCAGTTAGCAAAAGCTTTAATGGAAAAATTTATCACTTGAAATTGGTCTCCATTTTAATTTCACCGTATTAAAACTGATTAGAGATTTAAAAACTACGTTCTCTGTCTTATTGCGTGTTGGAAATTATATCCATTGTGCACGACATTTTCTACCGTTGAAAGTTTAAGCTAAGTGTGAGTGTCGTAATATCACATCCATTAAAAAAGAACCAAATCAATAGCATATAAAATAGGACGTTCTGTATATTATTGTGTTAATGTCTTGGACTAATATAGTTGTACTTGATAGAAGGCACAACTCAATTAGTAAGAGAAATTTCATTTGGATATCCCTGTTAATGACTTTTATATTTTTTTAACACACACACACAGATAATATATATCCAAAATTAAATTAAGAATTGTCAAATAATTGTTTAGCTAAAGTCATTTAGAAATATCACAAATATAAAAAATGAAAATAGATAATTGAGATGGTAATGTACAATTCTTAATTTAGTTTTAAAAACATAAAAAAAAACTAATTATGCAAAATACCTTGAGGGTATTTGAGAAATAGTCTAAATACAAGCGATTAATAAAGAGTGACATTAGACAAATCAAAGCGGCAATAGTTATTTCTTAATAATATTTGATCTGTTTCATTCATTAATTGTCACATAATTTTATGGATCATTATTATTTTTCATTTTTCCTATAATTTTAATGTCTAATATAATGTTTCAATTAAAGAATGAGATGGAGTAAATGATTTATCTTGTACTCAAAACTCTTGAGAATTTTTCATTTTTCTCGTTGCCATGTTTTCATCCACATCTTTAATTTTTCCATGTGTATTTTTTCTTTTTTAAACTAAAATAATTTAAGGATAGGGATGGAAATATGATCCTCTCATGTGTACTTTACACATGAAGGATCCACTTCCGTCATGAATATGTGTCACATACAATAACCTGTACTTAATTATCTGGATGTCTATTCGAAATTTTCTGAACCTTTTGTTCTCATAATTCTTGGTACACAATGCAAGTTCCAAATTATTCAATTCTCATGAAATTTTCTGGCGGTAGTTACTTCCCCAAACTAGTGATTTTTATTGAAAGAAAAGCATAATAGTATAGTAGTACCAAACTTTTCTTCATACTCAAAAGAATTCTGATAAGTCTACACCTGAATTTTAACGAAAATAATCACCGTTAATCCATAATATATATGCGTCATTTATAAGATTTAACTAATCTTAAAAATCGTACTAATCAATCAGTTTTACATTGTTTCATTGCTTTTCTGATTTGATTGATATGATTTTGAGAAAAAATTACCCAAAATCTTGAATTGTTAAGCAGAGACACACAATAAATGATTTTTTTATTTAATATGTTATATATCGGGTTAATTTTTTTAATATTGAGTGTTGACTGCTTTTATATATATATATATATATACACACACTTCATTGTTGTGCATTTATTGCTGAATGTGTAAGTATTGTTTTGGTTCTAGCTATATGTGTAAATATGTAATTATAATTATAATAATATTATTTTATTTATGTTTATACTACATGATTTGAATGAATCTATTGCATATGGAAATCGAATGGACAACCATTTTCTCTGAGAAATTAATTAAACATAAACTTGGATAGAATTATTAATTTATTTAATTGACATAATCTATATATAAAACATTTTTAATACATATAATAAATATTAAATATCTCATAAAAATAAATATACAATATTCTAAATACATGGATAACAAAAAATTTAAACTATCATTCTTCAAAACTTAACATCCAAATTAATTATTTAATAGATTTATGATTTTGTATGAATTATATCATTTAATTTGAAAAAAAACATCATTTTGATGCTTGAAACAACTTAAACCTTTCATTTAATTACTAATATATTAAAATTATTTAGTATATGAATTATAATATTAAATTTGGCTTTCCATTGCTTAATTAACAATATTTTTATTATGTAATTTAATCGATAATATATTTTGGTTAATTCGTTTATATTATGTATTTGATAGAAGTAACTAAAAAATTATAATTGAAAACATTGAAAATTACTTCGCAATAAATACAGTTGGTTAGAAAAACATTTGGAATCAAATAAATTATTGGTTATTAGGAATTTATTATAGATGTAACTCAATAGTGTTAATTTTTTAAATAAAAAATATTTTTCACTTTTAATTTATTTAGTGGTAAAAAAGTGACCATAATATTCTAAAGAAAACTAATTTCATGTAATACTTTATTTAGTTGTATATGATAATATTAGGCTTTTATGATCCAATTTTATAAGGTTGGAGTCTTAATTATTATGTTAATTTGATAGCTTATAATAATTTTCTCATTTTAATTTAGAGAGTTAAGTCTTAAAATTTTTAAGAAATCACAAAGGTCAATTTATTCTTAAATCAAAGAAATAAAATATTTTAGGAAGATAAATTTTTTTTGTGGCCTTGTACTATATGTTATGTATAATTTATTTTTAGAATACCAAATTAATCATATGTATTCATCTATCCATTGTAACCGAAAAAAAATTATTATTGATTGCATTCTGTAATTAACCCATTGATCATTGGATTTTTTTAACGTTTCATATTTGTGGAAAGAATTAGATGAATTCATTAACTTATTATAACTTATTGGAGGTCTGTATTTCGTTCAGTCTATAATTTATTCAATTACTCTAACAAGCAAATATGTTTGTACTAAATAAATCCTTTTAAATTTACGTTTCATATTAGTCTAGAGAAACTATTGATCTATGATCTATTAGGAAATTTAATTATTACATATAATTGCACCCATTTAATATATTTACACATTATACCGTATGCATACCAATATCTTAAAATTGTTTGGGTTACCAATTCAAAGGTTTAGAAATGTAGATTACAATTTAGCAATAAATTAATCATTATTGTAAAATTCGTAGCAATTATATTTGCAATGTATTGGTTTTGAAATTTCATAATAACTGTATTTGAAATTGTGAAGCCATATCTTTTTCTTTTATACATATATTTATATTTATATTAGAATTAGAATCTTATCGGGATGCAATTCATTCATTTTTTAAAGATAGTTGAAGAATGAAACCTTGGAAATGAAAAGCTGGCAGTGGTATATGGCAACCATCTCTCTATCTCTTTTCCTTTTTCGATTAGATTAATCTCTCTGCAGTGTTTTCTCTCTGACCCCTTTTTTTTCCTGGTGATAAGAAGGTGCTCAAGCCCAAACAAGAAACAAAACTTTAGCACGAGGCCATGCAACTCCACTAACATCATCAGGCAACAGTAACTGAAGACCCTTAGGAGCAAATTTCCCACTTAGCATGTGTTTGGTTTTTGAAAGTAAATATGCAGTGAAAATAACATAGTATTTTCTCCTGTACTATATTTACTTTGTATTTTATTGGTTTCTATTTGTTATATGTATTTTTTAATTATATATATATTCTTTTAATTTAATTTTGGTTACATAAATTATACATTGTAATTAAAATTTTAAAACAAATTAATTAATTCTATCAATTTTCTTAATATGGGTTATAAATTTAAGTTCTTTAATTTTTTTCATTAATTTCAATTTTACTGAATCTTTTATATACTATATATGCACTTTATTCTTTTTGTTTATTGATTAGTTTTTATTTTATTATTTACTGTTTAATATGCTCATAAGCATTTTAAAGATAAACAATATTGTTCTCTTAAAATAAATTCACTTTTGTGTCTATTGCTACGTAGCAAATCAATAATTTTTTTATTATTTTTATACAACAAATCAATAATTTTAAATATTATGTATTATACATATAGAAAACTATGGTAAATCATTTATTCTACGTGTTATTGTATTTTTATTTATCATTATGTGACATTATTGCATGTCTTACCATTGTTTTTGGTGCTACATGTCTTTTCATTGTAACCAATATAATAATTAAAAGTGGAAACCAAACATCTTATAAGTCACATGATAAAAATAACCGAAAAATAAAGAGAAAAACGAAACATCTTCTTAATTTTAATTTTGAGGATAATTGTACTAAAATCTTCAAAAAAATATGTTCATTTTTAAAGTTAAATAATCAAAGAAAGGAGTTAGATAAACTTTATATTTAGGTATTATGAATTTTATTGTTACATTTTCATTAGTGCAGTATTTTAATCTAACAAGGAAGCTACGTGAATTTTATATTTAGTTCTATTTTCTAATATTTAAAAGTAAGTTTTATTTATCATATTTAGTTCTATATTTTTTTTATCCATAAAATTATGAATTTTATTAATACAGTTTCATTAATTAGTGCAGTATTTAAAATTCTTGATTATGAATATTGTATTTGAAATTATCATTATGTGTCAAGTATTGCATAAAATTATGAATTTTATTAATACAGTTTCATTTTACTGCAGTGTTTAAATTTTTTAATTATGAATTTGGTATTTTAAATTTATGAGTCATGTATTGTATGTCTTATTAGTGTAATTTAAATAATAATTAAAAGAGAAAGCCAAAACTCTTATCATTCACATGATAGAAAAAACCAAATAAAAAATTAAAGGAGGAAATATATCATCTTCTCTATAAGATATAATAATGAAAATTACAATAATACAAATGTTCGAATTTATTGAGAATAACTGCACTAAAAATTTATATTTAGTTCTCTTTTACTAATGGTTAAAATTAAATTTACCTAAAATTTATGTTGAGTTCTATCTTGCTCATAATTAAATTAAATTTTATTTATTTATATTTAGTTCTATTTTATAATTATAAAATTTTGAATTTATTAATACAATTTTATTATTACACTATTTATATTTTTTAATTTCCTATTTTGATCTAATTTTAAAACGTTTAAATTTAGATTATATATAGATATTGTTTTGTGTTTTAAGTTTTAACATTATACATATCTATTTGTTTCAAGTTTTAACGGTAAACTTTCATCAATAATGTAAACTGAAAAAAATAATAATAGAAATATTAATACACAATTAAACATATACAGTTAAACATATTCAAATCAATAAACTATAAAAAAGTACTAATATAAAAACAAAGACTTTATATAAACGTAACAAAAGAGTAAAGTAATTTACTCAAACCTTAAAATGTAATTGAATAATAGCATAATTTAATATTAAAAAATTATTAATTTAAGGAAATTTTATATCATTATATATATATATTTGTTGAGTACCAAAAATTCAGCTAAATTACTTTATGAATATAATTAAGGTTGTTCTTTGTAATACTTGCTTGCTTTTATACTTTTATTTCTTATTCAACTTTTTTTTAACTAAAATATTAAGAAATAGAGGATGGGATGAGAGTTAAACTTGTAACCTCTCTTAATTCATTAAGATATGCACAGTCTACAGGAGACTAGGCTCAGTTGTTATTTCGTATTCAACTTAAAGTTGAGAAATTCAATGATAATATAATAATAATACTCCTTATTCTAAAAATATTTTGTTATTACAGATGTCATTTGTCCTCTTTTGATTTTTTAAAATGAATTAATGCTGAATTCTCCCAATTTTCATGTAAAAAACAAAAATCTAACCATTTTAAATTTTAAAAAATTAAAAAAACTTCTATTTATATAAATAAAATTCAATAAATATGTAATTAATGCTATTATTATAAAACCTATTATTTTTTAGTTAAATATACTTTAATTTACAATTATATACTATTCAACGTAATAAAGCAATTATTTTGATATTATTAATCACCTCCTAAAAATTTGATTCTCTATTTTTTAATTAAAATTTAAAATAACTATATAACAATATTTTTCATTTAAAATTTTTTATTTTTTACCTTTGAATTAAAATTAGATTAAAATTATTCTTTTTTAACCTGATCATGTTTAGCTTGCAATAGTTTTCAATTACTATCACAATTTTTTTTGTGGGGATAAAAACTATCACAATTTTCTTTTAAAAGTATTTTGATAAATAATAGTTATGAAAAAAATATAGACAAACCCTGCATCACACGAGATTATCACTAGTTATACATTAATATGGAGTTGAAAGTGTAATTATGGGGCATGTAGAAAATAAATCTTGCATGGTGCAAGAAATGAGGAAAAACTAATTTTTTTTATTTTTGAAAATGAAAAACTCGGTTGGTGCAAGATTTTGAAAAAAAAAAGTTAAAAAATAATGGTGAATCTTTTTGGGGAAAAATGAATATTTTTAAAGTTATAAATAAATTTGTATAAAGAACTCTAGGGTAACCATATTTATATGGACGTATTAAAATGCAGTGGGATTAAGTTTTTACTCTTCCCTAATCATAGCTAGACACCTGGATCCCAATTTCTTTCAAAAGACCAGTTTTGCAAATAAAAAAGTTTTGTCAATTTTAACCATAATTAAAATTGGTGGCTCTCATATTTTTTAAAAATTGGTTATCATTTTCATCGTGACGCCCTCTGAGAGCGTCGTGACAATGAAGTTGCAAACTATCTACCCTTTCAACCATGGGTCTCTACCACCAAAGGCTCTTGTCAAGGTGATGTTATGTGCTATGGCTTTTTACTTTTCTCTCATTAGGAAGGCTCTACAAACAAGCCTATAGAGGTTACTTAGCTTGTATAGCACCTCTAATCCCAATTTTTGAGCCGGAACAGTGCTACATGTTTAGACCACAGTGGTGTTCATTTCCTAATATTCATGGACTTTCACCTAATAAAGATATGGTTCATGGCTAAGGCATCTTTTGCATAAAAAGGATATTCACTTTCTTCCTATGGTCCTTGCAGAGTCTCATTCTGATATATTTCTCTCCAATGGGTAGTGTATTATCTAAAAGTCCACCAAGCCACATCAATCTGGATAGTTTTCAGGGGGTTTAAACACTCTTTCCATTGTGGAGTCTCATTCTGTAGGGGTGTTATCCAAGCACAGTTTCTCTTGAAAGATAACAAACATCCTTTCTCGCCATTACCTCACATAATAGCTCCTTAATCATTGATTAACTCATGATTAATATTTTAGTTATCCATTCCAAAACATTCTTCAAAGGTAGCCCTCCACTTCATAAGCTTAATCAAGTTTCAAAACTTCTCTAAAACTAACAATTAGTTATTTTTTTTCTCTAATGGAGAATATCATTCTCATGATTTGAGAAAAGAATAAGATGAATGTCATTCATCATCCACACCAAACCATCAGATGCTTCTGACATTTGAGATAAAAAGTTACCCTTTCTTGTCTGTTGACCTCTCTATATTCTTTTTTAGCCTTCTTTGATTTCTCTTAATTAATATCGTGCTTTAACTTTAACTACTGTTTAATATGTTTGCTTCTGGGTGGTTGCAATATAATGGATATTGTTTGGCCTATGGGTAGAGAAAGGTAAAAAGAGACAAGAATAATAGAATTCTCTATTTCATTCACCGTGTGTAGAATAATGTCACCGTATAAGTCTCTAATTATAGACCCTTGAGTACAATCAAAATGAAATGATTTACAAAATGATATCAATTGATAATAAATAATATTCTAATCAATGACATAAATATGGTAATGGGAATTCACAAAATATTTTAATTTATAACATTTCCCTTTAAATATCCATGGAGTAGACAAGATGCCTCATTCAAACCTTACTGAGAAAAAACTTTGTGACAAAAAATCTCAATGAAGAAAAAGAGTACACATCCCTTCTAATTTGTATAGTTAGTGACCTCATTAAAACCTTATCAGGAAAACCTATTTTGGGACAAAACCTTGGTTAAGGAAAAAGAATGCAATGTGTATTTCTCCCTTTAATAGCAACATTATTGAATATCTTGAAGTCTGTACATTCCAATCTTGTATACCAACTTCTCAAATATTGATGCAAGTAATGCTTTAGTAAAAACAAATATATCAAATGATCACCTGAACGGATTTGTTGAACATTTATATCGTCTTGTTGAAGATTATGTGTGTAAAAGAGTTTTGGCGAAATATGCTTTATTCTATTCCCTTTGATGTATCCTTCCTTCAACTAATTTATACAAGTGGAGTTGTCTTTATATATGACTTTTAGTATTTCCTTTTCTATCGATAGGCCACATGTTTCCTTAATGTGTTGGGTGATCCATCTAAGCCACATATTTATATATTTTTTACTTGCTTCCTGAATGGCTAATATCTCAACATGATTTGATGAAGTAACAACTATAGTTTGTTTTGTTTAGTTCCATGATATAGTTATACTTGTATTCTGCATATCCAATTAGTTTGGGTCTAGATTAGTCCAAATAAAATAAACCCATATTAATATATCCTTGAAATTATTGCAATACATGCTTAATACTATTATTCTTCTAGTTGGACAAGAGATAAAACTTGCTAACAAATTTATAGAAGAAAACTATATCTAGTCATGTATTGTAAGCGAGACATTGGCGCCCTAATAGCACTAAGATATGGTACTTTTGCACTTTGGGACTAAGAAGCTCTTCATTTTCACGAGGTCGGAATGGATCCTTATTCACATCAAGTTGTCACGACCCGATTTGGATTGTGATCGGCACGTGAGGATTCCTTCCCCACGTAAGCCTCGATTGTGCACTGTACTATATGCATATTTTATTCATAAAATCTATTTTAAATCATAAACCAAATCTTATAATAAACTTGAATAACATCTTTTCTCATACATAAAATATGAAATTGTAGCTGTAATATAAATCATCCTTGAGTTGCAAACATGATGGTAATGATAAGAGTGTCCACAATAGTAAAAGATGTTGCGGTGTCTCTTGCCTATTTTTCACCGCTTTCATCAACTTTTCATGGGTTTTGGTAAGTAGTTCATAGGGCTTCTTGCCATCAGCATTTCTTGGCTTCCTTGCACTTGGGACGCACAATTCTTTCCACTGCCTGCATGCATTGATCATTCATAGTTAACAGTGGTGTTATTTAGCACCCAAAAATAAGGTGTCCATGAACACCCAACCCAAATCTAACATGGAAAACAAACGTTTTTATCTTTGAAAGGGTCATACAAAATTCAAGGGCGCTGGATTGGGTGTATGCACGAGATACAAAACGGTGGGTGTTCAAAAAATATTTATCTACTTAGTGTATGAGATTATGTTGGAGATATCTCAATACCTTCTACAATATAGTAGAAGAGTAATGTTATTTGTATTAATATTTTATGAATACTATGTCAACATATTATTATATATTATTAAATGAGATATGGATCTCAAACTAAGTGGAGTTTATACCTCATTTAATAGTAGATATGAATGTGTTAACATGGTGTCCCACAAATAGTGAGTACAAACTCAAACTAGAAAAATTAGAAATAATTGAAGAAAAAAAACTCCAAATCAATCCTTCTTAGCTGCTTAAATTTTGCATTGAATAAATTATTGGTCCTTCTAAAAAGTAATATGCAAAGAAGTTTTTGACAATTTAAAAAGTCAAACAAGCTAGCCCCTCCATCAAAAGAAAAATATTAATGCATAAAAGTATTGTTATGGAAACAATAAAATTACATAAAAAAATATATATCACAAACCTTATTACCATTAGATGTGATGAGTGGAGATAATGATAAGGTGTATGGTGTATATTTATTGTACAATTTTATAGTTCCCATAATATTACTCAATGCACAAAATATCATAAAAAGTTCAAAATGATCCCCATCCAGAGAGACTAACTTGTCTAGAATTTTTAACTACAAAGACTTATTTGGATATTTTATATTAGAAAGACCAATTTGCCCAACATTTTTAATCAACAAGGACTTTTGAGTACTTATTTCTAGAAAAATCAATTTGTCCTACATAAAATTAATATGGTAAGTTTTGGGGTTTTTGCTAAAACATAAAGTAAGAATAGGCTTTTTTTTATAGGTTATGATTGGGAGTTTTATAGTAATATAAAGACTGACTCATAATGGAAGAGAGGAAAGACAAAGAGTAGAGTACAACAAAACAAGTCATTCTCTTATTTGGATGTTCAACAAGTTTAACGAGAGTGGAAGAAAAATAAAGCTTATTTCATTTTTAACCTCCAATATAATTTGGAGGGACAAAAAATGAGGAGTTCAAGTGGCAAGGTCCCTCTAATTGCTATCCTACTCTCTCTTCTTAAATTTCTCCCAAATACACTTTTAATTAATGATCATATGTATTCGTTATAAAACTCCCAAACATATATAGCTTAGAGTTTCAAGTAGTTTATTATGATTGTCTATCAGTCTTTGGGGAGAAATGATAGATTACCTTAAACCATTGAAGTTCCCTTTGCATTTGCAATGCCGAAGTGGATATGCTACCAAGGTAAGAGGAAGGCCCTAATTCTGCTACGAGGTGCAACATGTTATTATGCAACACGTCTTCATGGGTTGCAATCTTCTCTTTCTGCCCCTCAATCTCATGAATGAGTCTGAACACCTTTTCTTTACGAAAGCAAATTGCATGTGAAAATATGCCTCTTTTGTTCTTGTCCATGGCCCGTAGAAGGTCAGGATTTGCACGCCGCATTGAATTTATGAACTCAACAATTCCATACTTTGCGGCATGTAACATAGAGTCGTAAGCTGAACACTTACGTAGAGCCGGTTCATCTAATTCTGATATTCTCTTGCTTAGCCGTTCAAGGATCTTGAGTACCAAATGATGGTTTAGTTTCATCTCATATATTTTCTCACCTCCTGAAAGCATTGAGAAGTTTAAAAGGGCCTTCAGTTACTGATCTAGAGTAGTCTCAGAAACCATAAAGCAAAAATGGGAGGAGTGGAACTTCTATGTCAATATCATGCACTTCAACAAAAACAATTTAATGGATTCTTCTAAGTGTAATGATTAAAAAAAAAAAAAAAGGCAAATTTCTAAGCCCCGCTTTGTTTCAATTTTTATTTTTAATTTTTTAGTTTTTAGAATTTTGTGAGTAAAATATTGAAAATTGAAAATTAGATTATAGTTTTCATAATTTTCAGTATTTCCTTGGTAAAATCTGAAAAATTGAAAAATTAAAAATAAAAACTAAAAACTAAAACCAAATAGACTCTAAAATTTCTAACAGGTCTCATGTATTGGAAACTTGAAAATTTCTATTTCCTTTTTAATAATTGCCTTTTTTAAATCATAGGGTAATTAGTTAAAAAAAAACTCTAAATTAATTTATAAGCAAAGAAAACATAAGTATTTTCCACATCTAAGTGAAACACGAGTTTGTTGTTGAAGTTGTAGAAAACATAAGCATCAGATTTGATGATTAAGCTAGCTATGGACATTCATATGTATGTTGTACGTACCAAGTTTTCGAAGTATTGAAGTTTGAACGGCATCTTTAGATTGTCCAAACCATAGACCTAAACAAAACATTGAAAAAGAACACAAGAATGTAAATTTTATCTTATACAATAAAAAACAATATTAATATACCGATTCCATGTATGCGAAGGGTGTAACGCAACTTACATAAGGGTTTTACGGGCTCTAAGATTGAAAGCACTTTGAAGATTCTGCCAAATGGATGAGTAACAGATTTTGTTGAAGTATTTGTACCTGCTCGTTCATCTGGTTCATCATGTAATACTATCTCGATACTTTTACCGTAAAGATTTATAGGTGTCTGAAGCCTCAAAGCTGTGTAATCAAATAGGCAATCACCCAGTTTCGTTTTTAGTATTACTATTTATCATTCGCATGCACGGTATGTAACGCAATAATGCATGTAATAAAGTGTACTATAAAATTTGTTTACTTAACAGTATTAAAATTTAGAGTTTAATCTCAATATACAAATAATACAAAAATGTAGGAGTGTAATTTTTTAAATCCAATCAAATTCATGTTTGCATGACTTTTCATAGTTGCTAGGTGTGAGACTCACCAATCACTTTTACTAATATGACAATACATAATTAGATGACTTATTAAAATGTTTTACTTTATCAATACATAGAAATTAAACTATAAACTTATGTGCTGCAACCTTTTTTTAACGTTATATTATGTTGATCTTTTAATGATTTTTTACTACATAAATGATCATTATAATGATATGTATACCTTCTTTTTTTTTTAGCATTTACATGTCTACGTTCTTAACTTTTCATACGAATAAATTATGTTATTGTTCGAGGACATAAAAATATATATATTTTTTCTTTTACATTTATGTATACTCTTAAGATCAATCTAATAATATTAAAATTACTTATAAATAATTTGAAATAGTTTTTTCTTGTTTGATCAAAATATTTTTACATATATTGTTGTAATATTAAGATTTCTAACATTATGAGAGTTAGAAAGCCTTTTCGGTTTCAACAATAAGCTAGATTCAAGAATTTCAAAATTTTATTCTAAAAAATATTTAATTTTAATATATTGACAGTTTAAAAACATATTATACAGTCATCCAACTATCTAATATAGTATCAATAAATATGGTTAATTTTTATTCTTATTACTTGAAAAATTATGTAAAATTTAGATATTTGATTAGATAACAGGGTAAAACTGTTTTATATTATAAGTATATTAGAATTAAACTGAAAAATAATTTTAAAATTATTCTTCATATCCATTTATAATTGTTATAAACACTGTATGATCTCACTATAAAAAATTATAAAGTACATAATTTGAAATAATTTTTGAACTATTGATATAAGAATTAAAAAATAGTTAAATATTTTATTTAACAATATTATTTCCCATTGCCCAATATATGACAGTTGGATTAATGACAATTATCATGCAATAATAAATTGTTGGGTCTGTTTATATATTGGAATTAGAATTATAATGTATAATTTTATGTTTGGCTTTATTAAAGAGTTGTAACATAAATATTGAAAAATAAACGAGAAAGAAAAATAATTATATAGAATTTAACAGTGAGAGAGACATCTAATATATTTTGGAAATGATAATTCATAAGGTATATGTTTGGAATTAAGAATGATCCATTTTAGTTAATTTTGAATTACTAAAAATTGGATTGTGAAATTATAAATGAATATATGTGTTACTCCAAAATGAAAATTGGAATTGGAATACTCAATTTCAATTCCACAGTCTAATTCCATGCTCAATTTCAAATGACCAACAAAGCAACATGAAAGTTATATGAACTCAAAGTCAATAAATAGTTTAAGAATAGATTAAAATGAAATAAAATATTTATTTTTTAATTATTAACAAAAATAGTCAATTCCAATACAAGTTAGCTTTATTTTTAAATAAATTTTATTTGTAATGTAAATTTCACAATTGCTGCTATAATAGAAATATTATCCAATTACAATTTTGAGCTAAATTCATGCGAACTTTTAAGAAAATATATTAAGATCAAATAGGTTTTCACTGTTGGAATATATATTTTTAATTTTGAAACTGTTCAGTTTTAGTCTTCAACAACAGTCTGTATCTCTCAAATACTGATGAGCTGACTAATTAACGAAAGACCATATCTTCTAATGGTATATGATAGTTAGTGATACTTGAGGGTAGTAATAATCTTATATGTCATATCCACATATAATGTGAAATGAGTTAGTGGATCACATAAAGTGATTTAGGATGTGTTTGAGTGATTTTTTTTTTTTTTGGCTCTACAGCAACAATTGATTCCTTTAAGATGGGAGTTATTTTGAGAGAATAAATCTTTTAATCACAAGATCATTTACATACATATTGATAAAATTTGAACTCATAAATTTCTTTTTTTTCAAAATCACTTTTTTCATCTAAAAAATCTTTTTTTAATACATTAGGATAGTTTTTTTTAAAATAACAATCTAAAAAATAATAATTTTCAATTTTTTTATAAAAATTACAAAGAGTAATTTAAAAAAAAACAATTTTTAATTTTTCAATTATATTTAAAATTTAGATTTTATAATATATTTTTAAAATCTAAAACAAATTAAATGCACCCTTATTTAGTTGGTTCGAATAAGCTATTGGATGATAATTTGAAACATAAAATTATATCATGCCTTACTACAATAGAATTGCTGACTATCTATCAATACGATTGAATGATGTAGTCTGCTATTCGGATCAACAATTGAACCAAGACAAGACAATACGCAAGAAGCATTAATAAATATTGAGATAAAGTAATAATTTAACTTTTTCGGTAGAAAAGTAAACTCACGTTTATAAATAAATCGCTTACATCCAAGCTGGGTTCCACTGCTAAACGCAGAAGCCATGTGAGCTAATGCGTTTACGGGCCGTAGTTCCTTGGTTTCATGAGTGAGCTCTATTGGTCCATGACCTTGGAGTAACAAGGCAGTAATATCTGGAAAGGGAAAAAAAATGTTTATTTTGCCTTATTTATACAAAAGGTTAAATATAACTTACACGAGAGTTTAATTTAAAAAAAAAACAATCAGTAATGCTACACAAGTAAAAAATAATCAAAACTTTTTAAGTAAAATACAATCATGTCCCTTAAGAGACTGTATTATACACTCCCCTTCTTCTCAGATGGGAGAAAGTAAGAGATAGTTGTATTTTACTCAAATTTTTATGACCACTAAAAGAGAACATTGTTACTTATTCACTAAGAAATCAACAAGCAAGTTTTTTTATAAATCAATCCTAAATAAAATTTTTAAATAATTCTAAAAATCAGAAAATATATTATTTTTATAATAATTAAAGTTTATTTTTTACATTTATAGCATTAAAAGTATAACAAAAGCAAAATATAGTAATTACTCATAAAACCATAAATTAAACTATAAATAATTTTTTTCTTTCATTAAAATCATTTAATTTTTTTTAATTCTAACTTCACAACATGTCAATAATGATGTTACATGCATGGCAAAAAAAATAACCGCAGATTTCACCCAAAAGAAAATTATTTTGATTTCTCACAATATCCTCTCATGGACGCAATACTATGTGATTTGAGATATCATAAAGAACATAATTCTCCCAACACATGTTACGTAAACCAAAATTATTGATTGAATTAAATATAGCACTATAAATTTATCCTAATTTCATTTTTCTTTTATAAAATTTACTCAAGCGATTCTTAATTTTATAAAATTATTATAGAGAGAGAGAGATGGATTAGTATAATTTTGTAAAATGAAAAAGTGACGTATGTAATTTCACTAAAGAATTTCTTACCAAACATCTCCGCAGATATGCATCGCGTAAGAAGCACAGCGGGGTCAAGGCCTCTGTTCTCGAACAAATGCATAATGGGAGTCTGGGAGAAGAGATATCCAGTCATTTGTTTATGACCCTTAGCTGAAGCTTGAAGTACTGGAATCTCGCCTTTATCTTTGGTCTTGATGCTAAGCAGTTCCTCCCCTCCTTGATCAATCATCCACTCTGCCACATCTCTGTTGTCCGTTAGCTCAGCGCGGCAAGAGCAAGAGCTGTGTATCCCCGCTGGTCTTGCATCCTCAGTAATTCTTGGTTCCCCATGTTGACCAACTCCTTCACAATTCTCTCTCGCCTAGAAGCCACTGCAACGTGAAGATCGTCCTGCCCATAGATGGGGTGGTGGACAAAATTGCAGGATCCCGTACCTATTTTATACAAAATCAAGGAAAAATTACATTATTCTCCCCTTAGATTTCTCTCTATTGAAAGTTATTTCAAAAGTATTTAAGTTTGTGAAATTATTAAACCAATATTCTCTGAATTTATAAAATTACTATAGCGCCCCCTCTTAAATATTACACATTGATCAATATGTTTATGGGCGACCAATGTTATCGGGACAAATACAGAGAGATGTCAGATAAACCAGTAGAATTTGCCTTTAAATCATTCTTGTTTTATATCTTGTATTCAACGGTTAAAGTTTTGAGAGATATGGTTATTAACCTAACAGTTCAAATTAATGGGGGATGTAATTATAAAATCATTCATGTATTTCGATTTCAACCGTTGAAGTTTCTGAGATCACGACGATACCTGTCGATGCACGATTTTGCCGAATTCCAATAGCCTTTGTTCACGTCACTGTGGAGCTTGCTGCTATCTTGTGTACTAATGTCCAAATGTTCAGTTTCAGCTTCAGGTGCAGTGTCAGCTTCGGATTCAGATACTTGCTCCTCAGTATCAGGAACGGCACTTACGTCTTCGCTGAATGAGATATTCAAGTGATTCCAGGCATCTCTGGCATTTTCGAATGTTCTTATGTTGGAGAGGTTATCGGAGCCACAAGCGAGTTGAATGGCATGTAAAGCCTTAGCATTTTTGGATCTCCAATCATCTTCTTTTTCACCATAAGGTTTTCTCGGACCAGGGCCAGCCTCTACAATACCATCCCATAGACGTTGACCCACCAGATAGTTCCTCACAAGAGTGCTCCAGTTGTTATAATTATCTTTACTAAGTGCTTCAAGAACGATCCCAGTTGATGCAATGCTAGCAGCTGCCATTATAATCTGCTCATATAAATAGAATCAAAGATGCGAGTAAACGAGCTAATTAAGTCACTTAGTTCGATTGGAAATAAATTGGATTATTTGGAATGATGAACGAGGTTAATATAGGATTATAGATCATCATTGACCCAAAAACAAAAATCAGAGATAAGATCATAATAATAATAATAATAATAATTAATTAGTACCGTTGCCTCTTCACTTCGGTGATATGATTCAGAAGCCAATCTCTAATGGAAGCCCTGCTTGGTCTGATTATAATCGACAGCAATCCTTGGACAGTTTCGATTTTAACCGGCCTGATTTTTTCCGACAAAAATTTATGTTCCTATGTCACCCACTTCATAATGGTAAATATATGATTTAATGTTTAGCCAAACTCTCTCATCTGTCAGAATAATGTTTCTTTTCTTCCTCACCCAAGGGTGTTTGGATGACCTAAAATAGCGATGGAAATTCTATGTTCCCGTTTTATTTCTATTTTACTAAATATTGACAAGCGGCAACTCATTCAAAACTTTTAACAATTAAAAAAGTAACTTGTAATAATTGTTTCTTAATAAATGAAAATTATGCATTTTTTAGCTGTTGAATTGCTTTTAGAATATAAATGTGCATAAAAATAAAAGCCTATCTGTTAATTTTATATATAAAGATGAATCAAAGAGAAGATAGTAGAAGAATTTTGTGATGTTACAATAAAATATACATTAATATTCTAAATTAATAGTTGAGAAAATACATATTTTTTATTTTTTAAAATAATTAATATAAATTATTGTCACTATTAATTACTTTTATTATTAATACTTTTCTTAATATAATAATAATTTTAAAAATAAAATATATATCAATATTTTATATCATTATAAGCCATATATATTTTATTTTATAAAATATTAATGAGGATGTTTGACAAAATAATATGCATAAAAAATAAAAAAAATTAATGAAATATTTGAAAGTAGGTTGAAGTGTAACATCTTAATTTTAAGATGTCAAAATATGAAAATCATATAAGAAAAAAATTAAAAAAAAAAAAATTTTTTAATGTTTTTATGAATATTTTTTTTAAAAAATATTTGTTATTTATGTATACCCAATTTTTAAAGGTTAAACAATTATACACTAACTTTGACTAAAAAATGTTATTATTAATAGTGCTATTTGTGAGTTATGACATTTTTATTTTTAAGTTTTAACTTTAGTGAATAATATGTATAAATGATATTGTATTGGTAAGTATATATATTTTTTTTTTTCTTTGGTCATATATTTCTTATTTTTTTACCAATAAATTATGAATTTTTTTAAAAATACATAGTCTTAAGCACCAGCATTGATTTTGGCAAAAGAAACATTTTTTCATCACTTAATTTGTCAAGGGAGAGGAGCATGTATAGTAAAAGTAGAGGGGAGCAAAATGTATTTTATTTTAATTAAAAGCCAAAAAACCACTATATATCAAGAAACATTGCTAAAGTTTTATTTTTAGAATGACATGATATAATTGCCATCGATTTTTAGATAAATACATGGATCATAACTATTTATTTCATTCAATAATTATTATTATTTTTGTTAAAAATTATTGTGTCATTATTTTTCTTAAAGGGCAACATTACTTTTAAGAATAACAAATACCCTTAACGAAAGAAGATCACTAACTTTTTTATTTATTTGTTTTCTGAATCACCAATGTCATAAGTCAGTATTAGATCCTAACTAATTTGATTCGAATTAGTGAATTTAGTTCAAGCGCTCCGATCTGCCAGCACAAACTCCTTTTTGCCACTGCAAACTCCTCGAAAACCTTCGTTTCCTTCAACATCGCAGCAGCTAGCATTCCATTCAGATTTGGACCCAAGCAAAGCTCCTACCGCACAACCAACCGCGCAGCCTCCTTCCTCTTCGGCGGCGTCCCGGTCCTCCTCCACTGCATCGCCAGATCTGAAGCCCAGCCGCGCGCGTCTCGCTTGCGCAGCACAGCCCAACCGAACAGCCACCTCGCGAAGGCCAACTCCGCCTTCATCGCCGCATCGTGCCTCTGTGAGCTCGCCACTGCTGTCGCGTTTGCCGTGAGATCCTCCTTTGGTTGCTTGCCGCGGCGGATCTGACACCTCCGCCCAGCGCAGATCACGCATGCTGCACATGTGGTCCACGTGCACCTGGCTTTCTTCGAGAACCTTCCTCAGCTTCTTGTTGGCGTCGTCATGGGAGATCCCGTCCAAGCAATCAACACCATCGAACAGATATGCTTCTACTTCTTGCCTTCTATAGTGAATCTGGGTTTGATTCTGCGGATCTAATTCTGTTGCTGATGCTGTATTTTTCTAGGATCTGCTTTTGGTTTTGTTGTTGGGTTTCTGGATTTTTTTTTTTTTTTTAACTAGGCAGCTAAGTTTGTGCTAGGCATAGTATTAAAAGGGAGAGGGATTGGCAAAACCAAGTGGCAGATAGGGTCAGTCCTTGGATTGGCTCCAGTTGGCCGGCGCGAACGATCAGAAACGGGTTAAAGCAGGTTTTATCGACTGGTAGTGAACCACTAGGGTTCACTGTGCACCAATATGAGGGAATTTTCGTAAAAACTCCCATGCAGGATTCGAACCCCTCCCTCAAAGAGAGTGAGCAGCGCCCCCACTAAGCCACTGATGCTTCTTATTCTATATAGTGCATTTAATATATATATTATAAACATGTGAAATGTGAAGTGAAATGTTGAAAATTTTCAAAAATTGCATCTAGTGGGATTCAAACCTTGGTTTGGGTGCTTATGGGACTTGGGCACATGCAATAACCACTAAGCCAACCTTGTTATGATGTGTTTTTGTGCAATCAATTATATATATATATATATATATATATATATATATATATAATGACGTAAATTATATTTTTATATTATAATTTAATAAAATTAGGTTTAAAGGATTAAGCTGTTAACCAGTTACCAATGATTCGGTTAAAGGATCGATCCGGTCAGAGTTTAAAACTATGGTGCTATGTGAGGAACATGAGAGGTAATAGAAGAAGAAAGAGAAAGAGAAAGAGAAAGGGCAAGAAAGTGGAAACAAGTGGGACTTAAGTGAGGATTCTACTTCCTGTAATTATGGGAGGAAGTATGCATTTAGTAGCAATGGAAGAAACTTGCTTTGTTATCAACAGAATAGAAAGGAAGGGGCCTAGCATAATGTTTCTCATACGGATTTTGTAGATACCACCTTCCATGTCCAAGTCATGGCTTTGGCAACTTTTCAACCATGCTGGGAAGGTTATTGACATTTTCATCTCATGGAAAAGGAGGAAGAACTCACAAAACCTTTTTGGATTTGTTAGATATGCTTATGCCAAAGAAGCTCAAGATGCGATTCTGGACATGAATGGTGTTTGTAATACTCTAGATTTTCAAAAAAAAATAAATAAAAGGTGAGAAATTTTTTTTTGGAGCAAAGAAGGTGCCAATACCCTTTTCTGTCATTTGATTCTTAATTTTGTAAGTCTTGACCCTACATGCCCTTGAGGCTATATATAAAGCCATTTCTTAAAAAGTTCGGTAATTATTCCCTAGAAAAAATGAGTTGAAGAGAGATTTTAACGATTTTGCAAAAGGGCAAGTACTTCATTTTAGCTTGCAAGTTTATAAAATCGTAAGATTTTCGATTTGAACTAAAACCCAAAAATGAGATTTTGATTTGTTGGGATTTTGATTTTTCTAATATTTTATTTGAATCAAATAGGGGGTATTTTCATATTTACATTTATGTTTTAAAGTTAATGGAAAGAAATTAAGAAATGTAAATAAGTGAGTGGTGGAATAGTCCATCAATACATACCAGCATTGGAGCATCTGAAGCTCTGAGAGCAGGCGGTTGACGAGAGTAAGTCGGTGCGTTAAGGCGGGAGGGGACCCCCAGGCGGTGAATAGCGACATAAAAACCCATTCGGGTCAGATCATCCAGACAACTCTAACCCCCATCCAACGAGAAATGCGAAATCTCTCTCCCAGCTCCATTTCTTCATCATTTTCACTCATAAAACTCAATTTCTTCCAACTCTTTCAAGTTTAACTTAGAATCTTCAATCCTCAAGCTTAAAGGTATATTATTTGCTAGTTCTCTTCATTTCTTCAAGTTCTTTGGAGTTAGGGGTGGTTCCCATGCTTCTCAAGGAGAAGCTTCCACCTTGCAGGAAGGGATTCTTGTGGTTTTAGAGGTTAACCTAGAGTTCTACTGCTTCTATGGCAGATATTGCCTCATTTCTTATCCAGGAATTCTATTGGTGTGATTCCTTCTCTGTAACCTCCAGGTGAGTGGGTTCATCTGTGACTTCTATATTATGAATTAGAGTTATTTTCATGAAAACTATGAAGTCCTGCTTGATTTAGAGGATTCCTGTATGAGAACTTGAAGTTTACTGTTAGATTCTATGTTTTGAACTCCTGGTTTTAAAGCATGAAACATGTTTTAGACAAAACTCATAGACCATGCCACAATGGTTTATATAGAATTGATAATATATGATTCTATTAGAGCATATTATGGATGTTTTCCTATTCTGAACTGGTTTAATGTTTATGCTATGGTTTTATACCTAGATACGAGGTTTAGAGAAAAGGATTGAGATTATGGTTTAGACTTATGATTTAGAATATGATATCGAGTTTTCCTAATTTATGGTTGGAACTATGTTTAACAAGTTAATAGTTAATTTAAAGAGTTTTGATGATTGAATGATGTTTTGATAATCAATAAAAGAGTTTTGAGCATGAGTTTCACGATTCAGGACGGTTACCTACGTACTCTGTGGAGGTTTGGAATCCTAATGTCCACAAAGGGTGATTCCTTGGGCGTGGTTCACAGGGTTATGCCTAAGGTTAGACTGTTAAAATGAATGGACTAAAGTTCAGAATATAATAAGTTTATTTTTAATAAGAAATGATATAGATATTCAGACATAAAAGGATTTTGAGAGCACGAATCTTTAGATGACTCAGCAGTTGGCGGATACATGTTCTGGGACTGAAATCAGATGGTTTAATAGTCCAGTTATGCTAAGGTAAAGTTTTAGAGTTATGAGATTAAGCTCTAAGAGAATAAAATGGTCTTAAGAAGTTTCAGATTAATTTCCAGTAGCTATAGAAACAGGTTGTGTGTTAACGGGTAAACCGGTTAACCTTGGTACCAAGTATGCCGGGCTAGAAGATAAGGGAAGGGACCTAGTTAGGTGCCCATTATTGTACACTGGGAACGCGATCATAACGCAGATGTGACCAACATTTAGAAATTGCTTGACACACTGGGATGGCGATACGTAACAATGTGTCAGAAACTTTTTCTCTAAGAGCTATGTTATTATGAGTTTAATTTATCCAGGTATTTAAAGTTAGTTAATGAAATGGATTTTGAATTAATAAAGTAGTCATTAGAAAGTATGAAAGAGTTTATGGTTTTAGGCTTATATGATTGTAGACAAGAAAATAAAATTAAAGGAATTGCTTTTATTGATTTCATGAAAGGACGTCTAAAATATATATATATATATATATATATATATATATATATATATATATACATGTATTTGCATAAGATTTACAAGTACTTTTAATATTATTATGATTTGTTTTATTTATTGCTCTTAGTGTCCCATGAAGGGATTTTTGAGAGGCTAACTAGTTTTGGGTATCAAAACTCACCCTCTCATTTATTTTATTTTCCAGATAGAACCATTCCTGCAAATTCTATTCAACCATGGCAAAGCGCAAGAGTAAGCTTCACAGGGTGAGGCATATATTCCAAGTTGTTTAGAGTGCTCCAGTATATTGTCAGGGTCGGACGTACATGATTTAAGTTTTGCATATATATGTTGTGTTAAATTGTATTATAAGATTTTGTTACTTATAGAAATTGGTATATGAATTAGACTTCTGAAAATAGGGTATGGGACTGAAATTTGGAAAATGATGACTATATGTTTTAACGAGATAATTTGTATGTAGAAAAGATTTTATGACTTAACCAGTTTTAAAGTATTACGGTGCATATAGAGGAATCCAGGTCATGAGGCTTACGTGGGAACCAAATTTCTCACGTCCGTCATAGGTCGGTCGTGACAATGTTGAAATAAGAGGATGTAAAGTTGCAGTGTGCATGGCTGAATTTAAGAGGAATCAAGCGTGAGATAGGAACATGGCTGAATGCAACAGAAACCACACAAATGGGAGGAACATGGCGAAATATGGTGTCTGGCAAGAGAAGCTGGAGGTGATCATGGGATGGGGTGCAAGGGGAAAAGCTATAAAGAAGCTCTGGTTAAAACAAAAACTTGGATGAGGGTGGTGGAGAATTAGAGAATAACATAAATGGGGTTAGGGAGAATAATTTGTCTAAAGGTGGGGATAACCTAGCACGTGCAAACATGATTCATGGGGAGGTGAGTTCTGAAATGATACCCAACTAGAAAAATGTGTGATTGGCGAGTCTCTTTATCCAATTCAAATTGGATCCATGACCCATAGATTACAATCAACATTCTCTTTTGTTGAAACTGTTAGTGAATTGGATTTTCACAAAATCTTAGTTACATTGGACTTAAAGGAAGTTGGAGGAAATTGTTTATGGTAACTATGGACTCTTTGGAGAATTCTTTTATGAAATTAGAAAGTGGTCCTTTTATGAAGTTTCTAGTTAGGAAAGGTATGGTTGGAATGCTTTGGTATTCCTCCACATGCATGCTCTTTAGAAAATCTAAGATAGGGAGAAAGGGGTTCTGTGATTTGTTTTGATTATCAAACATCGAAAGGGATATCTTTCTTTTCAGCAAAAATTCTGTTGGATACCAAACAATTTTCATTTATTCAAGGGAATATTTGCTTATCTGTAAATGAGGTTAGCTTCAATGTTTTTGTCAAGGAATCTTGTAAGGACTTTAGTTTATGGTCCATTGGAGCTCTTATCCAGGTCCAAGCACATGAAGGCTGCGTAAAGAACCAACCTAATTTGGGGGAAGAGGAAGAGTCAAATTGTTCTTTTGACGAAGAAGAGTTTAATGATTAGGAAAATGATGTGGAGAATAAGGAGGAAATTAATGATGAAATAATTGAAGATATTGGGGATGTGATGGTGGAGCAAGTTGCGCTCCAGAACGGTGGTGAAAACAATGATAATATAAACTAAGAAGTGGAAGCTGATGGGTCAAGGACAATCAACATAGAAGATGATTGAAGGACTGATGAGGATGTTATTGCTAGTTTGGGCCTAAGCAACAAAAGGCCCACTGTTAATACAAGTGTCGGAAATTCGGTCGCTGAGTCCTGGCTCAAATGAGGTGAGCTCAATCAAATGTGTCTCGAGCTCATTGCCCTGGCCTCATGCAAGTAGGTCGATGTGATGGAGGAAGGGGACGGTGAGAGCTGGGGAAAGTGATGACCAGTGCTACGATGAGGAAGTTGAGAAGATCAAGGCTAAATCCTTGCAATTTGAACTAGATCCTTGTAAGACATGGCTGATTGGCCAGATTGGGTTGTCATCTCGCCATGAAGATGCGGTGATCCAGGCATTGATTGAAGATCAGGATGAGGATAGATCACAGAGAGGAAGAAGATCCAAGAAAAAGAAGCTAAGAAAAGGAAAAAGAAACAAAAACACGTTGCCAAAAGTGAGTTCTTTCTTAACACATGAAGATTTTATGTTGGAATTTGAGGGAAACGGGGTAGGGCAAAAGGAGTGAGGTCTAGAAATTAGTGAGGGTTCATAACACTATGTTTGTAGGTTTGATAGAAACTATGAAGGTAGGTTGGGTTGATTTTGAAATTAAAAACTTGTGGGATTCTGATGATGTTTGTTGGACGACAATTGATGCCCAAGGAAGGAGTGGGGGTATTTTCTGCATGTGGGATAAAACAATGTGTCAAACGAGATTATTTTGAAGGGTGAGAGATGGATATGTGTTAAAGGTTTTTTAGAGATTTAAAGAAAGAAGTTGCGATAGGAGTTGTCTATGGATACCATCAGTGGGAGGATAATCTTAGGTTGTGGCAACAACTAATTGAAATTAAACCAGTAGTGGGTGTTCCATTGCTCCTGATGGGTGATTTTAATGAAGTTCATTGCCTGAGGAAAGAATGGGTTGCTTAAGTATGTCTAGGAATATAGAGGCGTTCTTGGAATGGATTGATGATATGGACTTTATAGAACTACCGCTTGTGGGGAGGAAATACACATGGAGGAGGGGCAGTCATGTAGTAGGATTGATTAAGTTTTTATGGATCCTGTTTGGTCACAAGTTCTAAATAATCTCAGACTATCGGGCATTAATTGCTCCCTTTTGGATCATGTTCCTTTATTGATCCAATTGAAGTCGATTACTGAGGCCCAAAACCTTTTAGAAGTTTAGATATGTGGTTCTCTCACCCTAATTTTTGAAGTTCTTAGAAGAGGAATGGAAGAACAGGGGAATTTTGATTTTTTGAAAAAAATGCATTTGTTGATTAATCCCTTAAAGAGATGAAACAAAGAGGTTTTTGGGAATTTTCGGTCCATGATAAATGTGTTTGAAGATGAAATAGAGGCAGTGTCTAGGAAGCTAGATAAGGGGTTTGATGGGGAAGCGAGTGTAGCTAGATTCAATACTTTAAAAGCACAAGTTGAAAAGTGGTATGATAGGAAAGATTCTTACTGGAGACAGCTCGGGATAGAGTGTTAAAAGAAAAAGATAGAAACACAAAGTAATTTCATTCTATCACCTCTATTAGATATAGGAAGAAACTCATGGTTGAAATTAGGAGGGGAGAAGATTTAGATCACCAAGTGCTATTAAAGCCAAAGTGAGGGATTACTTCAAAAACCTTTGCCACCAAAAGGAAAGACCGATCATTGAGTTCAAGCAAAATTTGGTTAAACAAATCTCAGGTCAAGAAGCAAGGAACCTTGAATCTATTCCTCCAGAAGATGAGATTAAAAAGGTCGTCTGGGGATGTGGATCCTCTAAGGCCTTAGGTCTAAATGGATTTAACTTTAATTTCATTAAAAAGAGTTGGAAGTTGGTGAGCAAAGATTTCCTGAAGTGTGTGGAGGAGTTTTTCATTCCTGGGGTGATGCCTAGGAAGGTTGACATGACATGGGGGGCTCTCATCCCAGAGGAAGACGAGGCTTGTGAAGTAAAGAATTATAGGCCTATTAGCATGATTGGGTGTGTTTATAAGGTAATCTTAAAATTTCTGATCAATAGGATGAGGAGTGTAATGGATGGGTTAGTGGGGGAGTTCGGTAGACTTTCGTCCAGGGTAGGTAGATCCTTGATGAGGTATTAATTGCAAATGAGGTTGTCCATTGGATTCGAAAGCGTAAGAAGAAAGCTATGTTGCTTAAATTATATTTTTGCAAGGCATATGATTCAGTGATATGGGTTTTTGTGGACCAGGTTTGGATAAAATGGGATTTGGTTGTCTTTGGCGTAGTTGGCTTAGGAACTATATCTCCTCGACTGAAGTATCCATAATGGTTAATGGATGCCCTACTAAACCTTTTAAGATGGAAAAAGGTTTGCGACAAGGGATCCCTTATCCCATTTTTTGTGCTTGTGGCTGAGGTCTTAAATCGTTTGATGGAAAGAGCAGAGGTTGGTTTGATTCAAGGAGTTATAGTGGGTACCCAAAATACCTGTGTCTCATTTACAGTTTGTGAATGCCACATTCCTTTTGCTCCACCTAAGAAGGAAGTACTCCTTAACATAAAAGAAATATTGGATTGTTTTGGGGTTATGTTGGGGCTATCCATTAACTATAGTAAATTTGCTCTTGTCCCTTAAATTGTGAAGAGACTTTGGTTAATGAGGTAAGCTCCTTGTTAAAATGTAAAGTCATTTCTCTTCTGATTAAGTACTTGGGCATCCCTCTTAGAGCTAATCCTAGATTTGAAAGTACTTGGGTCTCGTCATTGAAAGGATTAAGAAGAAGCTGAGTGGGTAAGGAGCAATATGCTCTAGATAGCTGGTAGATTGGTGCTGATCAAAGCTATTTAAATAGTCTTCCAATGTACTACTTAGGCATCTTTAGAATGCGAAAAGGTGTTGCTAGAAAGATTATTTCCTTAGAGAGTAGATTCTTCTGGGGTGAGAAGGGAACAAGATTGTTATCCCGTTAGTTAAATAGGAGGTGATTCAGAGACCTAAAAAATGGGGTGGTCTTGGGGTTGGGAACTTGATAATTACAAATGCGGCCATGCTTTTTAAGTGGTGGTGGCGTTTCTCGTGGAAGGAAATACTTTTTGGAAACGAGTTGTGTGTCCACAATTTGAATAGTACTAGACATGTTTGAACAAAGAAAGTCAACAAAGGGTGGTTTGTGGGGAGCCATAAGTGGGATAAGCGAGGTTGATGACCATATTAGTTCGGTGGTTACAGCTGATTTAGAAAAATTATTGGGAATGGATGTCACACCTGGTTCTGGGAGGATGTATGGGTTGGGAACGTTAATTTGATGGATACGTACTCGAGATTATATTCAGTTTCATTGCAAAAAGAGATAGTGATTGGGGAGGGTGGTGAGTGGCTAGCCGACAAGTGGGTATGGAAATTGATTTGGGAGAAATATGTTTCAATGGGAATTATTTTTGTTGGATGATTTGAATAAACTCATTAGTCAGGCCCAGTTAAGGCAAAATGTACTTGATAGCGTAGTATGGTATGCTCACTCTTCAAACCAGTTTCGGTCCATTCTTTTGTTGATAAATATTTCCAAGTGTGTTGTGAAAATAGCCATTTTTATCCTAGCGTGCATAAAGTCTGGCATGGGTGTGTTCCACCAAGGGCAAAGTTGTTTGTGTGGTTTGTCCTAATTGGGAGAATTAATAGAAAACATCGTTTGTCCGTTTGAATGTCATTAATGGTATTGATTTCATGTGTGTGTGTGTGTGTTTTGTAAGGTTAAGGATGAATCTTTATCACATTTATTCTTTACCTGAATTTTCTTGGAGAATATGGGCCTTTTGTTATAACTGGTGGAGAATTGAATGTGTTATGACAAAGGACCCTAAATCAAATTTTGAAATGTGGATTGATTGTGTGTTCACGGGTAGAGACGGAAAGGTTGGAATATCTGCTTCTATGACATTCCACTCTCCATTTGGGAACAAAGGAACAAGGTCATTTTTCAAAGAAGAAATAAACTGGACAAAATTTCTTATTAACCTAATGCATATGTGTCAATTTTGGTTAACTCTTGACTCCTAATTTTTTGCTTGTAGATTCTCTTTTGTTTGCAGGTGAAAATCATTGGAGTGATAAATATTTCTCATGTTGATATGGGGGTAATGATGGAAGGTGATTTATGAGTGATACATGGAGTTCTTTTATATGGGGGAGCTATTTGTGAGATTTGAGAGAAGGTCCATGGAGTGGAGAGGCACACGTGAGATTTTTGCTAATCAATAACTTCCTATGTTTATATCTCTGTGAAGGGTAATGCTTTTTGGAGTAATCTATAAGGCAATGATGTGTTGGTTGTAGTAGAATGCTTCCTGAGAGATACACTAAAAGGAGGTGTGTGTGAGGGGAGATAATGTGAGTTAGAAGGCGTTTTAACTAGTGAGTAGAGAATTTGAGCGAGGGATACACCGATGAGAGTTGTAGATAATTGTGTTTGTTTGTTTGAGTTGACCTCAGCATGTGTGCGTGTGTGTTTGTAACCTAGTAGTTTGTTTATTTGAATAAGCGTATTATCAATGTTGGGTTCTTCCATTGCTTTGGAAAGTTAGTTGGGGGTGCATGGGAATTATTCACAAGAATGACCTTGATGACAATGCTGAAATGGGTTGGAGTGAATGTTTCTACAAGTTTTTTTGGCAATGATCAACAGTTTTACACCATTCGTGGCTAGAAGGGATTATTAATAAAAGGTAGACACATGTGCCCCTAATCTTCACTATCTGGTGTGAGAATGAGATTTTGAGCTATATGGTTTACCCCCATGGCGTGCATTGTTCTTCTACCTTTGGGTTTGAATGCTATTTTGTGCGTTGGGTATTGGTTGTTTATCTTTGAGTTTTTGTTGGGCTACATATTCTGTTTGGTTTTTAAGATGCGTTGTGCCTGGTTTTATGCAATGGTTCGTCCTCATAAAACTTGCTAGTCGGTGCATATTCTGGTTGTTTTTATTTACTAGGTGTTAGATTAATTATTAGATGATGCTTTTTGGTTGTCCGTGTAGTACACCAAAGAGTATATGTTAAGTTTGGAATTTTATTTTGCTTCTTGGATATTTTTGCTTACCCTTATGTGGTTAAGCCTTTTTATTGAATTATCGAAAAAAAATTTGATTCGAATTAGTTTGACTAGTTATGGGGTAAACTCCTTAGCACTAAGTTCTTTTTCTTTTCATTCACAAGAGTCAAACTTGACATATTTCTTAAGAAGAATGAGTGACCAATGACATATTCATAAAATTTTCATGGGGACAAAGATAGTATATAAAGATAAGATAAAATTTTATATAATCTTTATCTTTATATGAGGTCAAATTAAATAAAATAGTGAAAGCAAAATATACATATACTTATTAAAAAATTTCCAAATTTTGATAGAGACTTGAGCTCTCACTTTTATGTGAGTAGATTCATATATGAATGGCGGTCCATTTTAACCAACCACATATTGGTAGAAGATTGCTAGCTTAAAAAAAGAGAAATAATACCTATTAATAACATTTAAAGCTTGGCTTCATCCCTTAAAGAGTCAGGATTTAACATATGAGTACCTCAAAATAATAATAATAATAACACTTTTATCCAAAATTAAATATATTTTCACAAGTTCGTCATTCCTTTAATTCCCATTTGTTATCTCTTAATGGAGATAATGATGTACCCCTTAAGTGCTATATTGTTGTTGACATGGAGCTAACTGAAATTGTGTTTCAAACATACATATAAAAGCTCATCAACTATCCCTCTGGTCATCCATTTTTTCAACTCTTTTCCCGACAATTTCTATAAGGCAAGAATAATCAATGTAATCTTTCATGTATTATTGAAATACAATATTATTTAACATTATATATATATATATATATATATATATATATATATATATATATATATATATATATATATATATATATGTGTGTGTGTGTGTGTGTGTGTGTGTAATAATAATTACTCACACTAGTATTATAATTTAAGGTAAATTATACTGACATTTCCTAAAGTTTAGAAACTGCACTTAATAATTATTTTATTTATAAAATTTTATTAAGAATGCCTTCCTGAGTTTTACTAAAACTACACTAGCTTCCCCTGTAAGTACCAATTCATTAATATTTAAAAGAGAAAGAATAATACACGACATGCACATAATTATTAATGATATAAATATAAATTTTTTTTTGACAATATTTGACTTAGATTAACTAAAATATGTACATGTTTTAATATCATGTGAAGACGAAACTTATAATTAACTTGATATAAAAAAGAATATTGTACTCAATTTATACGTCAAATATTATTAAAATATTATAAATTTTTTTATTAACAAGCATATGCACATCACATTTTACACATTATACTTTTTGTTACTTAAATTAACAAATCAATAATCACATGAGAGGTCAATATAATCTTAGTAATTATTAGGGATCTTACACAATAGTAGCAATTGCTTCAACTCAAAATTCTTTTGGTAGCTGTTTAAACCGCAACATGCATCTCACCATATCCATGATTATCCTATTCTTCGTTTCAATGACTCCATTTTGTTGAGGAGTGTATCTAATTGTCAATTGATGTTGAATTCTATGCTGCTCAAAGAAATCTGCACATGAAAGATATTCATGTCCTGTGTTTGTTCTTGGAATCTTAATTTTGTATCTACTTTGATTCTCCACAAATGCCTTGAATGACTTGAAGACATTACATTCTTCTGATTTTTGCTTAAAAAAAAAAACCCATGTCTTTCAACTAAAGTCATTAATAAAAGTAATGAAATACTTTCTTCCACTATGTGATGGAACATCAATGGTGCATAGATCTGAATGCATAATCTCCAAAAACCTTTTTACTCTCCAAGATTTTCCAATAGGAAATGATTCTTTGTGCTTCGTTCCCAGGTGACAAGTCTCACAAATACAATTAAGAATTTGAATAGTTGGCAAACTAGAAACAAGTTTTTCCTTGACAGGTAATTTAATTCAGAAAAATGATAATGTCCAAAACGCATGTGCCACAATCAATTATCATCAATATCATTGAACTCAAGCAAGAAAATTTTTCATATTTAATTTTCAATGAAAAAAGTTCTTTCGAGTCATTTTTACCTTGAATATAAATCTTTCATTCTTGTCAAATATTATGCAGTATTTTTGATAAATTTGAATATTATAGCCTTTCTCTAACAATTGTCCCAAACTCAATAAATTGTGATAAAAACCAAGAGCATAAAACACAATAAAAATGAAATTGTGAGAACCATCCTTCAATTTTATTTTTGTCAGACCTTTTCAAAATTGGAATATTTGATTTGTTGCTAAACAATATTGTTATTTTTTGTCATACTGACTCTAGACAAATTAACTGTATGAGACCACTCTTGTTTTTCACAAACTCTCTAAAATTTGGCGTCTGATTTAACTAGCTTCTAATGTCAATATGATATTAGAAACATACAATCACTCAGAAAAATAATATTGCACAAAAGGAAGCTTAACAAAGGAAGAGGAACTTCAACACACTTTGTTCATAATATAACTTTTACAATGACTTAATCTATTACAACATAGGACATCTTGTCTTCTTATATAGATTGAAGACTTGAAGTAAAACAAAGAAATTTAATGACTACATTTATTGATCAAACAAACATTTAATGCATGAAGTAATAGGTTAAAGACTATCATAAATGATAATGTTGACAATATGACCATAATAAATGCTAGAGATTTGCAAGCATGCTGGCATTTAATACTTGATTTAAAATTCTTTTTTTTTCAATAGTATTGCTACTATTACTACTATTATTGGAACCCACTTGAACTTTTCCATGCGTTGTATCATTATTCTTGTCATTATAGGTAGGAGGTGGAGGTGGTTCCTCTTTGTTCTTATTTGGTCCAACATGGTTTGGATTGAATTCTCTTGATTAGGCATCGAGAGCGCTAAACAACACAATTCTCAAACACCAAAGAGAGCATCATACACACACAAAATAAAATAAAATAAAAAAGAAAAGAAAAAACTCACCTATGGTGGATTTTTACCAGCCAACTTTCTATGTTCCCTAACAAAGGAAGCATCAAATTTCACAACAAAAGACAATAACAACAACAATAGAAGTGCTAGTGACACTTGTCTTCCCATTTGTGATCTTTGTTGAAACAAGCCTCGAAGTTCACACCTTTGATCAAAAAGAGTTGATAGGACAGTGGAAAGAAGAATACCCAGAAACCAATTTACCGTAAATTAATGGGGTTGCATAGAAGTAGGAAAACAGATGAGAACGTTGGAAACTTCTTTTTATCTTTGGAAAAATTTTCAAAATTGAAGATTGAAGTTAATGAGAGAAGGAAAATGATGGGGTTTTTGCAGTTGTTTTCTTTTTTGGATTTCGATTGGAACAAAGGACTTTGTGGGGATTGGCAATTACAAAGGTCTCCTTCAAGCTTTCAACAATGAGAATCAGTTTATCTCTCTCTCATCACTGGTTAGAGAGGAGAGAAAGAACACGTAATGGAATGGGCCTATATGGGCCGGCTTAATGTTGAAACAACCAATTCGATGTACGGGCCTAAGTCCATTGAAGTTTTCTAAGCCAATGAAGAGGGCGAAAGAAAAATTCAAATAGAAAAAAGGTAAAACTTTGTATGAATTGGGCTTAGGTTTGTTGTCATGTGTAATCTATAGGGATTTTTTATATAATAAAAAAATAACATTATGTACACAAATACTGAAAAGGACCATCATATACCAAAATATAAACTTTCCATTTTTTAGGGGAAATCATTTAAGTTACAGCGATTTTGAAATAACCAAAAATTGTTGTAACTTACAGTGATTTTTGACATAGATATAAATGGACAGACACGTGTCTAATTTGTTAGAAATCACTATAACTTAAGCAATTTCCAGTTTGTAGGCCTATATATACCAAATCGCTGAAGTGGTCCCCCACACGTTATCACTTTCCAAAAATTCACTTTTCTCCAAAAGCTCTAGTGAAAGTATTGAAATGGCAAGAAACAATCGTTACCACTTGAATGAGCTTACTCACATTGTAGGAAAATTGGCTGAGAAGGTAATTTTTTTCCAATTATTTTTAAAATTTTTATTTATTTTATTTATTTTATGTTGTTAGTTATTAATTTTAGCATGATATTTAGGATTTTTAAGTAATTATATTTAGATTTAGGGTTTTAATCGATGGTGTTAATGTTTTTTAAGTAATTAGACTTAGGGTTTTAATTGTTGGGTAGGTGGAGTTAGGGTTTTAAATAATTATTTATTGATAATTGATAGTTAGATTTATACTTTTGATAATTAGGATTAGGTTTAGTGAAAAAAAACATTTAAATAAATTTTCTTGTTTAAGGTTTAGGGTTTAGACTTAGGTTTAATAAATAAATTATTTAGTTTAGTTCTTTTGTAATTAGTATTGATAATTGAGTTTTGTTTTTCTAGACAAATTGATATAGCCTAATCGAGTCTTGCATCCTAGACGTGCTAAGCCTGTGGTGCCACCACATATACAATTGCAGGTGTACCTGCATGGTGTTGGTTTTTTGGAGGCTACACAAGTACAATAGCTTGCTTGTTAGCACACTTGTGGAGAGATGGCATCTCAAGACACATACCTTCCACCGAAGCGCAAAGTTTGAGGTGATGTGGCGAATGCAGAATGCATGAAATTCCCCTAGATAGTGCCAACCACTACCTTCTTCTGTAACACCCTAAATTTTAACCTCTTAATGCTCGAGCCACAAATGCATATAAACCATACAATGTCTTAATAATATATATATACACACACACATATAAATAAATCCAAACGGTACGTCTTAAATACTAAGTAGCAAGAATGATAAATATTTTTTTGGCTAACAGTGGTCCAGCAATTAATTAAGTAATTGAACTTCTAAAAGAAGTATAATACATCTAAATAAGTCTCATCAATTGAAATAAAATCCTAGCTACTCTCATAATCAAAAATAAAATCCTATATACTTTTCCTTGAACGTGCTCTTCCATAGGATCCTTACTTATTTGCTCCTTGTTTGGAGATGATACAAAAATAAATGGGGTGAGAACTCGAAAGTTCCCAATAAAATGCACATAATAAAGTGCTATCGAAATCATCTCCAGCCACCTCGGTTTATTTTTAAAAAGACATGAACATATATTAAAATTCAATTAATAAGTTTAAAAAATCTTTACTTGAAGTGGACGTATCTTCTAACATGGTCTTTCTTAACATGGGTGCAATACTATATTTCATATATGTATGACAATATAAATGAACATACACATCACATAAATTATGTAGTTTAGCCTCTTTGTTTACTTTTTCTTTCTTTATTTGCCCTTTTTTTTACCCATCTCTTTATTTATGTAACTTTTTTCTTTATACATATCTTTCTTTATACACTTTTTCTTTATTCACATCTTTCATTATATATATCTTTCTTTATCCATCTCTTTTTTTATTCACCTCTTTCATTATACATATCTTTCTTTATTCACCCAGTTTAGTCAATGGGGTAATGAGCTCATGTCAAAAGCTTATCGTCATCGACAAATATAGTGGAGATAAATAGGGTGTTAGAACGTGAGGATCACCTCTTTCTATTGAGAATTATTTCCAGATTAGTGGAGGTTGAGACCAACATCTTGAACATTTTATATCACATTAATATTTTATCAGGAGGGACAGAGTCCAACGTTTTTAACATTTTATATTATACAAATACTTTATTAGTGGGACTGAGTCCAATATCTTTTAACAATATATGAATAGTCTATGGTGTAAAAAAAATATTGAAAAAATATATTAAAATTGAATTTGTATTTTATTATATATATTAAATTTCTTTTTTAAATTAAGAAAAACTTGTTTAATTTATCTAGATGGGGGTAATTAAAAATAGAAAACAACTATACATATAGAAACTTTGCCAAAATTTTATTTTTAAAATGATAGTGACACAATCTTTAGTCTTTAAATAAATAAGTATGTCATATCAGTTTATTTAATCCAATAATTATATATTTTGATGATTTATGTCAATCTTTTTCTGAAAATGTAAGGCTACTCTTAATAATAACATGCACCCCTGAGGAGAGAAGATCGCTGTAGTTTTCTTTTTATTTATTTGTTTCCTAAGTCACCAATGTTTTGAAGTCCATATTAGATTCCAACTAATTTGGTTCCAATCATGCTCATTTTTTATAGGGTAAAACTCTCAAGCACTAAGTTCTCTTTCTTTTCATTCACAAGACTCACGCTTGAGATATTTCTTAAGGAGAATAAGTAACAAGCCACTTCAACCAACCAAACATCAGCAGAAGATAGCTAGTTTAAAAGAGAAAAGAGAAATAATACCTATTAATAATATTCAAAACTTGAATTCAAGCTTTTAAGATATATTTTAGTCCTTAATAGAATTAAAATTTAACATGAGTATAACCTAAAAACGAAAAAAATAGTAACACTTTCATCCAAAATTAAATGTATTGTAAAAAGTTAGTCCTTCTATTAATTTCCATTTGTTAACTCTTAATGGAGATGATGATATGGTCCGTAAGTGGAATTTATAGTTGAAATTGCGTTTCAAGAATTAATATAAAAGCACATTGATGATGGTTTTCTTTTAACTTTTTTGTGCGCATTTAGCATTTAAATTCATCACTTGAAACCTTAACCAATTCAATCCTAGCTGACTAAATAAAAAGAAAATTTGTCCAAATCCAAAATGACTTAACCCTATCTAACTAAGAAAAAAATATCCTAACTAAATCAAATTTGACTGACTCTAACCAACACAACCTTAACCGACTTCACTGCCTTGATTCCCAAAAATCTCTCTATTCTACTCTCTTTGTAACGACCAAACAAGGGGTAAGGTGTGAATTACAGAAGAAAAAGTTTTTTTTTTATCTCAGAATTTGGAAAGAGTGCAGTATTAAGCGGCACATCTCCTTCCCTATCACACTTGATCTTTCACCACTACCATCTATCCACCTTCATCATCAACTATAAACTATTATCATTAGCAAACCTCATCACTATCATCATCATCATCATCATCATCATCAAATCCTCATCTTTATATCCTATTCTTCCTTATAACAACAGCCACCAACATCACCACAATCACAACCGCGAAACCCCAGCCCTTGTCAGTCGCCAATCACACCCGTGCCTATCCCTCGCACTAACCACTGCGTTGCTAATAGCCCTACAACCCCTTCATCCTCACCGCCAGCTGGAAAGCATTGCCATGCTCAGTTCCGACCACTGCTGTCATGCCGCCAGTTCTGAACCTCCCCCTTTCATCACGAAATCCAGCAGTAACCACGGAGCCATGCCAGCCCCTCGCCTCTGCCGTCGAAAAGCCCACCGTTGCCTGTGCTACCTATCTTGATCCACCACGAGCCAGATTGTCGCCGGGGCGTGCCGCCTCTGTTAGTGCACAACGTCTCCAACCTCCCCGCTTTCCTTGTGTTTGGAATTCCCCTTCTAGTGACTCGGTTTAGCAATTAGTTTCCTTTTCCTGTGTAATTCCGCAGTTTTCTTTCAGTCATAATTATGTATTAATTAGAATTAATTGAGTTTAATTAGAGGTCAATTTTCTTAATTAATTAAGTAATAAATAATTAGATATTTTTTTCTTAACAATTTGAGTGCTTGTTTATTTTAATTGTTTTATTGAATTATTTTAAAAGTTGATGATTACAAAATTTTAAAAATTTAAAACTCTCTTAAATCTAAATATCAAGATATATTAATAAAATAAAAGTTATTTAAATAAGTAATGTGTGAAAAATATTATTTTTATGTAATTTTTAATTATTATTCTAATATATTATGTGTGAAATTTATCTAATTACCATCACCTATTCCTATCACATTACACTTACCCCTACCCCCACCTCCTAAAACAAGAGAAACCCTACCCTACCCTTCCTTTAGAACTGTTACCGTCCTCCTTCACCCTCTCAGTTTTGCGTTTCAAACACACACCCGCCTTTACCTACTTCTCCATCTTCATCTTCTACCTTCACCTCCACCCTCTATCACCACCACCACTACCACCTCCATTCCTTCTCTAAGATCCAAGCACACCCAAGCCTTCACCATCTCGACTTTCAAGAGCATGAAGTTCTCCCATTTTCACTGTAGCAGCAGCAGGTTTGGAGGTGAGGAAAAAGAGGGTTTTGCTTCCTTTTCACCTCCACAAGCCTCAATGAACTCCATTTCTTGTGCCTTCATATATTTGGTAGGGGATTCTTGCTCAAAACTCTTTCTTTTTGTAATTATAGCTCCCAAATGAAGCTTGTATGTGAATCTCAGTTGCTTGCCGTTTTCAAGTCCGAAAATTTGGTGATTTATGTGGGTTTGTGCTTCTCTTTTGGTAATTGATAAATAGGTTTATGGTGTGTGTCTCCCTTCATGATTTTCAGATTTCTTATGTGCCTAGTGTGGTGTTTGGTTGCTTGACTTGTTTTGAGTAAGATTGGATTAAAATATGATCTAAGGTCCATGTATAATAGTAAAGAGGTGCTGGAATTTTATTTAGAACCTCTATATTGATGAGCATTTTTGGAGCAACCCTTTTATATCATGATTTTGTTATGTTTTTTGTGGGATTTTGATGAAATTTAAGTGCTTGACCCATATATATATGTATGTATGTATATACCTTTGTTTCTTATGCATAAAAGCTTGGAAATATGTCCTATGGAGGTGTGTTTGTGGATGTGAAAATTGATATACGAAAATCCATTGAAGTGCATGCTATGTGTTTGACAAAATTCCTAAAGGAGGCTAAGTGTTGGTAAGGGGTTGTTTGTGAAATACCTTCCATTTTGTATGTTATTGAGCTTTAAAACTTGTTTGCTTAGTTTGATGTTTCTGCTGTAAAATCAAGTCCAAAAATGGTATGTTGATGATGGGGTTATGTGTTCTTTGACTTGGATTGAGGATAAATGAAGATTTAAACTTGTGTTCTTTTTTTAATTTTCGGATTTATGAGGTTAATGGGTGCTTGGGGTTGTTTTGCTTGCTAATGTAGGTGATAATGTCTAAATGAGGTTTGTGACTTATGAGCATTAATGCTTGGTTGCTAGAATTCATGCCAAGAGCCATTTATGTATCTGTTTTGCATTTTCTGCTGCTGCTGAATTTTGGTTTGGGAGGGATATTAATGGTGAAAACATGAAGGGTTTATGTTGGATTTGATAGACACAAGCACAGAAAAAATTTGATCTCTTTAGCCTTGTATTTCTTGAACAATTTGCAACACTTTCTAGTCTTTATGGGGGCTGTTGTATGCATTGAAATGGAGGGGTTTGGGGGCTATTTTCATGCAGTAAAAATGATGTGTGAGGGTGGGAATTGGGTATTCAAGTGTAGGAATTTACTTGTGAGTTGTGGTTCAATTGGCATGTGCTTGAGAGTCATTTCTTTTCATGTTATTTGAAGATCTAAGTGTTGTAAATTTTAATAGCAACTATAGTTCAAGTGTTTGGTGATTATTTGGGGTTCTAGATGAGGAGTCTTGATTAGTTTTGAGTGCTCTAACTATTGGGAGTTTAAATGAGTTCTTTTAGTTATGAAATGTTTAGTAAAATGGAGTTGTTTGCTGATAATTTTCCAGCATGTTATTTTCTCTCATAAAATGGCAATTTGGACTTGGTTTCTTGCATCCTTGACTTTGGTTTTGTGTACAAGTGTTAATGTGTAATGAGAGTGCATTTGGATTGAGAATTTGGAGCCTTTGAACTAATTTATTTAAATTGAAAGATAAAAAAAAATTTGGTTTCAGATTGGACATGTTGACCTAAATGTGATATTATCTTAATGTTGTGAGGTTGAAATATTTATTTGTGGATATTAGTAGATGCTTGCAAGCATCATGAATTATTTTATCCTGAAGCTTGAAATATGTTTACTACTTGCCTAATGTTACTTGTGAAATTGACAGAAGTTGATTTGAGTTCAAACTGGCCTATGTGTTATGATGAGATTGACAATTGATAAATTTATCTTTGACTGTTGGATTTAAAAGTGACTAGGAATCTGCTGAGGAAATTGCAACTAGGATGTGTGTTTTTACCCAAATGTACATTTAATATGTTAATTTGAGCAGGAAGCAATTTTGGGGAGTTCCATTTACAGTCGTTATGTTGCCAAAATTTCACCCAAAGAAAAGAAAAAAACAAATAAATAAAATAAAATAAAAACTTGGACTTGAAAAAGTTATGAATGTGAGGAATTATAGAATGATGTTATGATGTCCTTTGTTACGTGTGCATATGCATTCAAGTATGTCGTGGTGACAATTATGGATAAGATGTGAGCCTTTAGCTCCCAATTATGTGAATATTCAAGTTATAGTCTTGAAATGTGAAATATGCATGCTTTCTGTCTCATAAGCCTTGGAGTATAAGCCGAAGTATTTTGGATGGAAATTCTAAGCTTTATAATTGAAATGTATAAAGGTTGTATTTACATCTCCTAATAGTTTACAAGATTTTCCATTATGTTGCATGCTTGTGATGTGACAAAGATAAGTTAAAATTTTAAGTGAAGTTCCCCTTTATTCCCCATTTAAATCTAGCGATGGCTAATTAGGTTGATCTCATCTTAGGCGATAGATGATTCGAAGTGTAGGCAATTTAGTTGTCAGGGTGGTGATGTGGTTGGTCTAGGCGACAGGGGAGAAAGTTCTCCTTTATCCCCACTTAAATCTAGCGATGACTAGTTAGGTTAGGCTCATCCTAGGCGATGGGTGTTTCAGTGTAGGTGACAGTTAAAATCACTAGGGTGGTGATGTGGTTGGTCTAGGCGACATGTGAAAAGGTGGTATGTTAAAGGAATTAAAGTTCAAGTAAATTAAAGTGCTAAAGATGCGAGATGAATTATTTCATTGAATTTTCATACATGTATCATTTTGTATGTTTCTGATCATACTAGTGACATCATGCATTCTATTTTATTATTCTTTAACCAAGAGATTTTCATAAGTCTTAAAATATGTGTCACTCCTAAATTCTAGTTTACAAACTAATTAAATGAAATAAAGTATGCTCACTTATTTTATAATTAAATCAAAGTGACTGGAGATGACAACGATGATACTTGAACCGTTTTTATTTAATTACTGAGATTCCTTTGGATTTTCATCCCTTTTCTTTTGCTTGTTGTCTTCAAATGAGCCAGACTAGGATCATAGAGTCCCTTGAGATCTGACCTTGGAACTAGCTCGTGTTTAGAGGCTTTATCATTATCTTATGCATATTATGTATTTGTCTCTTGAGCATGTAGACTATTGATCCTTATTTATGTTTTTCCTTATTTTGAGATTTTTATGCCTTATGGATGACTGTATTTGAGATTGGCCTCATTACCCTCTTAGTTAGAATTTATTTATGTTGTGATTCTTGTGACTTGTATTAAGTATGGTTGTTCTTCATGGACTCGCGATCCTTTATTATATATTAGTGCCTTATTTATCTATTGATGTAATGACATGTGTTGTTAAATGTTTGTGATATCCAGGATTTGTTCTGCTATGTGTTTATTATTATGGAATTGTTATTTCACTCATAGATTGCGTTAGTTCTAGTTATACGTTGACGAATAAGGCTTTGTTTTAAGTTTTCAAAAGAAAAATTATTCGTTATTTTACGGTAAAGTATTTTCAAGTAAACTAAACATACAAGATCAAAATATAAGAAATATAATGATTAACCCATTATGACGTATGCATAAGAGGTTAATAATTAGGGTGTTACATCCTGTTGAGTCTATTTTTTGAGTTTAATCTATTTTTGGTCTGATCTTTGTTTTTTGTTTTACTTTTACTTAGGTTTATATGATTTGGGATTTCGAGCTTTTTTATTTTATAGTTATAGGGGTTTTGGGCTATGCTCTGTCTTTTAGTTTGAGTTGTTGTTTTTGTTTTTTTAAATGTCTTGGGTATTTTAATTTTTGAGTCTCCTTTTTTTAAAAAAAAATATAAAAAATAATTTTTTAATTTGTGCAATAATTAATAGTTATGATTAAAAGGTGAATGTCTCCTTCATGTATTATTAAATTGTAAAGGTTTATTGAGTAGCCTAGTGTTAACTTGAATCATGTGTAAAAATGAATTTTTCTCTTTTTTAATTTATCAGTTAAAATTCTTTTCATGAATAAAGTCAATACACTTTATTTTATTCTTTTAATTAAAATCCATTAAACACATAAACATTTTCTACAAGAATGATATAACTTTGAGTTACTCATTGCACTAGGATATGTTGGCGTATTCAACAACTATCAAGCCAAAATTAGTTTTTTCCTTTAAGCTTTGTTCTCCTTTTTTATTTAACTTTATTTTCTTTAATTAATTTATTTTATTTTTGCATATAATTTTGACTTCTAAAAGGGAAAAATAAATATTATCAAGTTATAAATTAATCTGCATAATGAGCTCTAAGGTATTCGTATTTATAGAATGTATTAGGGTGCAGTGTGATTAAGTTTCTATCTTCTCCTAATCATTATTAGACTCCCATATTCAATTCTTTTTCAAAGATTAGTTTTGATCAAATAAAAGATTTTCCTTTTTTACCATAATTAAAATTGATTGGGATTTCATTTTTTTAAATGATTGTCATTTTCATCGTAGTGCCCCCAAGGATGATGTGATAACATCCGTCTCATCACCCTTTTTTTCAACCCTTTCCTCGACAATTTCTACAAGAAAAAACCAATCAATGTAATCTTCTATGTATTATTGAAACACAATTTTTTTAACATTATAATTTTTCTTTGTAATGATTACTCATACTAGTATTATAATTTAAGATGAATTATACTTATTTTCCTTAGATTTAGGGCAATTATACTCGGCTTCTATTTGTAAAATTTTATTTAGAGGTCTCCTTGAGTTTCACTAAAGATACACTCTAACCTGTTGTTGTATTTTAGTTATTTATTATGTATTAGTTTACCAAACAGAAGGAGATAAAATAGCCATATTCCAGTTTTGATGATGGAGCTTCCCAAGCGCATCCCTTTGGAACGAAGGTAGTTCCCGATGATCAAAGCTGATCTTACTTTTTCTAAAACTTTTATTTGTTGTGAAAAATAAGAGAGAGATAATCCTAGAAGAAGAGAAAGAATAATTTTATTAATAATCTTAAAAGGTGCTCTATATGATGTATCCAAAGAACTATTTATAATCAAAGGAAGAGAGATATAATATCACATCATAACTGATTCCATATAATCTAATCAAATCTTTATAACACTTCCCCTTAAATGTCCATCAGGGATATGCCTCATTAAAACCTTACTAAGAAAAAACTCAGTGGAAAAAATCTTAGTAAAGGAAAAAGAGTATAATATCCTCATAGTGGGAATAGAATTTTCGTTAAAAACCTTATCAAGGAAAAATCTAGTGGGATAAAAACCTTGATTGAGGAAAAGAGTACATTATTTCTCCCCCTTTTAAAGTATCACTTAGAATCTCATAATCATGTATTCTAATTTTGTGCACCACTTCTACAAAGAAGAAATAGGTAGTAACTGGATCACTTGAACAAATTGGATATCAGCTCCTTTGTTTAGTTGAACTATCTAAGCCATGTTGTCCTCATGTAAAGTTGTGTAACTTTTTTCTAAGAGAATCTACATGATAGTTTGAACATTGATCCATTGCCTTTAGCTAGAAAGATTCATAAGCTTCGTATATTACACTAATTTCTCTGATTTGAAGAAATAGTGGCTATAGTCTATCTTGTGTATCTCAGGATATGATCATGTCTCCATAAGTGAAAGGACCCTGATTAATATCTGCCTTTATAGATTTGATAAATATCCTGCATACTAATACACTGAAGAAAATATATGTGATTTATCCATATAAAACTTCATAAGAGTTATTTCTGTGTAAATTGATTGATGAACAAACATTTTATTTGTTAAGTGCTCATTCTTAGTTAGAGATAGAATTTTGTCTTTCCAATATCTTTCATCTAAAATTCTTCTATAAGATCTTTTATGACTATGGAAACTTCTTCAGAAGTTTCAATGATATTCAAGTCATCAACATACACAGCTATTCAAATATAAATATAGGGGCAAATGATATCATTTGTAAACCCCTTCTTAATCAAATACTCATTGAGACGGTTATACCACATCATCCAGATTGCTTTAGACCATATATAGATCTTTGCAACTTGATTTAGTACATATCTTGGGGACATTCATTAGATGATATTGATATCTTTAATCCTTCAGGACTTTTCATATAAATATCATTATCTAATAAACTGGATAGATAGTGCCAATATCTATCAGATGCACATTTAGCTAATTATATGCAGATAAGCTAATCAAATATTGAAATATTGTTGCATCCACTATGGGGAATACATTTCACCATAATCTATACCAGGTATTTGTGAAAAATCTTGTGCTACAAGTAGAGTTTTGCGCGTACAATTTCATTTTTTTCATTCCTTTTCTCACAAATACCCATTTATATCTCACGGGTTTCACACCTCCTGGTGTTTGGACTACAGGTCCAAAGACTTCACTTTTGGAAGTGATCTAATTTAGCCTAGATGACTTTTTCCATTTTTGGCCAATCATTTCTACGTAGACATTTTTCGATGATTTTTGGCTCAAGATCCTCATTTTCTTGTATAATATTTAGTGCTATATTATATGTAAATATATTGTCGACAATTATTACTCGTCAATTCCACCCTTTTTCCTATATAGATATAGTCCATTGAGATCTCATCATTTTCAATGATTATTTTAGGTACCTAAACGCTTCTCGTTTCAAATATATCAAATTTTTAACTCCGCAATGTCCTTACTATGTCTCTATTACCTTCTACAGGAAAGTATCATTTACCTCCGTAACATCATTTGGCCTCTTTGCCCCACTTCTTTTCAAGAATTTTTATTTTTGGAATCGATTGGTCTACCACACTTCTGGCGTGCAATTTTTACATTGACCAATTGTTCAACAGGGACATCAATTCAATTGGGGCATTTTCAGCTGATATATAAGATTTAGTTTTCCTTTTGTATCATAAAAAATGCATCTGGCAATTCATTTGCTATTCTTTGCAAATGTATAATTATTTGAACTTCTAGTTCACATTGCCTTGTATGAGGATTTAAATAGAATATTGATGCATTCGAATTTATTTTCTTTTCCAGTCTGAACACGGAATTTTGTGTCCATAAAATAGAAAACCCAAAAATTTGCATAATTCATAATAAAGGTGAATTTCTTTTATAGTCTTTTTATTTAGTTCTTTTGACAAAAAAAAAAAAAAATTGTTAGCCCTTCTAAAAAAAAAAGGAAACGGTCAATTGATGAAAAAAAAAAAAAAAAAAGAAAAAGTGACAAATGGTTATAATGTTGTCTCCACTGAGTGCAAAGCAACAAACTCTCTTTCGGTGAATGAGTTGGCTAATGGCATACATAGAAGAGATTCACGGAGGGACGAGAGTCACGAGAGGAGTTCGACATTCACAAGGAGGGAAGGCATAAAACTACCATTAGCAAGGCACCCAAGAGGAGGAAGGATCAACATTGCAGTGCTATCATCATCTTCGTAAGAAAAAACATCAGCATCCATCACTACTACCAGCCCTCTCTAACTCATCCTGTCATAACCATTACCATCTATCAATTTTTTTTAAAACTTATTTAAAAAAAAAAGAAGAGATACAAGAGAATCATAAAAAAAAAATCTAGAAGGCACTAATAAGGTAATAGTAGCACAACAAAAATCATCATCATCCTCATATCATCTTCCTCACATCATCATTATCCTCACATCGCCATCACTCTTCCTTTCTCTCAGCCAAAGCCGCCGCTCGCTTTCTCCTTTTTGCATGAGCCATGGCCAACCCAGCGCCATCACCGCATGGATCCTTCAACAGGCCCTTTCTCGTGGTCACCACCGCGAACCACCTTCCAACCCGCAAATCGCGTGACCACCCCACTCATGGACAACCAGCGCATATGTCTTCAGTTCCCTTCCACCTTTTGCATGCACTACCTCTACAGAAACTATCATTTTGGCTCATCCACCTGAAAATTTAATCACAGATCAACCAAACTTCAAGGAAATTTTTTTGTTAAAAAGACAAAGAAATAAAAAGGAAGTAGACGAAGAAGGAACAAAGAGCACGTAGTGTTCCCCGCGAACTCCTCCCTCACGCGGATCTCCGTCACGAATCGGCCACCCCTGTGAGCTCATAGTCAGGATGCGCGGTGTTCCCGGCCTCCTCCCTTGCCACAGTCGCGACCTCCTCTTGATCCTCACATCATCATCATCCTCATACTCCATCATCCCCTTCCTCCCTCACCTCCATCATCATCAACCACCACATAGCCATAGCCAATGCATCACGGCAACCATAGGACCGCGCAACCCACCATCATCCCCACTTAAACCTTGATTCACCGTTTCAGCCAACAACATCGCGCCGAGCTTCCTCTGCTCCGCCGCGTCGCGGTGTCGCACAGGACAACCAGTCGCACGAGTTCCATAGCCCAAGCGCTCCGCCTCCTCCCGCTCCAGCCGCCACCTCCATCATCTTCCTCACACGTCCACCGAACCCCACCAAAACCACCACGAGTCGGTTTCTGCTCCCTTCCGATCTACTCCGATCTGTCGAGCTACGTGTATCTTCTCCTCCAACCTCGGTTACTACCTTCCAAACTCCTTCCCTTCCACTGCCTCGGTCTACACCACTCTTGCTTGGGCGGACGCGACATGGCCGCCGTGCACCATCCTCACCTGGATCTTCAAGGCCACCCCTGTGATCACGCGGAGCCTCCGGAATGTTGATCTCGAGACACCTTCCTCCAGGCGGCCTTCGTCGAGGTCCGTGATGAACTGAGTCACTCCCTCACAGCGCTTCCCTTTTCCTCTTACTCTCTCTTTCTGTCACTCTAGATTTCTCTCTCTTTCTTCCTCTATCTCTCTTCAAGTGTGTTTGTTAATAAGTGAATGGGTGAGAATGTGAGAGAATGAGTTGTGTGTGCGTGTGTATGTGTGAGTGTGAGTGTGTGTGGGTAGAGCGTGGGTGATACCATAAGCCCCACCTCCAATTTCTTTTTTTTTATTTATAATTGTCTTAAGTTACATATAGGTATGATTTAAGAATGATAATAATTTGATTGATATTAGTTTGGGGTTGTATCCTTGTTGATATGTGATTGGGAGAATTGTATTCTTAGACCAATTGGTTTTATTATTTATTTTGTTAAAAAATGAAAATGTTTGGGTTTGAGCTATGGTTTTCTTTGAAATTGATATGTTTTTATTTACTTTATTTTTAGAAAATCTTTTAGTGGGTTAGCCTAGCTTTTCTTGAAATTCTTTTTATTTTATATGGATCTGGGTTTTTCTTTCAAGTTTGGATTAGAGAGTGATTTAATTGTCTTATTTTAATGGATTTTGTCTGAAAATGTATTCAAAAATAAAAAAAATAATAAAAAGAAAATAGTAATTAGGACTCTCTTTTTTGTGTTTATTTATTTTATATGTTTATGTGTTTTGCTTAAGTTAATTGTGTAATTGTGTTTATGGATTAATTTTTAGTTTAATTCTCTTATATGTTTATGTACTTTATTCAAATTAATTGTGTATTTATGAATTAGCTTTATCAGTTCTTGTTAAAATTAGAGTTTTGTCTAAAAAAGTTTTATTCATCTTGGATCTAAAATAAATACTTGGGTATTTTGTTTTACTAAAAAGAGTATTTGAATTAATTAATTGGTAAAATTATAATTTTAAATAAAATTAATTGAGTCGTGACGGCTTGTTAATTTTATATTCTGGAATATTTTAGCTAAAGCTTTATCTTCAAAATTCTTTCTCAAATTTAAAATTAATCAAACTCACAAATATTTTATACAGAACTATGTGACTTTGAATTCCCCATTCAGAAGGATACGTAAGCGATTCAATCCCTGTCAACTCAAAATCTAATGTTTATAATTTTTGTCTTAATTGTAAATTTTTTATGAGTTTTTTTTATGAGATATTTTATTTCATTTAATTTTCATTTCTTTAGGAAATATTTTATTTCAAATAAAAAAGGTTAATTTAGTCGACGACTTGTTAACTCAGTATTTTTGGACACCTGAGTTGTGACGCTTGGTGTTCCTAAATTTCTTTCTTTTGTAATTTTCTTGTAAATAAAAAACATAATAAAATGAATATTTTGAAAGGTTATTAATAATTTACACAAATCAATTAAGGTCCGTTTAAGGACGGGTGTATAGGGGTGGGTAGGATTAAATCCTTACCCTTCCCTATGCATAACCGACTCCGAGCTAAAGTCTGGTTTCAAAGACCAATTTTTAATAAAACGGGTTTTTCCATGTTTTCCCAATTTAAATAATTGGTGGCGACTCCAATTTTAACAAACTACTCTTTTCCGTCCCTCGCGATCCCGGCAGATGGCGACTCCACTGGGACTTTACACAAGAGTCAAGCCTAAATAATTGATTGTGCATATTATTATAACTTCCTTTTAGTTTTTTTATTTTATTTTATATTTATTTATTTTATATTTTTATCTTGTTATTTTCTTTTTATGCTAGAATTTTGTCTGCATTATTTTATTTCTTTGTGACAACCATAAGGTAGACGACTTTTGTTTTTTTTTTTTGTGAAAACTTTAGGGTAGGCGACTATTATTGGTTTTGTATATTTGTTGTTTGTATTTATTTTGCAGGTATTTTACCATGGGTAGTTATAGGATTCCAGGTTTGTATGCTCCCTTCACACACAACACTCACACATTTATCACATACGAGTGGGGCCTATACCCGGTTCTAGTGCAACTTGAGATAGGTAAGAGATTGGTAGTGGTAGCCATTTTGGATGTACATCCTGTTTGGTTATTGCGAAAATCTTGTTAGAGTGTGACTCTTCGTGAATGTCCTACACCTAGCGGTTCACCTCGTTGTGGATAACATTCTGAAATGAGCCTTTAACTCTAAGACTAAATCCTGAGATCATAGACCTACCTGGTGAAAGTGCTCACAAAATAGAACAACCATAGTACCATTTGATACCCATATTTTACATCAAATAGGACACAAAGGGAGCATACCCTTTGCCTTAATTGATTAATTTATTTATTTTGTGTACATAAATTCTTTAACATGCAAGTGTTTATTGCCTTTTTTTATATATAATAAAAAACTTACTTTTCTTCGTTGCTACAGGGTTTGTTAGAGAACCATATTAAAGTCTTGTTGTGAGTATCTAAAAAATGGAAGCAAACATGAGACCAAACAATCATGAAGAGAAATTGAAAAAGACTTTGCAACTCAAAACCAAGAAACCTTACACAGAAAGCCTGAGATCTTTGAGTCAGCTTTGAAAGCACCGCAACGTCTTTCTCTCACAGAAAATATGGAAAAGTCTTGAGCCTATTAGAAGTGGAAATACAGGTAGAGGCAATCACAACATTGGCCCAGTGTTATGATCCTCTACTCCGATGTTTCACCTTTCAAGATTTTCAATTGGCACCAACCCTTGAAGAATTTGAATGAATCCTGGGTTACCGCTGGAAGGAGAAAAACCTTACAATTACCAAGGACATTATGCTTCTTTGCACACTATAGCAAATGTCCTAAAGGTAAATGTAAGAAATTTGCATGAAGCCCAGAAATGTAGAAATGGGACAAAGGGTTTCACAAGAGATTATTTGGAGAAGCATTTGCATAGCTTAGCTCAAGCCGAAGATTGAGATACTTTTTCAGATGTGTTGACCCTCACCATTTATGGCACCGTCTTGTTTCCCAATATTGACGGTTTCATAGATTTTGCAGCAATCGATGTATTCCTTGCTAGAAAGTTTCAGGTCACAATCCTTTGCCCTCCAGATGTCTCCTGTTCCCTGGATTTTTGTCATGAGAGGAATGGTAAGAGAATTTTGTGTTGTTTACCAATACTATATGTGTGGGTTACCGCATATCTTCCAAAGAAATTACAAGGCATCTTGTCCCCTTGATGATCTAAAAATGCATCGTATCAAGAAGAAAAGTGGGCGAGAATGGGCTAAGACCTGGTTAAATTGAATGAAAAGGTAATCTGATGGTACCCTTGGTGGGAAGATGGACAGACATTGATTTACCAGTGCGAGACTTTCCAAATGTACCCCTTATGGGTACTCGAGGGTGTATAAATTACAATCCAGCATTGGTGTTGCGCCAGCTTGGTTACCCCATGATGGGACCGCCTTCCAAGCTCAATTACTCCATTTGTCCTTTATTACCTAGATTCCCATGACATTGGCCTACTACGGAAGGTCCAATTTGCTTGGAACAATGTCATCCGAAAAGGAAAAGAATTGGGAGTTAGGAGCTGTGCGGTAAGAAAATTACTGCCAATGGGTGAAAAGTAGGGCTCAAGAGGTCAAGTTGCCATTCAGAATCTTGACAACAATTATTCCTAACAAGACGTCGGCCTTGCATTCTGATGAAAATGAAGAAATCAAAGAAATGAAAGAAAGGTTGGACAAGGCTAAACAAGAAAAGGTACAAGTGGAGTTCGAGTTGAAAAACGCTCACCATGATTATGCAACTTTAAAGCGGAAATTGCTGAAAAAGATCAAATTCTAGAGGGACCAGTAAAAGGCTAAAAATGGGCAGGAGCACATAGTAAAGACCAAAGAATGTTTTGAAGCTGCCAATAAAGAACTAAGGCTTCGAAGGCAAGAACGTGATATGGCAATAATTGAAAATCAGCAACTAAAGGAGCTATTTCGAAAGGCCAAAATTGCTGAGAAGCCGCGCTAGGAGAAAAGGAACAAATGAAGCAACAAATAAAAGAAATGAACAAGGAATATCAAGAGGAAGCTGAGGAATTAAATCAACACATGAAAAATGAGATCCTGAGGTATCAAGCTGCCCTAGGAGAAGAAAAGGAAAAAGTTGCAAATTTGGATCTTGAGGTGCAACACCAAGATCATGTCATTCATGAGTTGAAGATTCGCTTTCGAACTTAGCAGGGTTGGCTAATGCGGCAATAGAAGACGTTCCAAGACACTTAAAGCTGGCTGAGCAGGAAATCATCCCTTTTGAAACCTCAACTGAAATTAGCAACTTTGTTGGCTATTGTAAGGACTTGGTTAGGAGAATGAAACAAATAATCGCGGGAAGATGTTGAAGACACATAAGGGCTTTTCTGTTGGGTAGCAATGTTGCTGATATTTATGATGTATTTCCTTTTGAATGGTTGTATGAAAAATGATGATAAGTAAAAGAATGTTTACTTCTTTGCATTGCGTTGGTCTCATGGCAATAGCTATAACTTAGTACCTTTGAACGAGACGTTCTGGAAACAGTTATCATCAAAGATATTCACGTCAAGACCAGATATATTTGCCGCTCTCTAACAAATTGCAATATTTTTATCTTTTCACTAATTTTTTTTTCTCTTTTCTTCTTAACAAGAGGTAAAACTGTGTCACAATTGGGCACCCAAGGAAGAAGATACCGATCTAACGTGTATTCACAATACCAGAGCTCGGACTAAGATGGCTGGTGGTAATCATGAACCAGAAATGCTTCTGACCAAGTAAAAAATTTGAGCATGGAAGTTGATGCAGTGAGAGGGAAATTGAATGAAATGTCAAATAACCAAGCAAAGATGGAAGAAATGATGAGAGCCATGAAGGAGTCGCTGGATTTATTAGGAACTAATCCAAACCGAGACATAGTGACTGCGTCAGTGGGGGTACAACCAAGCACTGCAATGGTAGCCATACCGGGAACATCAAATGTGGCTGTAAATGTCACTCAAGGGGTGAATGAGGGGATGAAATTCTGAATAACCTTCATGGACAGCCACCACCCACAATGCCATTGGTGATCCTAATTGGGGAAGGCTATCGTCCATTAGAGAACATTCATATAGATGGGCACGGGCATGCTACCCTTGTTTGGGAGCCACCTCGTGTTGTCATTCAAAACAACCATCCGAGAATAGCCGTGAGAGGTGAATAAAGACAAGTTTAAAGAAGAATGGATGAAGAAGATTCAAGATCAAATTAAGGCCATTCAGGACCTAGCACCTATGGCTATGTGGAAATTGAGCAACTATGTCCTCCTGGAGATCTGATAGTTCCCAAAGACTTCAAGGTTCCTAACTTCTCAAAATATGATGGGACCGGTAATCCTTTGTTCCATTTGAAGAGTTATTGCACCAAAATGGCAATATGGTCCAAAGAGGAGAAGTTTCTCATTAGCTTTTTCCATGAAAGCTTAAGTGGTCCTACTTTAGAATGGCATATCCAGTTAGACCATTCTAAAATTTCCTATTGGAGAGATTTGGTTGATCAATTCATGAGTCAGTACAAGTTCAACATGGAAATAGCACCCACGCGTGAGCAATTGAGCACAATGCAAAGGAAGAAGGAGGAGTCATTTAAACAATATGCTCAAAGATGAAGAATTTTAGCTGCTCAGGTGCAACCGCCACTTATCCCTTCAAAAATGTGTTAGTACTTTTTGGGGACCTTAGGATCTCCTTATATTGGGACAATGGCAGGAGCAACATACAAAGATTTTTCTGAGCTAGTGACCAGGTGAAAGAATTGAGAGTTTGGCCAAAGCTGGAAACTTCCTATGAGCAATGAGGACACGAGAAGAGGATTCCCGCCTAGGAAAAAGAGATGGAAGTAAGTTATGTGCAAGGTCAGCAATCTTTCATTCCAAGATATACCTCGACACGTCCAAGATTCCAAATACCATCCATCCCTCCTTACCCACTACCAAGCCACTTCAACCGCAAATACAATTCCATACCCCCAACCTCAAGTCAATAACATCCATATACGCCCTTACCAACCAGCTCGCCCAACATACACCTATAAACCAACCATACATCCTCAGAATCACCCAAATACCACACCACCATGGCCTAATACCCAAAACCAAAGTCGTTCTCGATTCCCAAACTTACCACCTTTCCCGAAACTATCCATCTCAAATGCTACTTTTTCAACGACTAGTTGATGCTCATCTCATTCGGATATCCTGCGTCCATTAGAACCACCATACCCAGCTTGTATAACCCGAAACTTGCAAATATCATATGGACATAGTAGGACATTCCATCGAGGATTGTGAAGGTTTCAGACGCAGTGAAGAAGCTAATTGTTTGTGGGAGGCTGGATTTTCAAGAGGAGTCAAAACCAGATATTGTCCATAATCCAATTCCAAATCATGAAGGAGGAGGTCGAGTAAATGCTTTGGAGGTAGAAGAACCACTGATCAAGAAGGTTTTGAATCTTCAAACCCCTATGCAGAAAATTTTTATCGGCTTGAAGGAGGTTGGTTACAATATAACAGCACCTACTTTGACAATAAAGGAGAATGAGAAATATGATGCGGAATCAAGTTGTGCATACCATTGTGGAAGTCTGGGGCATGATATTGAGGACTGTTGGGATTTCAAGGTTCATGTAGGGGATTGCTTAACTTGGGTGTTATACAAGCAAAAAAGAAGCAAAATGTCTTTGAGGAGGTGAATGTGATCGAGCGTTTTGTACTTCGAGTGCCTCCGCTTAATCAGCGCCGAAGCCAGAAAGGTAGTGATCACTGTGAAGAAACCGACACCCTTTGTGTATGAGGACACACATGTCGTACCTTGGAATTATGAGACCAAGGTTGAAATGAAAAGTGACATAGGGAAACCTCAAAAGCTCAAGAAGGTGAGGAAGTGACCAGGATCATGGAGGTAAAAGGAATAACAAGAAGTGGAAGGGTGTATGGACCCAAGGAGTTGGAAAAGGGAAATTTGTTGATGAAGGGAATGTTGAAAAAGGTTCAGAGTTAGGAAGAAAAGAAAGAAGAAGAGGAAGAAGAGTTCCTTAAAATCATGAAATAGAGCGAGTATGATATTCTGAACAATTAAAAAAGACTCCTGCTAGATATCTCTTCTGTCACTAATTTTGTCCTCTGAATCTCATCAAAAGGCAATATTGAAGGTCCTGAAGGAAGCCTATGTCAAGCCCGACATTTCATTGGAGAACATGATAAATATAGTGGACCCAGTGAAACGTGTCAATATGATCACATTCTTAGATGAAGAAGTGGTATCACGGGCTAACCCAAGCGCTACATATAACCCTCAAATGCAAAGGCCACATAGTGCCTAGAGTCCTTATTGATGGAGGATCAGGGTTAAATGTATTACCACTGTCCACTTTGAAACAACTATCAATGAGTGTGGATGATATATCACCTCAAGTGATGGTTGTAAAAGCTTTTGATGGAGCTACGAAAAACATTCTAGGTGAGGTGGTGTTGCCACTAGAGATTGGGCCAAGCAAATCAGAAGTGTTATTCCAGGTGATGGAGATTGGCTTAGATTATAACATGTTGCTAGGAAGACTGGATTAATGATATTGGTGCTGTCCCTTCAACCTTGCATCAAAAGGTTAAATATATTGAGAATGGATCAGTTATCACAATCCATGGAGAAAGGGACATCATTGTATCCAAACCAGTCTCACTACCATATGTGGAGAATGTGGAGTCGATAGACAATAACTTGTGGCATAGCCTGGAGTTGGTGAAGCCCGATATGAATGCAGTGGGTCCATAATGCAGAATGTTAATCAAATAGTGGCTCATATCATGGCTAAGAATGGATATCTACATGGTAAGGGTTAGGACCATCTGCAAGGTATTAGAGTACCTATATCGGTCTCCAAGAAACCTAATCGATTTGGGTTGGGATATAATGCACCATTAGAAGAGGAAATGGATGCTATGGCCCTCCAGGAGAAACATGAGAAGAAAATAAAACAGATCCCTCACTTGAAAGAAACATTTCCTAGTCCAGCTGAAGTGATTACAGGTGGAAAAGTTCATTCCCCTTGCTACCATCTCACCATCAACACCTTGGACATAGAAACAACTGAAGAGAGCAACAAGATTTATGCTGCCAACAATGATGAAATGCTAATGAATTAAATGAACCAGTGATTGATGTTATTGCTGCAAAGTAATTATTTGTGTTGTATCAGTAAAGACTATTTATGCTTTTATTTATGCTACTTGAAGACATCATAAATAAACTTGTGTGTTTATTCAGCAATATTTTTTCCTATTCCTGCATCTTTCATATTTCTTGGTGTCTTTCATTCTCCTTGTTTCAGTCCTCTATTTGCTTTCTCTTTATCATCATTTTTAGCTCATTAATTTTTATTTTTCTTATTTTATTTTGCATTTTTCCACTATCCGTTTTGGCCTTCCAACCCACCACAATTGCTTTCCAGGAATCTAAATGCTATAGAAATTTTGCCTCATGAAAGGGAATTTGGAAATTCGTCAATTTGTTCTCTTGCAATTGATTGTGATAGCCATGAATTTGAAGATCAAGAAATTGTTGAGCAATTTTTAGACTTCCTGGAACATAGAAAAGGGATTTGACTTAGACAATGAGGTGATCGAGTTGATTAACATGGGCACTGAAGAAGAGAAAAAGGAGCTGAAAATAGTGGAAAATCCAGAACGCTCAGAAATGATTGCATTGTTCAAGGAATACCTGGATGTCTTTGCGTGGTCCTACCATGATATGCCGGCTGGATCCAGAAATAGCTTCACATAAGATCCCTTTATATGCGGAGTTGAACCGAAAAGCAAAAGTTGAGAAGGATGCGGCCTGAAATGTCATTGAAAATAAAAGAGGAGGTGACTAAACAGCTAGAGGTCGGATTTTTGGAGGTGTCAAGACACACTGACTGGGTGGCTAACATTGTGCCCGTGCCTAAAAAGGATGGAAAAGTTAGAATGTGCGTGGATTATCGGGATCTAAACAAAGCTAGTCCAAAAGACGATTTTCCACTCCCTCACATTGATGTCCTAGTCGATAATAGCTGGAAATCACCGTTTTTCATTTATGGACGGGTACTCAGGGTATAATCAGATTCCCATGGACGTTCACGACAAAGGAAAAACTACTTTCATAACGCCGTGGGGAACATTCTGCTATACAGTCATGCCATTCGGATTGAAAAATGCTGGTGCCACCTACCAACGTGCCATGGTTGCATTATTCCATGACATGATGCATAAAGAGATTGAAGTGTATGTGGATGACATGGTCGCCAAGTCTAAAGAGGGAGAAAGTCATGTAACAGTTCTACAAAAGTTGTTCGAAAGGCTCAGAAATATAAGTTGCGGCTGAACCCGAATAAATGTGTCTTTGGAGCATCTACAGGGAAATTGCTCGGATTCATTGTCAGGAGAGAAGGATAAAGGTAGATCCAGACAAAGTAAAGGCGATAGGAGATGCTAGCTCCCCGAACCGAAAAGGAAGTGAGAAGTTTTCTTGGAGGCTCAACTACATTGCTAGATTCATTGCCAATTTGACTAGCACTTGTGAGCCGATATTCAAGCGTTACGAAAACATCAACCTGGAGAATGGAATGAAGAGTGCCAAGAAGCCTTTGACAAAATAAAGGCTTATTTAATAAAACCTCCAGTTTTAACCCCACCTATACCAGGTCGTCCTCTAATATTGTACCTCATGTTGCCCACGTCACTTGGGGCAATGTTGGGACAATATGATGAGTATGGAAAGAAGGAACAAGCTATTTATTATCTGAGCAAGAAGTTTAATGACTGTGAATCCCGCTATTTGGCAATTGAGAAAACCTGTTGTGCATTAGCATGGGCCTCTAAAAGGCTAAGGCAGTACATGTTATATTACACCACTTGGTTAATCTCTCGAATGGATCCATTGAGATACATATTTGATAGTCCCCATGTGTCATTGAGAATGTCAAAGTGGCAAGTGATACTGCGAATTTGATATCAAGTATGTGACTCAAAAGTCTATCAAGGAAGGTGCAATTGCTGATCACCTAGCTGAAAACCCTTTGGAGGATGGACAACCCACCATTGAGTTTCCTGAGAACGAGGTTTGGTGGTGGAAAAAGAAGATGTAGAAGAGGAGAATACATGGAAGATGTACTTTGATGGGGCTGTCAACATGAATGGATGTGGAGTAGGAGCTGTCATAGTATCACCAGCTGGAAAACAGGACCCAGTTCCATCAAATTAGATTTTGAATGTACCAACAACATTGCAGAGTATGAGGCATGTGCAAATGGTTTGCAAGTGGCAATTGACTTGGGAATCAAAGAACTAAAAGTCTTTGGAGATTCGGCATTCATAATCTACCAAGTTAATGGACAATGGCATACAAAGGATCCCAAATTGGTACCTTATCAAAAGCACTTGTCTCGACTAATTGAGCACTTTGATGATATATCATTTTCTCACTTAACTCGAGACAAGAACCAATATGCGGATGCATTGGCAACTTTGGCTGTAATGACTAAATTGGAAGTCCACACAATGTCCAACCTATCCATGTAGAGGTACAAGATGAACCAGGATACTTGGTAATGTAGAGGCTAAACCAGACGGTCAACCATGGTATCATGATATCAAGCAGGATATTCAAAGGGAGAATACCCAGCGGGGCAAATGAGATAAGCAAGAAGACAATCCGACGACTGGCTATGTCCTTTTCCCTGAATGGTGAAGTCCTTTACAAGAGGAATCATGACACCACTCTCCTTAGATGTGTAGATGCTCATGAAGCTCGAATAATCATGACTGAAGTCCATGAAGGAATTTGCGGAACTCATGCCAATGGACACATGATGGCACGCAAAATCCTAAGAAGTGGTTATTACTGGTCCACCATGGAGAATGACTTTATCAATCATGTTCGAAGTGCCACAAATGCCAAATATATGCAGACGAGTCAATGCTCCAGTTCCATTACACAACATGGTATCTCCCTGGCCTTTCTCGATGTGGGGCATGGATGTGATCGGCTCAATTAATCCCAAGGCATCCAATGGTCATCGCTTCATTTTGGTGGCAATAGACTATTTCACTAAGTGGGTGGAAGCTGCTTCATATGCCAGCATCACACAGAAGGTGTTTCTTAGATTCATCAAGAGGGACATTATCTGAGATATGGAATTCCAGAAAGAATCATCACAGACAATGCTCCTAATCTCAATGGTGCCGAAGTTCAGAAATTTTTCAAGACTTTCAAAATCAAGCACCACAACTCAGCTCCTTACAGACCTCAGATGAATGCGCGGTTGAGGCTGCAAATAAGAACATCAAGAAAATCATCGCCAAAATGGTGGTGAATTACAGAGATTGGCATGAGATGCTGCCATATGCTTTACATGCATATCGTACCAATATACGATCGAGCAGGGATGACTCCCTTCTCATTGGTATATGGAACAGAAGCTGTATCCCCCATAGAAGTGGAAATCCCGTCATTAAGGGTTCTAATGGAGGCTGAGCTAGAGGAATCTGAATGGGTGAAGGCTCGATGTGAACAGTTGAACATGATAGAAGAAAGAAGATTGGCAGCTATTTGTCATGGCCAATTGTACCAAAGTAGGATGGCCAAAGCTTTTAACAAGAAAGTTCGTCCTAGAGATTTTTATCGGAGATTTGGTTCTAAGAAAATTCTCCCGAACCAGGAGGACACACGGGGAAAATGGGCTCTGAGTTATGAAGGTCCTTACATTGTCAAACAAGCGCTCTCAGGTGGAGCATTGATTTTGCAAAACATGGATGGACAAGAATTGCCTAAACCAATCAACGCGATGCAGTCAAAAGGTTTTATGCTTGAAAAGATGCTAAAAAAAGAGAAAAAATACCCGTTAGGTTGAAAACTCAAAAGAGCGGCCTAAGCAAAAATTAGGGTAAAACAAAAAAAGAGCTCGTTAGGTCGAAAACTCGAAAGAGCGGCCTAAGCAAAAGTTAGAGCAAAGCATCATCTCAAGCAATCTACACTGGGGCAATTTTCGGTGATAAGTTCATCCTTAGAGCAAAGCAGGCTAGGACTGAACTTGGGCAAAAAGGAAAGACCGAAGGCTCAACAATGGAAGCAATGGTTATAGCATCCAATTTGCTGAAAATCAATTGAATGAGCCACAAAGAACCCAAATTGGGGCAAAATTTTCATGTCTTTCACAATCCTATTTTTTATTTTTGTGGTTGTCTCCTTCCAAATATTTTGTCATCCAATACACCAAGCAATAAATATGTCCATTCAGTTAATTCTTCCACTTTCTCTTTGAATGCATGTTTATTTATGATGTCTCAAATAGGATATATTTAAGTTTAAATTATACAACCTAACAATGTTTATAGCAATACATCAATGACTAGCATCACACAAGAGAATTCAGAAGCTTTAACTAAGCTTGGCAGAAAGCAATCATCATCCTTTAAAAGGGAAAAGAAAAGAAAGAAAGAATGGAAAGAAGTGGGTAAAGTTAGAGAAGAAAAGAAAGCTTTATTTGTGCCAGAAAGTCAGCTCAAGAATTACGAGTTTGATCGGTTAAAGTCTTCCTCGAGGTTTGCTTGATTTGGGTACGATTAGTTCTTCAAGAATATGTCTGAAATAAACTGCAAGTGGGTGATAAATTCATAACTTTTGCATATAACAAGAAAAATGAATGCAAATCATTTACTTTTCCAGTCGGCCAGATTGCCATTTTACTTTTCCTGCCCTTAGATTGCCATTTTACTTTTCATGTCGGCCTCAGATTGCCAATTTATTTTTCAGTCGGCCTCAGATTGCCACCATTTACTTTTCCTGCCCTTAGGCCAGCCACTTTCCATGTTGGCTCAGATTGCCAATTTATTTTTCTGTCGGCCTCAGAATTGCCACCATTTACTTTTCCTGTCCTAGACGCCAATTTACCTTCCAGTCGGCCTCAGATTGCCATTTTACTTTTCATGTCGGCTCAGATTGCCACTTTACTTTTTCAGTCGGCCAGATTGTCAATTTACATTTCAGTCGGCCTGAGATTGCCAATTTATTTTTCAGTCGGCTCAGATTGTCACAATTTATTTTCCTGCCTAGACGCCAATTTATTTTTCAGTCGGCCTCAATCTGCAATTTACCTTCCAGCGGCCTCAGATTGCCATTTTACTTTTCCGCCCTCAGAGACGCCAATTTACATTTCAATCGGCCTCAAGATTGCCAATTTATTTTCTTGTCGGCCTCAGATTGCCACCATTTACACCTTCATTCGGCCTCAGACGCCAATTTACATTTCGGCCAGAATTGCCAATTACATTCCTGTGGGCCTTAGATTGCCACCATTTACTTTTCCAGTCGGCCTCAGATTGCCATTTACATTTCATGTCGGCCTCAGATTGCCATCTTTTAATTTTCTACTTGTGGACCCGTATCCAATTGGTTGCAAGATTTTCAAATTTCCTGTGAGCCCCTCGGCTTTTACATTTTTTGTCACTTGTGAATCTGTATACAGCTGGTCGCAATATTTTTTAACTTTTTGTCACTTGTTGACCCATATCCAGTGAGTTGCAAGGCCTTTAAACTCCTGCGAGCGCTGTCGGCTTTTAATTTACTGTCAGCCCATCGAGCTTTTGACTTTCCTATTAGTTCCATTGGTTTTTACATTTCTTGTCATTTGTGAATTTGTGTCAAATTAGTTAGTTTCTTTTCTTTGCATAATTCATACATAGGTGATTTCTAATTGCATTGTTTACATGTGATTTTCTTGAATGTTTAGACTTGTTCAAAGTTAGAATTCAATCTTTCTTGCATTTGCATTTCATGCATCGCGAACAAAAATCAATGTTCATGTCTTTACTCATTCCTTATGAAGACAATATAAAAACTTAGATTTTTCATATTTTCTTATAAGAAATAAGTAAAGGGGGCAACCCTGAACACTCATTTTGTCCCGCCCATTAAAATAGAAAACCCAAAAATTTGCATAATTCATAATATAGGTGAATTTCTTTTATAGTCTTTTTATTTAGTTCTTTTGACCAAAAGAAAAAATTTGTTCAGCCTTCTAAAAAAAAAGGAAACGGTCAATTGATGAAAAAATTAAAAAAATAAATAAAAGAAAAAGTGACAAATGGTTATAATGTTGTCTCCACTGAGTGCAAAGCAACAAACTCTCTTTCCTGAATGAGCTTGGCTAATGGCATACATAGAAGAGGGATTTATTGGAGGGACCAGAGTCATAGAGGAGTTCGAGCATTCACAAGGAGGGAAGGCATAAAACTACCATTAGCAAGGCACCCAAGAGGAGGAAGGATCAACATTGCAATGCTATCATCATCTTCGTAAGAAAAAACATCAGGCTCCATCACTACTACCAGCCCTCCCTAACTCATCCTGTCATAACCATTACCATCTATCAATTTTTTTTAAGACCAGTTTTAAAAAAAAAATTAGAGAGAGATACAAGAGAATCATAAAAAAAATCTAGAAGGCACTAATAAGGTAAAGCAGGACCAGCAAAAATCATCATCATCCTCATATCATCTTCCTCACATCATCATTATCCTCACATCGCCATCACTCTTCCTTTCTCAGCCAGCCGCCGCCGCCGCCCCTCTCCCTTTTTGCATGAGCCATGGCCAACCCCGCACCATCACTGCGTGGATCCTTCAACCAGGCCCTTTCTCGTGGTCACCGTTGTGAACCACCTTCAAACCCTGCAAATCGCGTGACCACCGCACTCATGGACAACCACCGCATATGTCTTCAGTTCCTTCCACCTTTTGCATGCACCACCTCTACCAACACTATCATTTTGGCTCATCCACCTGAAAATTTAATCACAGATCAACCAAACTTCAAGGAAATTTTTTTGTTAAAAAGACAAAGAAATAAAAAGGAAGTAGACAAAGAAGGAACAAAGACCACCGTAGTGTTCCCGCGAACTCCTCCCCTCACGGTCTCTCTCACGGATCGGCCACCCCCTGTCAGCTCATCGTCGGAGATGCCTGTTCCCCGAACTCCTCTCCCTTGCCAGACCGCGACCTCCTCTTGATCCTCACATCATCATCATCCTCATACTCCATCATCCCCTTCCTCCCCACCTCCATCATCATCAACCACCACATAGCCATAGCCAATGCATCACGGCAACCATAGGACCGCGCAACCCACCATCATCCCCACTTAAACCTTGATTCACCGTTTCAACCAACAACATCAGGCACCGGCCTCCCGCTCCGCGCGTTGTAGGAGTCACAGCACAACCAGTCGCACCAGTTCCATAGCCCAAGCGGCTCCGCCTCCTTCCCACTCCTGAGCCGCCACCTCCATCATTTTCCTCATACCGTCCAGGACGCGACCCCCACCAAAACCACCAAGAGTCGATTTCCGCTCCTTCCCACCGCCTCCTCCCTGCGAGCTACGTTGTATCTTCTCCTCCAACCTCCGTTACTACCTTCCAAACTCCTTCCCTTCCACCGCCTCAGACCCACTACTCTTGCTTGGGTCGGACGCGACATGGCGTCCGATGCACCATCCTCACTAGACTTCACGGCCACCCCGTGATCACGTGGAGCCTACCGAATGTTGATCTCGAGACACCTTCCTCCAGGCAGCCTCCGTCGAGGGCAGTTTCCACGATGAACCATGGCATCACTCCCTCACACGCCTTCCCTTTTCCTCTTACTCTATCTTTCTGTCACTCTAGATTTCTCTCTTTCTTCCTCTATCTCTCTTTCAGTGTGTTTGTTAATAAGTGAATGGGTGGGAATGTGAGAGAATGAGTTGTGTGTGCGCGTGTGTATGTGTGAGTGTGAGTGTGTGTGGGTGGAGCGTGGGTGATACCATAAGCCCCACCTCCAAATTTCTTTTTTTATTTATAATTGTCTTAAGTTACGTATAGGTATGATTTAAGAATGATAATAATTTGATTGATATTAGTTTGGGGTTATATCCTTGTTGATATGTGATTGGGGAGAATTGTATTCTTAGACCAATTGGTTTTATTATTTATTTTGTTAAAAAATGAAAATGTTTGGGTTTGAGCTATGGTTTTCTTTGAAATTGATATATTTTTATTTACTTTATTTTTAGAAAATCTTTTAGTGGGTTAGCCTTGCTTTTCTTGAAATTCTTTTTATTTTATATGGATCTGGGTTTTTCTTTCAAGTTTGGATTAGAGAGTGATTTAATTATCTTATTTTAATGGATTTTTTCTTAAAATGTATTCAAAAATAAAAAAAATGATAAAAAGAAAATAGTAATTAGGACTCTCATTTTTGTGTTTATTTATTTTAAATGTTTATGTGTTTTGCTTAAGCTAATTGTGTAATTGTGTTTATGGATTAATTTTTAGTTTAATTCTCTTATATGTTTATGTACTTTATTCAAATTAATTGTATATTTATGAATTAGCTTTATCAGTTCTTGTTAAAATTAGAGTTTTGTCTAAAAAAGTTTTATTCATCTTGGATCTAAAATAAATACTTGGGTATTTTGTTTTACTAAAAGAGTATTTGAATTAATTAATTAGTAAAATTATAATTTTAAATAAAATTAACTAGTTTAAAGCTGTTCTATATTTGGAATATTTAGCTTGAAGCTTATCTTCAAAATTCTTTCTCAAATTTAAAATTAATCAAACTCACAAATATTTTATACAAACTACGTGACTTTGAATTCCCCATTGGATCCTAGGATACGTAGGAGTACGTTTTATCCCGTCAAGTCAAAATCTAATATTTATAAATTTTGTCTTAATTGTAAATTTTTTATGAGTTTTTTTTTATGAGATATTTTATTTTATTTAATTTTCATTTCTTTAGGAAATATTTTATTTCAAATAAAAAAGGTTAATTTAGTCGAGACGACTTGTTAACTAGGATTTTGAACACTTGAGTAGTGACAGCTTGGTGTTCCTAAATTTCTTTCTTTTGTAATTTTCTTGTAAATAAAAAACATAATAAAATGAATATTTTGAAAGGTTATTAATAATTTACACAAATCAATTAAGGTACCGTTAAGGACGGTGTACTGGGGTGCGTAGGATTAAATCCTACCCTTCCCTATACATAACCAACTCCCAAGCTAAGTTTGGTTTCAAAGACTAAATAAAATTGGTTTTTCCATGTTTTCCCAATTTAAATAAACTTGGTGGCGACTCTCAATTTTAACAAACTACTCTTTTTCGCCTCCCCCGCAATCCTGGTTGAGATGAGCCCAACTTTCTCCCTTGATGTTGGAAATATTATTTCTCACAACTGAGCCTTAAAGCATCTCCCATTTGTATTTCAAATATATTTGACCATAAAGGGAGAATCATATCCAACATATATATCTAATTTTCTTTGGGATTCCATTTGGAGATAAGATAGGCAATTGGGACTTATATTGCACCTCCAAAGTTCTTTAAATGGGAACTATTTGGCTGGAGGTCAAAATAACTATATGGGAGAATTGTTGACAATTTGTTAGCCTTATAGAAATAAATGCTGCAAAATAATATGCGCCCAACTAGAAATTGGGAGATTTGTTCTCATGAGCAAGCAATCTAGCAATTAATTGGAGGTCTATTATAAGTTAATTATGCTATCTAACTTTTTCTATATGTAAACATAAATAACTAAATGTTCAACATTTATAACATTGGCCTACAAGCAATAAAAGTTTGAGAACAAAAAATTCACCAAAATCATCAAGATAAATTGTTTTGATTGGATTATCAGGAAATTGTACTCTTAATAATTTGCACAATTAATATTGCAAACTTCAGGTTGCAAAATCATAATGAGCACACATGTGACCATTTCATAGATGCATCTATCATAAAATATTTGAAAGGTTCATACGGTGGATGAATTAATCCACGTATATCACCTTAAATTCCTTATGGGAATTTAAGAGATTTAAATCCAATTTTTGCTGGTGAAGGCCATATAATTAATTTACTTTGAGAATATGCAACACAAGAAAACTCATTATAATGAAGAATCTCCTGTTCTTCAACAAATGCTCATATGAGTTTTCAGGAATTCCTTACATCATTATTGCTTCAGGATTTCCAACCGTCATGCCAAAAGGTAAAATCATCTGGCTAGGAAACATCTGTTTACAATAGCATATGATGATTCAATTGTACTCATATTAGTACTATAGACCAGAAGAAAATGCAAACAAAATTTTCTAAAGCAACTTTCTTACCTTAAGCATAAGTTGTGATATGGAGGTACTCACTATTTTCCTCACTCACTATCACAATATGATATTCATTTCAGCAATATCTTTGAGATTCACTAAGTCTCTTTATTACCTTTGTATCTACTAGAGAATTATTTATGTTTCTTCAGGAAATAAAATAGTAGCTCTTCTGAGCCTTCATTCATCTTGCTACCAAGAATGATATTAATATTTCTAATTAATTTTGTTTCTTCAAAAAACAAAATATTAGTTCTTCTGAGCTTTCATTCATCTTGCTACTAAGAATGATATTAATATTTTTAATTAATTTTGTTTTTTGAAAACATAATAGTAGCTCTTCTGGAGCCTTCAATCATATTCACAAAACTAATAATCGAGTTAAGATTTTATTATCTTTTTACAAGATGAAAATGTCACAATATATCATCAAAGCATTAACATATCATGTAAGTGAAAAGAAATTTGTTGTGACATGATGGTGATATAAATACATGCATCACAATTATCTCAAAAAAAATGGTATCATATATTATTATTTCATGATATATTAATCATGATAATAAATAAGATTATCATGTGACATAAATCAATAAAGTATATGATATGTTAAATTTCAACAATATCGCATAAAAATATAATTAATAATTATGAAATATGCCACGAATAGCGTAGCTATTTTATTCAATATTGAGAACAATCAATACTAAAAGTTTTGAAATGAAATATTGCTTGAAAATAGTATCAATTAATATATCTAATAAAAACTTTCATTATTAAATCAAATAATCAATATTTATATAAAAGATAAAAAGATATATCCAAATGGCTTATATTAATCATGAAATGATTTCATAATATATCTTGGAAAACAATCGCATTTGCATTTTCTCATTCTCTTTTAACGATATTTAATAAAGATCAAACAAATATCTTATTGTACGACAGGTACATGCCAAATTTACTTTGATGTCATGGAAATAACATTCATCACATTTATCACACTTGTAACTAACAATTTCCCCCAAAGTGTGAGGTCTAACATGGTGTGCTCCCCCTTAACAGAAGCTTTCATGGAAAAGCCAAATACAAAATCTTACCCATGCTCTAACCAAGGGTTGATACCATACCCAAGCGCAAACAAATAGCCATGGCCAGCCAAACCATTTACTTTGATACCACTTCTGGGTTATAAAATTTTTTTTTGGTCACATTCACTTCAGGGAATGGAGCAGAGCCAGCTTGGCAAGTTTCATAAATTTTTTTTCATGAAAACTCATTATTTGATATCTTGTAAAACTCTTTTCTTGACATGCTACCCAGGAGCACATTTAAGATATTAAAGTCAAGAATATTTTTTTAACGTATATTTATCATACTTCAATTGCAAGTGGTATCATATGGGCTCATAGCTCTTTTTTGTACTTTATCAAAAAGTTCAACAAGGTCTTTTAAAAATATTTAGATATAATCCTTTATAAAGGTAGCGAAGAGGGAAAATAAATAAAATCATTATATCATTCTCTTCAGGAGAATATAAGTACTTAATAAATACATTCACTTTGGGGAATGTAAATATGAAAATGTTCCTTTTGGGAAATATAATGTCACACACTTTAGGTGATGTGAATAATAGATCCATTTACTTTATGGAATGATCTTTTGACATATTCACTTCTGGAAATATGCAAATCTCCTCAAATAGAGGAATAAATCAATTATATTTTTCGGATAATTTTCAATAATAAGGATGCATCCACTTCAAGGAATGATTATCCATTTTTCTGTATAATTCTCATTCACTTCAGGGAATAATTATCTATTTTTCTGGATAATTTTCATTCACTTTTGGAAATAATTGTCATTCACTTCTGGAATGGTATAGAAAAAGAATAAAGTAGAAGAAGTATATATTGATAGTCCAATAAAAAATCAATTAAAAATTAAAGCAATTAATAATTATTGATTTGTGCAATCCTTCTGGATGCAGTATTTTTTCCTCCTTTTTCTTTAATGGTGTCAAGACCCAAAAAAAAAGGTATTGTTTTGCGCAATTCTTTTGGAATGTGACATTTTCTTGTTTATTAGTCTCAAGACTTATTGAGTAAAGATATGAATATCAATAAATAATATTCAAGATAAATATGGTAAAGATGTCTTACCTCAAGCCTTCCTATTCACCACTATATACCGATGCTATAATAATAATACAAGGGAAAGAAAAACCAACCAAAAACAAATGCCTCCGTAACTGTAAGCACCATTGAGAAAAGAATTGTGACTTGTATCGAATGTTCTTCCAATTTCCACCATAAATAAAGAATCTTAGAAGAAGGAATCATGCCTGCATTGTATTAACAAGCTTCTTCACTTTGAGAACAAAGTCGTGCTGATAACGTGTTGTAAAAAATAAGAATAGAGAAAATAACAAAGAAGAAGAAGAGAAGAATAATTTTATTGATAATCTCAAAATGTGCTCTATATGATGCATCCAAAGAGCTATTTATAGTCAAAGGAAGAGAGATATAATATCACATCATAACCGATTCTATCTAATCTAATCAAATCTTAACTGAATCAGCTAAAGATATGGACATCCATAAATGAATAATATTTTATAACATTATTTTTGAAATTTTCGTTGAATTTTGTCCTTCTATAGGTTTTTTTGCACTTGTTGCAATACACATTTTAAAGAATCAGGGTGTAAATTGTACATTACCTAATATTCCAAGGATAAAATACATTCAGCCCCATTTTTCTCCCCTAAAGTGCTCTGTTCTTACGAGGTGACTTTTATGTGATAGGCATGTCAATGGAGGATGAAAATCACATGTATCCAAATCATGTCCTATTCTCCAATATTATCAAGTGAAAGATAAGTATCAATGGTCATAAATTTTTAAATCTCTTTCAATTTTTATCTCATACATCTTACAAGTGAATATAAATGATGGGGGGGGGAGAGAATATGAGACAATTTGGGAATAAGATATAAAGAGGGTCCTTGTAATAATACACTGCTAGTATGTATTTAATTACTGATTTAATTTACATATTACACACCTCATTTGATAAATGTAAGATTGAGTTCAGTCATGATTTACTCAAGGTCAGGAATTCAAAACCTGTGTAGTTCTCTTGGTTAAACCGTTTACCACTTCAAGTCTTGGGCATCGGAGGTTAGGCTTCCCCACTTAATCTTTGAAAGAAGCACATTAAAAAAAAAATTAAATCAGGATAACATTTCTATGTGAAAAGCAAACTAATTTTTGAATAAATTAATTTGATTTCTTTCCAAAAAAACTGAACGGTTCCACTTCAAAAAACCAAAACTCCTTTTATGGAAGTAAAAGAAAAAAAGGGTAAATACCTTGGACTATTCTTGAGGTTTCATTAAATTGCACTTTATTTCATTATTGCTAAAAAATTGTACTTAATTTTATTAAATTTAATAATTAAAAATATTGTTGTAATATATTCTTTTATATATAGTATATAGTGAAAAATACATGTACAAATATTAAAATAGGATAATATATAATTTTAATATTTTTAAAAAATAAAGTACTATATTTTTCATTTTTATATTTGATTAAATCAATAAATAATTATTAAAAATTAAAGTAAATAATAGATTACATTAAACCTAATATATAATTTTAATTAATAAAAATTAATAAAATTTATAATTACTATAATTATAAATAATAAATATTTAAATAACTTTATTTGCTTTTAAATTTATGAGTAACCATTTTGATCTTGGCATTTTTTATTTGATATCAATTTAGTTCTAATAAAATTATTTTAAATATAAATTTAGTTCTAATATTTTTAATTTTGACATCAATTTAGTAATTTCGTTAAACTTTCCCTCGTCTTCAAATAAATTAAATTAATGTAAAGAATTTTAATTTGTTAGGATCAAATTATTGTCAGAAATAAAAATTTAAAAATTAAATTGATGTCAAAATTTTTTTAGAACTAAATTGATGTTGAATAAAAAATGCCAGAATAAAAAAGATCATTTATTCTAAGTTTATAAATAAACAAGAAAGTATGATTTTGATACACATTTATTGTAAAACTTGTTTCTACACAATCAACTAACCAAACACTAACACATCACCAAAACTAGTTTGACTCTCCCTCCACTACTTTAAAAGTCATGTATATGGAAAGATTTGATTAGTTGATAGCATAAACAAATTCAATAACTAATTACACTTTTAATGCATTTAAATTAAATTAAATAATTAACAAATATTTTTATTTTACTATAATTTTACCATTTGTATTTTCCTAATATTAGAATTATTTGCAATAGTAAGGGAATATTTGTATATCATATAATGTAGTCACACCAAAATCTATATAATATATAATATTAAAATTTTAGCAGCCGTTATATTATATCATACTACATTCTATCTTGCATACTAAATGAGCCTTTAAAGTTAGAGTCAGTGGATTTGAGTGTAATTTTTCAGCAAAAAATGAGGTGCTTTGCACTAAAACTAAAGCTTAAGGATGAGTTGTATCAGCAAGTTGAATGAATAGGAAGCTTCAACCGGGGCTAGTGGGCATGTTGCTTCGACTTGTGCTTGATGTCATTTAGTGAGAGGCGATTGGCGCCTTATTTCCTGTACCATTTGTATGTGGAGCACATTGTAGATGGGGTGCATGGGACGTTTTGTGGCCTATGGACCAAAGCATTGGATGTATCTCAATGAAGCCTAATTAAATGTTGTTCTCTAATTAGGTTGGATTTTCTCTAATTAGGTTGGATTAGGTTGGGCTTTGATGAAAAGTGTGACATGTTTTTTGCCTTTTGATTGTATTTTGGTCGGTTGCCTAGTCGTGTTGTCTTTCCTTTTTTTGGCCTTTTTATTGGCTTTGTGTACTCTTGATGTATATTTGGTATTCTTTATTGGGGTCTAGCGCAGCATAAATTATCAAGACAAAAAATAATAAAACGAAATTACCTTACCTGTCTAGAAAATTCCATGAGAATTGAATAATTCTGCACTTGCATGGCATACCACGAATTAGCTGAACCTAAAGTTCAGAAAATTTTGGACAAAGCTACGCTATTAGTAGTTAAGAGCCATTGATAGGAAACTTATGCCACTTGGCAACTTCTAAAACATATTGGAATTTAAAATTTTAAAAAATTTACTAAAAGGAGAAATATTCAAACACATGATATAAAATTAATTGTTGATGGATTCTCTTAACAATCAACATAATTTTTTTAAATTTTAAAATTGATCTGTATATAATAAATTTTTAAATATTAATTTATATAAAATCAAATTTCAGATAGATAATGCCTATTTGATAATTAAAATAATGTTTAATAATCATGAAAAATCATATATGTAGATAGAATGAGATCAAATTTTAAATACTTTTTTTAATGAATTATTTTTATTGTTATATTTTAGTGTTATTCACATATTTAATGTTTTTGTGCAATATCTTTATCATATGGTCATCAATAACTTAAAATTAAAATTTATTTAGTTCTATATGTTTCTACTTATTATACAGGTACAATATTAGTATTCAAATAATCAAGTACAGGTTGTTGTATTGAGTCATGAGTACTCAACAACTTATTCAAGACAGCCCCAAGAAAAATTCAGTCTTCACTCTTCTTTTTCTTAGAAGCGAGAAATTAGGTCTCCATGTCCATGTAGACTCTAAAATCTCAAGAGAGAGCATCAATATTGTAGGTATGAGTACCAAGACTGGAATACCTCCAAGCACCGCCAGTGCTGCTATTACAACTCCTCGGTGTCCTGTCAGCATCATAAAAAGCGCAGAAACAAAGGATACCATCATGGATGTCACGGAAAGGAAGAGAGTGAGGAGGCCAAAGAGTAATTTGAGGGGCAAACTCAAGAGAAAATCTTTCTCAGCATAGCGTGATGTAAGGATCCCAATAAAGATCAAGACTGAAGAAGATGATGTGGCAAGAGATAATGCATCTGCTATGATGAAGACGGTGAATGCATGTTTCTTCAAGAATATGGGTATGCCTGTATTTTGATTGTTTCCCCCTGGGACAGTGAAGGCTACTGTAAACATGATGGTAATGATAAGAGTGCCCACAATAGTAAAAGATCTTGCAGTGTCTCTTGCCCATTTTTCACTGGCTTTCATCAACTCTTCATGGGATTTGGTAAATAATTCATGGGGCTTCTTGCCATCAGCATTTCTAGCTTCCTTGCACTTGGGAGGCACAATTTTTTCCACGGCCTACATGCATTGATCATTCATAGTTGATAGAGTGGTGTTATTTAACACCCAAAAATAAGATGTCCATCAAAAGCCAACCCAAATCTAACAGAGAAAACAAAAGTTTTTATCTTTGAAAGGGTCATACAAAATTCAAGGTTGGTGATCTGGGTGTATTCCCGAGATATGAGGTGATGACTGTTCAAGAAGTATTTATCTAGTTAGTGTATGAGATTATGTCGGAGATATCTCAACACATGCTACAATATAGTAAAAGAATAATGTTATTTATACTCACACTTTGTCGGGACTATGCCAACGGACTATTATCTATCATTGGATAAATGTCGGTCCCAAACTAAGAGAGTTCATACCCCATTCAATGATAAATATGAGTGTGTGGGTATGATATCCCATAAATAATGAATACAAATAACATTTCTTATAATAGAAAAGTAAGAAATAATCCAAAAAAAAAACTCCAAATTCATCCTTCTTAGATACTTAAATTTTGCAACGAAAAAATTAGTGGTCCTTCTGAAAAATACGCAAAGAAGTATTTGACAATTTAAAACGTCAATCAAGCTAGCCTATCCATTAAAAAAAATATTAATGCATAAAAAGTTCAAAAAGATCCCTATATGGAGAGTTTTTGAGCATTTTTTTTAGAAAAATCAATTTCTCCTACTTTAAATTAATATGGACAGTTTTGGGGGGGTTTTCCTAAAACATAAAACAAGAATAAGCTTCTTTTTCATGTTATGCTTGAGAGTTTTATAATATCAGAAAGAAATGGCTCATAATGGAAGAGAGAGGATAGACAAAGAGTAGAGTGGAACAAAACATATCATTCTCTATTTGGATATTTAAGAAGTTTAACGCCGGAGTGGAAGGAATAAAGTTTATTTCATCCTTGACCTCCAATATAAATTGGAGGGACAGAGAAAATAAAGTTTGAATGGCAAGGTCCCTTCAATTGTCATCTTACTCTCTCCTTTAAAATCACTCCCAGACACACTTTTAATTAACGAGTCTCTCCCTTCCTTGTCAATTACCACTCCTTCCATTATAAAACTCCCAAACATATATAGCTTAGAGTTTCAAGCAGTTTATTATGATTGTCTATCAATCTTTAGGGGAGAAATGATAGATTACCTTAAACCATTGAAGTTCCCTTTGCATTTGCAATGCCGAATTGGATATGCTACTAAGGTAAGAGGAAGGCCCTAATTCTGCTGCCAGGTGCAACATGTTATTACGCAACACGTCTTCATGGGTTGTAATCTTCTCTTTCTGCCCTTCAATCTCATGAATGAGTCTGAACACCTTTTCTTTACGATAGCAAATTGCATGTGAAAATATGCCTCTTTTGTTCATGTCCATGGCCCATAGAAGGTTAGGATTTGCACGCCACATTGAATTTATGAACTCAACAATTCCATACTTTGCGGCATGTAACATAGAGTCGTAAGCTGAACACTTACGTAGAGCTGGTTCATCTAATTCCGATATCTTCTTGCTCAGTCGTTCAAGGATCTCAAGTACCAGATGATGGTTTAGTTTCATCTCATATATTTTCTCACCACCTGAAAGCATTGAGAAGTTTAAAAGGGCCTTTTGTTATTGATCTAGAGTAGTCACAGAAAGCATAAGGCAAAAATGGGAAGAGAGGAAACTACTATATCAATATCATGCACTGCAACAAAAACAATTTAATGGGTTTTTCTGAGTGTACTTATCAAAGAAGAAAAAAAAATGAATTTCTAAGCGCTGTTGGTTTCAGTTTTCAGTTTTAATTTTCAGTTTTCAGTTTTTAAAATTTTGTGAATGAAATACTAAAAATTGAAAATGAAAACTGAAAAATGGATTTTATAGTTTTTGCACTTTTCAGTATTTCTTTCATAAAATCTGAAAATTGAAAAAACTAAAAATGAAAACTAAAAACTGAAACAAAACATTTATAGCAGGTCTCATGTATTAGAAACTTGAAAATCTTTATTTCCTTTATAATAATTGCCTTTTTTTGAATCATAGCGTATTGGTTAGAAAAACTCTAATCTATATCTATACTATTAATATTTAAGAATCATTAATAGAAAAGTTTGATGAGATAATGATATTTGGAAGCTTGATTATGCTTCCCTCCAAATTATAATCATTTTTTTACCTAAAATGGAAAACTTTTTAGAATGAATTCGAATATCTTTTCATTCCACTTAATTTACTAGATTATCCTTTCACTTCATTATTTTCTCACTCCGCTAACTTAATAGCCTTTATTATAGCAACAACTTCTAAGTATCTATCAGATTACATTTACATTGTTTATTACCTCATATGCTTAATTATTTTTATTTAGAGAATTAGTTAACTCATTCATTCTTTATTATTACATAAAATCTGAATTTAAATAAATAAATTATTCTAAGGGTTAAAAAATTGACCAAATTTTCCACATTTTCAAATAGAACCTTGAAAACATTATGAATATCATTGTCAATTTTTAAACTTGAATAATAAATTATTGTTTTTATTTTAAATTATATTTACAGTTTTAGTTTTTTAATCATTGTAGCTGATCTACATCCAACTTTAAGAACAAATGTTTATCTTTAGAGAAAACCTCTTACATTAACAATTGAGGTTTAACATTTTAATTTTGGATAGACGAGTTTGAGTAAAAAATCCTTTTTTTTTGCAAAGTTCATTATGAAATAATTACTTAATAATTTATCTCAAATTTGATTTCGAAATCTATTGCTACTCATACTATGGCACTTGCTTGGTATGGTTGCAATTGGAGAGCCGAACAACAATGTGGCCTTTTGTTTTTTTACCAAAGATAATGAAGCTATTGTTGTTGAATATAAGCTTTACCAAATAGCAATCACCACTAGAAATCTGGATATCGATGGATTGTTGACTTTTTGTATTATAAAACTTGTGATAATCAATTTGCACGATAGCCCCTCCATAAATCCATCAAAATAATGGCACCATTATGCACCATATGACACATACAATTTCCGATGGGTATACCAACGGGTTTACCGATTGGTACAATAGTGATTATAAGCTCGTTGATAATTGGACACGTGCCACGTAGCGACAACATTGCCAACAGTTTATTTAATATTTTATTTTTATTTATTTTTTCCTCAAATCACCGATAGGCATTCCGACGGGTGATTAATATTTTATTTTTATTTATATTATCCCTTAAATTATCGATGAGTATATCAATGGGTATATAATTTTTTTAAAATTTACTGATAGTTTTTTGAAAATTTTGTACATTGGTGCACAACTATTGGTATTCCCACATACCTATCGGTAAACTCGTTGGTAATTAGTGAGATATGAAATGTATTATTTCATTAATTGGTTACCAATGGGTTGTCGATAACTTGCGGATATGTTGCACCTGTGCTTTATTCTTTCCCATTTCTCCAAAACTCTATCTCTTCACTCTCTCTCCCTCTACGCCGCGCTTCTTATCCTTAGCCAGTGTTAGAGCTCCATTTGCGAAATGAAGATCACCATTTCGATCTAGGTACATTGGTGAGCATTTTAATTAGCTTAGTTTTTTATTTGGCTTAGTTTTTTCATTCATTTGTTGGTGCCTATAATGTTATTTTTTATTGCATTGGAGAGTAATTATTGTTATTATTTTGTTAATGTAGGTATTGTCTAACCCTGGCAACTTATTGATGTTGACAATGGATATTGAGAGTAGTTTGCCATCTTTTTTCCCTTATTTTATTTTATAATTTGTATATATAAATGTTTACAATTGTGTGAAATTACATATTTGTTCATATTGAATTTTCAAGGTTGGATTTAGTTGCATGAGCGGGAGCTTTTAAACTCTTTGTCTTTTCACTACAGGAGAAGTTAGTAATGAAATCTTTGTTATTTGCATAGTTTAATATGTATGTATGATAGAGACTTATGTTTTCTAGGATAGAGTTATAGGAATGGGATTGCATGACTAGGGAAAGTAGAGATCCTTCCCTACTTATTTGCATTTTGTTTATTGTAGGATTCTTTGTGTTTGCAGAGATTCCAGGATGCATGTTGTGGAGTTATAAGGGGATGAACTATAGAACAATTTTTAGGATTATGTAAATTGTATGTAATTATTAAGATGTAACTGTTTAACTATGTTTATTATGTTATTGACCTTGAATAATATCTATTATTGTTGAATTGATTGAAATATCTAATGATGGAAACTCCTAATTTAAAGGGAGATGCTATTGAAATTTGTGGAATATTTCTTAGGGAAATAAGATTAAAGGTAATTGTATTAAGAAGCTTTAAAAAGCAATTGATGAATTTAAAAGTAATAATTTGACGTCTTTAAAAATTGTATGTCTATGAATTCAACAATGCTCTGAAATACATGATGATGGAAGCTCCTAAGTTAAGCGGAGTACTTGTCGAAATTTTTTAAAATTTTTGTTAGGAAAATAAGATTAAAAGTAACTATATTAAAGAAATTTAAAGAGCGATTGAATATGTTTGAAAGTCATAATTTGACATCGTTAAAAATTTGTATGTCTATGGTTGCACTGAAATATATGAGGATGGAAACTCCTAATTTAAGTGGAGATGCTGTTGAAATTTTGTTAGAATTTTTGTTAAGGAAATAAGATTAAAGTAGTTGTACTAATAATTTAAATAGCAATTGAATTTGTATTTGAAAGTAATAATTTGATGTCTTTAAAAAATTGTAAGGTCTAGGGTTACTCACACACACAATATTACCTTCAAACCGGTTATGGATGTATGATAGATTACATTCTAGTAGAGGGGGATTAAACTGGAATTTTATAGTGGTGCTGAAAAATTTATGAGGGTAGAATGTCAAACACAATAATTCATTAATGAGGCAAAAGTTAGGTGTTCATGTAATAAGTGTAAATGTGGGAAGTATTTAGATGATGATACGATAAGTGTTCATTTGTACAAGTGGAGATTCATGCCTGACTATTGGATTTGGACCAAGCATGGAGAGATAGTTAATACATGGAATCAAGTGGATATGTTTTAGATTGGAAGCTGTTCTGGTGGGATCCATGTAGCTTAGCACGATGTGGGTAATATGCTATGGGAGGATAATCTGGTTAGACATCAAGAGATGGTTTTTAATGCTGCTAGTTCTGAATTAGTAGCTCGTTATTCGCAGCCTTCAGTTGAGGAGCCCAACCAAGATGACGCTAGGTTTTATAGTCTCATAGAGGTTGGCAACCAATCTTTATTGGAGGATTGTGTGCAACTCGAGTTGTTATTAGTAGTTTGAATGTTGAGCATTAAGTCTGATGGGAACCAAAGCTAAATTTCTTTTGATCAGTGGGTTGTACCATACGTGAGCTAAGTTTGAATCCCGACATAATTCCAAAAGACTTTTATCAAGCTAAAAAATTAGTTTCGAAACTTAGTTTGAAGGAAATAAAGATTGACTGCTACTCAAAAGGTTGCATGTTTTATTATAAAGATGATATTACGTTGACTGAGTGTAAGTTCTATCAAGAGCCTAGGTTTAAACCCAAGAGGCATGGAAGTGGGAGGTATAAGGATCTCCTCAGAAAAGAATGTACTATCCACCTTTAATCCCTTGGCTCAAGAAACTCTATGCATCAATGAGCTAGGCTTCCATATGAGGTGGCACAATGAAAATCAGAGAGGTGACGGTGTGATGACTCATCCATCCATGGTGAGGCGTGGACACATTTTGATCAACAATATCTGATTTTTCCTTTGACCCTTGAAATTTTATATTGGGACTCTATTAAGATGGATTTGCTTCGAATAACCAATTTATCGAACCTTATTCATGTTGGCCTGTAGTTGTTATGCCTTACAATCTCCCTCCTGAAATGTGCATGAAAGATCCTTACCTATTCTTAACATGTATAATCCCTGGCCCTAATAATCCAAGAGCTAAGATTAATGTGTATCTTTAACCCCTAATTGATGAATTGAATGAGTTGTAGTGCCAAGGTGTTCTTACTTATGACATTTCAACAAAGCAGAATTTCATGATGTGGTTGCATTACTATGGACCATCAATGACTTTCAGCTTATGGAATGTTGTCGGATAGATGACCCAAGGCAAATTAGCATGCCCAATTTGCATAGAGGACACTAAGGTATTCACTTTGAAACATGAAGGAAAGAACTCTTGGTTTGATTGTTACAGGTGGTTCGTAGATGCTAATCATCAATATAGACAAAGTAGATATGGCTTTAAAAGTAATTATGTTGAACATGATGAGCCTCCAGTTAGACTAAATGGCTAGCAAATGTAGAATCGAGTTAAGGATTTTCCAAAAATAACATAATTGAAAAGTAGTGCAAATGCCAGGCTATGAGGTATATCATAATTTGACCAAGCAAAGTATTTTCTAGGAGTTGCCATATTGGAAAGATAATTTGGTGCGTCATTGTTTAGATGTCATGCATATTGAGAAAAATGTGCTCAACAACATTATGAATAATGTAATGGATACATGTCAAACCAAAGACAATGACAAGGCAAGACATGATTTGGCTGAGTATTGCACGTAGCTTGGTTTTCATTTACAAGAATTAAGAGATGGTCATTTCTATAAACCAAAGGCCAAATATGCTCTAATTTCACTCAGAAACAAGCTATTGTCGTGGCTAAAGGAGTTGAGAATGCTCAATGGTTATGTTTGTAACTTAAGTAGCTGCATCAATATTGCACAGGGTAAGCTTGTTGGCATGAAAAGTCATGATTATCACGTCTTCATGGAGTGTTTGCTTCCAATTGCATTCAAAGAGCTACCTGATGTTGTTGGAAGCCCCTAACCAAGCTAAGTCAGTATTTTAGGGATTTATGTTCTTCTACTCTTTTGGTTGATGATCTGCTTGTCATAGGAAAAATATTCTCATAATTCTGTGCAAATTAGAGAGAATTTTTTCTCCCAAGTTCTTTGACTTGATGGAACACTTGCCCATACATTTGGCATATAAAGCATGAGTGTGTGGACCAGTTCAATACAGGTGGATGTATCTATTTGAAAAAGAAATAGAGGGTTTAAAAGAACTGAAGAATAGGTCTTAAGTGGAAAGATCAATATGTCAAGCTTATCTATCAAAAGAGACTTTAAATTTTTGTTCATTTTACTTTTACCCACATGTTCACTCTAGGAGAAATCGGGTTGGTCGTAATGATGATGAAGAGGAGAGTTCTGTTCTACCAACATTGTCCGTTTTCAATCAACCTAGTTGAGCTCCTGGAAAAAGCGAGCTCTAATGGCTGACTTTCAGGAGTAGAATTACACACTTACACATTTTGATAACCTGTGTAGGTGCAGCCATTCAGATTATAAGTCAATAACCTTTTTTTTTCTAGGTGCAAGTGTGATGTTATGTATCCTTAAAATAATCTAAAATATATTTTCAACAACAGATACTTTGAATAATTGCATGGTCAAGATTCTCTTCAACAATTTTTGGACTAGCTCATATTACATGTAAGTCCATTTTGTTAAATTATGTAACCTAATATATTGTTGCCAGTTACTTTTGTTTTATACACGTCAGTTTAACATTTCAAACTTCATCTACATGGCTTCATAACAAAAATAATGGTGTAACATATTCCAATTTGTTTAACTTAGCTTGGGGGCCCAAAAATAATGCTGTAAATTGACCCATGTACTATGTTAATTGATACAAGTTTCACACAGCTGATTAGGGTGCAAGAAAAAAAATTGACAATACCGGTGTTTGTGTTAAAGTTGATGTTAGGGACAGAGAATGTGATTGGTATGATGTCGTTAAGGAAATCCTTAAGTTTGAGTGTGTTGGTAAGCCCACAAAAAAATATGTGCTATTCAAATGTGAATGGTATGATCCTATCTGATTTACAAGGACACGACAACACAACAATTACAAAATCATTGAAATCAATGACACCAGAAGATATGGAAGTCATGATCCATTTATTATAGGCCAAAATACTGGACGAGTCTATTATATGTCTTATCCTGGGAAAAGTACATCACACTAGAGGGTTGTGAACAAGACAAAACCAAGACATTGGATTGAAGATGCTCATCAAGTGAAGATCCACCCTCCTCAAGGGTAGTAATCGATGTAGAAAATCCTAAAAATCTTCTTCCATTAACCACTAGGGAAGTTGACATAATTGAATGCACAAGTAACCGCCTAATGAGAAATCATGAGAATGAAATAAGTGATAGTAGTAGTGATGATTCAGATAATGATCAACAACAAAGTAATGATGAAAATAGCCCTGAATTTTCAAATTAACCAAGGTGTTAAATATTATATGCAATAATGTTTTAAAATTACTTGAATTTTTCTAATGTAATTTACGCTTTTGTGAACTTTTTAATTGTTTCACTATGGCTGATAGAGGTAGAGGCCAACCGAAAGGTCATTTTACCCACCACCCCTTCCACCACATCCACCACCTCCCTTTCCACTACCTCTACCTCCTGCCTCCACCACCAGCCCTCCCTTTAGGATGATGCCCACTCCTAGGTATTCTGGCCCTTCACCTCCCCTTTATTCCTACTCACAGCCCATTCGTAGTAATGACTCCTCCCCTAGCCCTACCACTACCCTGATTCCTAGCCTCGACCCTTATCAGACTCTTGCTTCCTTGGATGGGTCACAGACATAGGACTTGGTGGGAGGCCCCTTGCCCTGATGGTAGGCCACTTAGGCCTGATGGTAGACCGCTATGCCAAATCAGGTCGGACGTAAAGACAGGTAACTTTAAACATGTTTTCTATGCCATTCTAATTTTGCATTGCATACGATATTTAAAATATTTTCATTGTTTTTAATTTAGTTCATCTATGTAACATCTTTAATCCATTTGCAGAAGGTCACGATGGGATCATGGAGGTTATATAGAATAGGTATAACCATCCATGGCCCACTTGGACTGATTCTCGAGAGATGTCAATGATATGTGGTGGAGGAGTGGAAGGTAATTCTATGATTTATTCACTTTTGTTAAAATATATATGTTTACATTATTTATATGCTAATAATTACCTATGTGTTGTGAGTTTTGTATGCAGAGATGTCTATATTCCTCGAGCATGAGCTCACTGTTAAAAGGGCTTGGAGGATTAGGTCCTTCAAGCGATTGCAAGACATGTTCCATGATGTCCACAAGGGGCATATGAACAGCTCGTGGTTGAATGATGCCACCCTTAGTGAGCTTGGGCACTCCTGAGCCTTTGACCTAACCTTGAAAGATAAATTCGATAAGGAGAAGATATAATACCCCAATTTTTTTTCATTTAGTCACAATTATGTCTTAATTCGAGTTGATTGAGTTTAATTAGGGATTAATTTTCTTAATTAATTAGATAGTGAATAATTAAACATTCCTAATTTAATTCAGTCTTTTAATAGTTTAGGTGCATATTTTTGTTAGATGCAGTGTTGATTTATTTAGAAATTGAAAACTAGAGTATTTCAAAAATTTGGAGCTCTCTCCCATCTAAAATTTCAAACTCCCTCCCAAGAGTCTAAAGTTTCAAGACTAATATCATGTAAATTATTTGAATTCATGGTACGAAGGAATGTCATTTATTTGTTGTCTTGCATTTTTTTTTCATTTCATGATATTTGGAGCAAATTACACTAGTACCCCCAAACCCCCACTTAATACCTACACTACCCTTAATGAAACCAAAAGAAAAAAATTGTAACCCTCACCCCTTACAATCTAAGAGCCACACCTCCTCCCCTATAGTAACCCACTTTCATTTTTGTTTTCTTTCAAACAAACAAACCCCAACACACACTCTTCTTCTTTCTATTGTTTCCTCCATCATGAACCTCTAACCTTCATCTTCACCACTACCTCCCAAAATCCAAACACACCCACACATATCTTTTGGCACCACATCTTCACCATTAGCTTCTAACAAATCAGATAATACCTACCATTGGAGCACCTACCCATGGCTATAACAAGCAAGGGAGGAGGAGATTTCTTCCTTTTCCTCCAGTCCTTAGAGCTTCAAAGCCCTCCATTCCACTAGCTCATCTTGCTTGGTAGGGGCAGCCTTTGAAACTTCCACCTTTTATGTTCATTTTGCTCCATAGGAGAGCTTGTTTATGTTTTTCTTCTTGTGTATGAGTTTTCCCACTATCTAAGCTCTCTTTAAGGTATCATTTAGGTGTTATTCTTTAGTTTTAATGGTATCTCTATTGTGGGTATGATTATATTTGAAAATAGGCATTTTGGTTGGTTTGGATTGATGTTGTGTGAGTTTAATTGGAGGAGAAAAATTAACTTAAGTTTTATGCTTGCTAAAATTTTGAGTTCATGCTCTATAGTTCATTAAGTTTCAACTTGAGCTTGTGTTTTTTTTTAAATTCTCGGATTACTATTTTAATAGGCATTTGGGAGTTGTTTTGCTTGTTAATGTGGGTGATAATATTTAAATAAGATTAGAGACTCATGAACATTGATGTTGGGTTGTTAGATTTCAAGCTAAGAGCCATTTTATGTTTATGTTACTATTTTTGTATTACTGCTGGTTTTGTTGTGTTTAAGGGCCAAAAAGAGTGAAAACATGAAGGAATTGGTTTGGATTTGATAGCTAAAAGTGCAGAAAAATTTTCCAACTATTTAGCTTTGTAGTTCACGTAACTTTTCAGCACTTTGCTAGCTATTTTGGGCTGTTATGTGCCTTGTTTTCATGATTCTGTTACTGCAAAAATTTCTGATTTGGGGGTTGTTTTATGCAGAAAAATTGAAGGAATTATATTGGGTTTAGTTGCTATAAGTGCAGAAATTTTTTTCAACTCTTTATCTTTGTAGTTCATGTAAATTTCTAGCATTTTGCTAGTTGCTGTGCGCCTCGTTTTCATGATTCTGCTGCAACAAAAATTTCTGATTTTGGGGCTGTTTTATGCAAAAAAAAAAAAAAAATTGAAGGAATTATGTTGGGTTTAGTTGCTATAAGTGCAAAAAAAAATTAATCTCTTTAGCTTTGTAGTTCTTGCAAATTTCCAACACTTCTCTAGTCATTTAGGGTCTGTTATATGCGCTGAAATAGGGGTTAGAGGGTTGTTAAGGCAGAAGAAAATGATGTATGAGAGTGGGATTTAGGTGTTCAAGTGTAGGAATTTAATTGTGTGTTGTGGTTCTTTGAGTATGTGCTTAACGTTATGTTTTTTTTTTTCATGACATTGAAGAACAAGTGCTGAAAAATTTCCAGCAACCATAGTTTAAAGTTAAATGATGTTTTATGATTTTTAGATTAGGAGTCTTGATTGTTTTGAGTGCTCTAGCTATTAAGTTTAAGTTCCTTTAGTCGTGAAATGTCTTGATAAAAATGGTGCTAGTTGTTGGAAAAATTTCAGTATGTGTTCCTCCTATAAAGTGGCAATGTAAACTTTATTTCTTGCATCCTTGACTTTGGTTCTATGTAAAAGTGTTATGGTGCAATGTGAAAGCATTTGGATTGAGAATTTGGAGTCTTTGAAATACTTTATTTAACTTGAAAGATAAAATTTTGGTTTGGGGTTGAATATCTTAATCTAAATTTGATATTATCTTGATGTTGTGAGTTTGAGATATTTATATGTGAATGATATTTGGAAATGTCATTATTGTCTGGTTACTTAATATGTGACTGGATGAACATTATTTGGGTCTAGTCCTTTTTTCAGCAATTGGTTTAGGCACGTTTATGTTTTGCATTGCATAGCTTCCAATTTAGAAATGTAAATGATGGAAATGTACACTTTGTCATTAAATTCATAAAGTGGTATGTTTATGTCTCCCAACAACCTATGAGGCTTTTACATGATGTTGGAACATGAAATTCAAGGAAGTCAAATGTAATGTTAAGTAAAGTTTTTCCCTCTATCCTCATTTAAATCTAGTGACGGCTAGTTAGGTTGAGCTCATCCTAGGCGATAGGTGATTCGGAGTGTAGGTTGTTAGCTCCAAAATCCTTCAGAAAGCTTTAAGGCAATATGTTTTGAATGATAATATAACCAATTTAAAGTAAACACTTTGAAGAATATCTAATGTCTACCTTGAGTTTCTTGACATAGCATACAGGTATTTCCGAATTGCATAACATGAACTTGAAGCGAGAATAATTTCACTTTGCATGTGCAAATATGATTTATCTCATATGAGGAGATTGAACTTGATAGAAGTGAATATTATATCATGCAAAGTACGCATACATGCCATACAGATGAAAGAAAATCAAATCAAAAGCAAGAAACTAAAGCACGAGTCTTCAAAAAGTAACGTTGGACATCAGAAAGTACACTTAAAATGAAGATATCAAGCAAACTCTGATAACAACATGTTACACAATCTTCAATCATCATGATCGCAATGTTTTCATTATCATAAAGCTTGGATTGAAGACGAGAAGATTGAAGAATTATCAAGGAATTGATTCCACACTTCAGAAAGCTCACTTCACTATGGAGCACTAAACGTTACTAGAAAATGAGGAAATTTTGAATTTTTGAAATTCAAATTTAAAGTCAAACCCAGTTTCAACTAGCGAGTCATCTCTTTTGTCAACTTGGTCAACAACCTCAGCTTCTAGAAGAAAAAGTTCAAAAATCACGTTTAGAAAGTAAGAGTAGTTTCTGAAGTAGTATCAGAAACCTCAATCTTACAATGGCTTCTGGAAGTTGACAACAGACATACTACTCTTCTAGACTGCTTTTCCAAGACACAAATGGATGATCAACACGTGTTACTTGGAGATTTTATCAAAGGCAACGGTCACAAGGAAGACCATCTATAAATAGAGATGTTGTGCTCAAGCGAATTAGAGATTGACGCCGCACAAGAGTGGAAACTCTATGAAAATCTCTCCTCACATCCTGTAAGGTCCATCATATCATGTAATCAATTTCCTTACTTGTAAAAATCTTCTTTCTATATTCTTGAATAGATACATGTTCTTCCTAGGAGGAATTGAGAGAAAGAAGTCATTCAAGTTATCCCAAGTTATTCAGGTATATTTTAAGGAAACTTGAGTGTAGGTTAGTTTGAGTGGCAACCCAAACACAAACATTTGTATCCTTGATCTAGTAGTGATTAGTGTGAGATAGCTTGGAGAGGCTAATATAAAACTACTTGCAATGCGATAGTAAGGTGTTCTTATTGGTCACGATTTTGCTTGGAGAGGCTGGTGAATAACTACTTTCAACGTGATACTAGGGGTTGTCTACTTGTCATGGCTTGGAGAAACTAGTACAAGACTACTCAAGGTTCAGCTTGGAGAGGCTGGTGAATAACTACTTGGTTCAACTTAGAGAGGCTGGTGAATAACTACTCAAGTTGTGACGAGGGGTTATCTGGTCACACGTGAGAGCTTGGAAAGGCTAATGTAAAGCATATATGTGTTCTTTCTCTGGTTAGAGAAAGAAGTTTAGTGGAACCTCAACGTGTGTTGAGTCCTGAATATAGAATTTAGCCGAACTAGTATAAAAACATTTGTGTCATATCTTTTTCTCCCTGATCTCTTTTACTTTCTCTCTTATGCTGATTAACTGTTGAAATATCGGTTTAGTAGTTCTGTAACATATTATATGCTTCAGATATGTACTTTCTGAAACAACTAATCTCATTTTTGCTGTACTTCAAGCTTAATGCTTGATAGTATTTTGTTAAATGTTTCAGATGTAAAAAGAAGCAAAGCACAATTCAACCCCCCTTCTCGTGCACTTTTATACCTACATAGGTGATAGTTAAATAGCCAAAGACGGAATGCGGTTGGTCAAGATGACATGAGAAGGGTGATATATTAAAAAAACTAAAGTTAACTAAACAAATGTGTTAGAGAAGCGTTATGTCTAGATTTTTTTACTCCTTCATGCAAGTTTCTTTCTATGTGAATTTTAATGTGCTAATAATGCTATATTATCTAGATTATTATTTGTTAAATCAAGAATTTTTACAAGACTAAAAAATATGCGTCCCTTCAAGACTTTTATTTGTGAACTCATTAAATTGAACTAAAGCACACTCACTTGTTTTGTAATTAAACCAAACTGATTGGAGACGACAACAATAACATTTAAATTATTTTTACTTAATTATTGAGATTCCTTTAAATTCTCACCCTTTTCTTTTTAGTATCGTCTTTAGATGAACTAGTCTACTAAGATGCTGGAGTCCCTTGAGTTCTGAACATTGGAGCTATCCCATGCCTAGAGACTTTATTATTATCTTCTGCGTATTTTATATTTGTCTCTTGAGCATGTAGACAAATTATCCTTATTTATATTTTCCCTTGTTTTGAGATTTCTATGCCTTATAGAGGACTATATTTGAGACTTGGCCTTATTACGCTTTAGCTAGAATTTATGTTATGATTTCTATGACTTGTATTTGGTATGGTTATCATTCAAGGATGATACTCCTTTATGATATATTAGTACTTTCTTTATGTATTGATGTGACAATATGTGTTGTTTAATTTTATGATATCTAGGAGTTGTTCTATTATGTGTTTATTTTTATGGAATTGTTATTTAGCTCACAGGTTCGTTAATTGTAGTTACACATTGACGAATAAGACTGCCTTTTAAGTTTTCAAAAAAAAATTATTCACTATTTTCTACTGAAAGTACTTACGACTAAACTAAACATTCGAAATCAAAATATAAAAAATCTAATAATTGTTCAATTATGATGTACACATAAGAGGTTAATAAGTAAGGTATTACAGAAGACAAAATGAGCCTTACAAAAAGGAGAGTTGCTATATACAGGTGGATTGAGCACCCAGGAGGGACCCATAAGCGTCTGGTAAATCTTTAACCTTTCTACATTTAATATATTATTAAATGTTAATCTACTGCATTTGAATTGTGGTAAATACTATGTTTTTATGACTTTATTGTGCATATCTATGAAAGGGAGTTAAATCGCCCCCAACACAGGGAGAGCTATTTTGGGAGACCCACACCGAAAGAGTGAGCAGCAAGGGGAGTTTGGAGAGGTCTAGGTAGATCCTCGCTCCAAGGGCACTTATGTAAGTTTGAATTCAGACATCTTTTTACTTAATTTTATTAATTTTTTCATTTATATGTCATAATTATTACTTACAATGTGTTTTGTTTTTTTTCCTTTATAGCATGAGTTTACAAACCTCTAGGAGTAAACACTACCCAATATTAGAGAGGTGGTTAAGGCTAGGCTCGATTTTGGTATCCATCCTCCTCCAAACAAGGAAGATGTCTAGGCTTACATGGTTGGCAGCCCTTACAAGGGTCGCATTTATGGAATTAGGTACTACCCTAATAGTAGATCCCCATTCTCCGTCACTAGGTCTGCTACTAGGGATGATGCCCTGAGGGAGTGTGTCCATGCCCTCAACCAAGAGCTGTAGTAGCAGGTACCTCTCATCCAAGGAGGAGTAGAAAGGAGGACAACTTTTCAGCCGCTCTAGGAGTGGCAGGAGGTCGAGCAGGAGTAGAGAGAAGCTTAAGGAGATCTAACAGGTTAAGTTGTCCATGAAGCAGGAACATGGGAGAAGTCCAAGAAAGAAAAGATTAAGTTCAAGAGGATGCAGAAGAAGATCACTCGCGATGTGATGAGCTTCTTCAGGGACATGTAGGCCTTAAGATCTTCTGAGCTTCGGCAAGAGCTCCCTCAGATGCCACTTACTCCATCTTTAAGGGCTCCTCATTGTTGATGGTGTGGATGACTCTGATCAATCCAATGATGATGATGTCATCGACAACGTGAACGACCAGCAGGAGTTTAGCTAGTCTTTATCTAGCTTTTTTGTTTTTTAAATTTCATTTTGGATTTTTTACATTTATCACACTTTGAATATATTTTATTATGATACTTTGTTTACTTTTTGCATTAGTTTGTTTATTTTATTATTTTTTTACTTAATATCACTTTAATTGATAATTAAATTATTATATAAATAGATAAATAATTAAATACCAATCAATCAATAGTTTATATAGATGAGCGAAACATGGCAATGAAATCAGCTATTGATAAAAACTATTAAAATATTATCGATGGGTATAATTAATTATATTTCAAATTAAATAATTTTAAAAAAAGTAAAACTCATCGATAAAAAATAATTCTTATTTTAAAAAATCCATCTGTAAAATTAACATAACTGTCGATAGTATTATTTATCTAATGATCTCAGTGATACCTTTAATATAATTGTACCGATTGGTCTTCATTTTTATTCCCATCGTGACACCTTTATTACCGACTGGTTTAATTATCTGCGGTAATATTCCATCAACGGCCAAAAAATCGATGGCCAATATCCATCGGTATAATTCCACCCGTCAAAAAACCCATTGGTAATCCGCACATTTCTTGTATTGAATGTTGTTGCACATTCTTTTTTAAGGCTATTGAATTTGATAAAGGTATTAAAATCTTAATTGTTCTAATTCAAGAAGTTTATGTAATTTGCAAAATTACTTTATTGTAAGGCTAAAGATAAAGGAGAAAAAATATTTTTTATCTATTGAGTTGTTAAGTTATTATTCAAAAATTAAAAGTAGTTATATTTACAAATCGAACTAAACTTTCATTCATGTGTTATTATAAGGAATTTGTTTGGTTAAATTTTTCTTGAAAATTAATTGATTGCTCTCCTTCATAAAAGAAAGGGGAAGGGAAATGAATTAGTTTATCTTTTAATTCTTATAATTTTATCATAAGTTGTTAATGTAGAATAAATTTCTACGAAAATTTTTTAAATCCTATATTTTTTTTCAAATTAAAATTTGAAAATTATACTTTTCATTTTAAAAATATATTCATTTCTCATTTCACGTATTTTTTAGCTTTTCATTATTTTAAATTATCCTATACAACTATTTTTAATTATAACCTATCAATAGGGGCGAAGCCAAGAATTTTAGGAAAGGGGGGCCAAATTAATTAATATAAATAAAATAAAATAAATTATCATATAAAAAGTATAAAATGAGTCATAATATTATTTTTTCATCCAAATTATTGATAAATTAGAGTTTATTTTGTCATCCATCCTCTCTTTTCTATTAATAAATGAGTTGATAGTTTTCTTCTTATATATCTCTTAGACTCAATAAAATAAGTTAATAAGAGAAAAATCCTAAAAAATATATTCTAAAGATATTTATGTATTTTATATTTCCATATCATACATATAACTACACTACGATACTTTTATTATTTATTATGTATACTACTCCCTCCATTTAATTTTTCAATAAATCCAATTTTTTGAAATGACCATTGCTATGTAATGAAAATAGTATGTGTAAAGGTGGTTGACTTTTCTAAGGGGGTATAATACAAATATACATATAATTGTACAATAAAAGTGCAAAATTTTTTTTGGGGGGGGGGCATGGCACTTACTGACTCCCTTGGCTCTGCACTGCATATCAAAATAAAAGAATTTTTTATAATATAGTTTTTTTTTTGTTATACTTATATATATGTTAACACCAGTGTAAGACGTGACACATTTACACTTTTGATAATTTTTAATAGAATATAGGTTTTGTCAATAAACTGTTGAATTATAACTACATATTATGTTAATTTTCATACTGAATTTCAAACAAATTAGATACCTATAAAGTTGTCATCAAACAGTTCTTATTCACATACATTTACGAGGTATTTATTGCATTGATTTATATATACACAAAATATGTATCAATCGATTTTCGGATTAATGTGAAATTTTATAGAGATTAACTATTGCATATGAACTTTCAATCCAATGGTGAGTTTCAAAAAAAATCTAAATAAAAGGTTATCAAAAGGTGTAAGATATGCAGCAAACCTTAGCCAATATAAATGGATCTTTTCTCATATATAATATATAAATTCTTAATAATTAATTATTATATAACTATATTCATATATATAACTCACACCCGTGTATTGGACGGGCACACACACTAGTTTAATTTATAAGCCAAGAAAACATAAGTATTTTCCACATCCAACTGAGACAGGAGTTAGTTGTTGAAGTTGAAGAAAACATAAGCATCATATTTGATGATTAAGCCAGCTATGAGCATTCATATGTACGTTGTACGTACCAAGTTTTCGAAGTATTGAAGTTTGAACGGCATCTTTAGATTGTCCAAAACGTCGACCTAAACAAAACATTGAAAAAGAACACAAGAATGTAAATTTTAGCTTATACAATCAAAAACAATATTAATATACGATAAGCCATGTATGTGAAGGGTGTATAATAAAAAAATGTATGTGAAGGGTGTAACGCAACTTACATAAGGGTTTTAAGGGCACTAAGACTGAAAGCACTTTGAAGGTTCTGCCAAATGGATGAGTAGTTGTATCTGCTGGTTCATCTGGTTCATCATGTAATACTATGTCGATACTTTTACCGTAAAGATTTATAGCTGTCTGAAGCCTCAAAGCTGTGTAATCAAATAGGCAATCACCCAGTTTCTTTGTTAGTATTACTATTTATCATTCACATGCACAGTATGTAATGCAATAATGCATGTAATAAAGTGTACTATAAAATTTGTTTCCTAAACAGTATTAAAATTTAGGGTTTAATTTCAATATACAAACAATACAAAAATGTAGGAGTGTGATTTTTTAAATCTAATCAAATTCCCATTTGCATGACTTTTCGGTAGTTGCTAGCTATGAGACTTATCAATCACTTTTGTTAATATGATAATACAAAAATAGATGATGTGTAAAAACATTTTACTTTATCAATACAAAAAAATTAAACTCTAAACTTATGTGCTGCAACTTTTTTTTAACGTTATATTATGTTGGTCTTTTAATGAGTTTTGACTACATAAATGATCATTATAATGACATGTATACTTTTTTTTGGGGTATGACATGTATAAGTTCTTAACTTTTCATACGAATAAATTATGTTATTGATCGAGGACATAAAAATATATAATTTTATTTTTTACTTATATGTATACTCTTAGGATAAATCGTTAATAATATTAAAATTACTTATAATTAATTTGAAATATATTTTTTTTGTTTATCAAAATATTTTTACATATATTGTTGTAATATTAAGTTTTCTAACATTATGAGACGTAAAAGTCTTTTCGGTTTTCAACAATAAGTTAGATTGAAGAATTTCAAAATTTTATTCTAAAAAATATTTGATTTTAATATAATGATAGTTTAAAAACATATTATATAGTCATCCAGTTATATAATATAGTATCAATAAATATGATTAACTTCTATCCCTACTACTTGAAAACTTATGCAAAATTGAGAGATGTGATTATATGACAGGATAAAATTATTTTATATTATAAATATATTAGAATTAAACTAAAAAATAATTTTAAAATCATTCATCATATCCATTTATAATTGTTATAAACACTGTATGATCTCACTATAAAAAATTATGAAATACACAATTTGAAATAATTTTTGAACTATTGATATAAGAATTTAAAAAAATAGCTAAAAATTTTATTTAATAATATTATTTCTCATTGCCCAATATATGACAGTTGGATTATTATCATGCAATAATAAATTGTTGGGTCTGTTGGAATATTGGAATTGGAATTATAATATGTAATTTTATTTTCAGTTATTTACTTAGAATTTAAATTTTATGTTTGGCTTTATTAAAGAGTCATAACATAAGTATTGGAAAACAAATGAGAAAGAGAAACAATTATATAGAATGTAATCGGGAGAGAGACATCATAAGGTATATGTTTGGAATTAAGAATGATTCATTTTAGTTAATTTTGAATTACATGAAATTGAATTGTGAAATTATAAATCTAATATGTGTGTTACTCCAAAATGAAAACTGGAATTGGGATGCTCAATTTCAAATCCAGACTCTAATTTCATGCTCAATTTCAAATGCCCAATAACGCAACATGAAAGTTATATGAACTCAAAGTCAATAAATATTTTAAGAGTAGATTAAAATAAAATAAAATATTTATTTTTTAATTATTAACAAAAAATAGTCAATTCCAATACAAGTTAGCTGTATTTTTAAATAAATTTTATGTGTAATGTAAATTTCACAATTGCTGCTGCAATAGAAATATTATCCAATTGCAATTTTGAGTTAAAATCATGCGAAAAACTTTTAAGAAAATATATTAAGATCAAATAGGTTTTCACTATTGAAAAATATATTTTTCATTTTGAAATTCTTCGGTTTTATTCCCCGTCAATAGTCAGTATCTCTCCAATACTGATGACATGACTAATTAATGGAAGACCACATCGTCTAATGGTATACGGTAGTTAGTGATATTTGAGACTAGTAATCTATAATCTACTTTTATGAGGGAAATTTTTATATGTGCCACTTTAATTTTAGAGTGATTTAAGGTCCATAATTTTTATTTGTAATTTGAATTCTCAATCTATATTTATTACACTTAGTTGATAAATATCAATTACATCATGATTAATTATTAATATTGAGATATTATAAATCATAATTTTACTCTCACTTCAGAACCTAATTTCCAAAACCCATTATCGATACCTATATTATCACTTTGCAAAAAAAAAATTATTGGTTAACTTTGTAAATTTTTATTTTATATTTTAAATTTATCAAAGAGTATTTTTTTCATTCAAATATATTTCAAATTGTTTGTTTATGATTATATTATTTGGATTATTTATCAAAGAATTATTTGACTTAATATATAGTCCTGGTTTCTTTCAAATGTATCAGTTTATACAGAACATGTGATTTATATATTATCAATGAATGTATAATTTAAAATTAACTTATATGATAGTTTTCAATCAATATATAATTATTAATTTGTAATTAATGTAATCTATCACAATGATGTTAATAATAAATAATAGTTGGATATTTTAAAATTATATATTTTATTTGAAAATATGCCTATCAAGATAAATATATTAAAATCTTCTAGAATTAATTTAATACTGATTTAAATAGTTTAGTTTACCTTTTTGAATATATTTTTACTTCTAAAAATATAAAATATTTACTATGATATATTTATTTTAACTTAAATTCAAAGAATTTTTGTTTTTATTTAATGCTTGGGTATTTCTTATAAACTCACATATACTCTATTATCATTTAATTTTAATATGAAATTTTCAGGTATGAAAGTTATTCCTTTATTTTAAATGAGATTCGTGACATGTTTTAGGGTTTTCAATATGGTTTAAATATGATATTCTTTTTATTCTATTTTGTTATATCTGTATAAAATATCTTTTTACATTAACAATGCATTAAAATTAAATGCTTAGAATAATATATTATAAAAATTAATGAGATATATATTTTTTAATCATAATTGATGTTAGCTTTGGACAAATCTATGAATTTATATAAGAGATGTCAAATCGATATTATTGAGTCAACCTTAAATTTTTGTTATCATTGACATAGTAGTTATATTAATTTAAAATTATTTTATTGATTAAAATAATAGCAAATATTATCATGGTCAATAAATTATGAGTAAATATGTAATAGCACAAATTAACACATAAATATGATTAATCAGTCACTCTCTAATTAATCAATCACTCTCAAATTTAAATTAAAATTTTAAAGAATAACATTAATTACATGTCATTTTATTTTTGCATATCAGATTTAATTAGTATAATATATAATTTATTCAAAGTTATTATAATATATAAAATTTACCACATTATACTGTAATGATATTGATAATAAAAATATAATAATACATGCTATATTAGTTTTGATATTTTAATAAAACTTAATATCATAGTTAACGTATTTTTGAAGGATTTAATATAATCTATAATCTATCTATAATACTAATAATTAAGATTCATTACATGGACAATTTTTCATGTGTCATTTATAGAAAAATTATGCTTCACTATTTTTATAATCTTAATGTCTAAAGTAAGTTTTTGGATTTAATTTATTTTCTAATTATTAATTTATTTTCCAATACATTCATATCTCTCTTCATTAAAATTAATCAGCAAAATAGTTCAATCAAAATTATTTAAAAAATAACAAATAATATAAAAAATTATAATTGAATGTATTATACCATTAAAATTTTATATATATAATTATAGTATTAAAGATAACAAAGCTATTATAATTACATTACCAAGAAAATTATAATTAATGATTATAATTATAGGATTAATGATAACAAGAAAATCTTAGCACACCTTTATTTTTTAATTATCTTTATTGGATTTGATTTGCATCATTTATGTATTTTTATTTTTCATTTGAATTATGTTACATTAGCAGTATTTATTATTATGGATATTTGTGTTTCAAATTTCAAAGTATTTTGAAATTTTTTCGCTTTTTGAAAATATTTTAATAAACATATGAATATCGATAGAGATTCAAATCTCTGAGAAATGAGAAATGGAGACCCATGATGAGGATGAGAATGGAGATAAGAGGCAAAATTTTAAATGAGGGTGAGGTTGGGGAAGGGAAGTTTCTAACTTCAATGTAGAGCTTTTGAAAATCATAATATATATATATATATATATATATATATATATATATATATATATATACTCGTCTCAGTATACCATGTTTAATTTTTTACAACCTAAATATTTCAACTTATCAATTCCACAATTATTTCATATTAATTTTTTTTAAAAGAAAAAGACTTCAATTTTTCAATATTAAAATATTTAACAAAATCAATCCCACAATTTACACCTCTTTGATAATGATACTAATTATTTATTAATTATTTTAAAAAATTAAATAATTACATCACTTTTTTTATTGAAAATAATTGTGTAATTGATATACTACTCTAATAATTGAGATAACATAAGTTAGGATTATATGTATTTTTTTACTAATTATAACACATAAATTATAACATATATTTTAAAATTTATATTTTAATTTACTAAAAGTATGTAGAAGGAAAGGGAGTGTAATTGAAATCACATAAATTAAATTTATTAATTATTTTTTATTAATTAGAAAATATATTGTTATGTTTTTATAAATTAAATATTTTAACTTATGAAAAAGATGTAAATGATTATGGATGACAAAAAAAAAAAAAAAAGTAGGTATATGTGGGATGGGATTGCCACGATAAAGATGAGAATAGAGATAGATTTTGTCTTCATGGGAATGGAGTCCCATTTGTTAAATGGGACAGGGATATAACACATTTTTATTTTTTCAATTATCTAACGCAGAGAATGAGGCAGGAGTTATCACCGGTGCGAGAAAGCATGGACAAGGAGCGCTCCTGCCTCCAAGCAGAGGGTACATGAATGAACCGATTACACACCCGAATGAGAGAGATCTTAGTTGTATAGGTATGTGACTATACAGTTAAGAAGGGCTTATATGAATTAATTGGTACTACCTATGCCACAAAGATGCAACTTTATTTTCGGTAGCCTATCACGAAGAACTCCATAGTTAAGCGTGCTTGACTTAGGGTAATTTTGGGATGGTGACCTTCTGAAGTTTTCCCAGGAAGCATGTGAGTGAGGACAAAGCATACGAAAGACCCGTATTGGTTTGTGGAACAGTTGTCAATCCATAAAGAAACGGGGATGTTACAAATGGTATCAAAACCTGCACCTCTCCCAGGACGGTGTGGTTCGAGGACGAACCAAGCAGAAGCTGGTGGGTATGTAACGCCTGGGACGAGGCAGGAGTGATCGCTGTTAGAAGGTACGGAGAAGGAGCGGCTCCTGCCTCCAAGCGGAGGGGTACATAAATGAATCGATTACACACCCAAATGAGAGGAATCTTGAGTTTGTATAGGTATGAGACTATACATTTAAGGAGGGCTTATATGAATTGATTGGCACTACCTATGCCACAAAGATGCATCTTTCCTTTTGGTAGCCCATCACGAAAGAACTCCAGTTAAGCGTGCTTGACTTGGGGTAATTTTGGGATGGGTGACCTCCTGAAGTTTTCCTAGGAAGCGTGTGGGTGAGGACAAGCATGTGAAAGACCTGTGTTGGTTTGTGGACAGTCATTAATCCATAAAGCAATAGAGGATGTTACATTATCTATATTAGATTTGCATTACGTATGTATTTTTTATTTTTTAATTTGGATTATATCGCATTATTAATATTTGTTATTATAAATATTTATATTTAGAATTTCAAAATATTTTTAAAATTTTTCTTTTTGGAATTTTTTTAATAAGATGTGAATATGTGCAAGGATTCAAATCCCCACAGGGAATGAGGAATGAGGACCTGATGGTGATGAGGATGTGAGATGAGAGGCAAAATTCTAAACGGGATGGAGGCATACGACATGTCCTCTCTGTCATGGATGTCATTGTCATCTCTATAAACAACTTATGATATATTAAAATTATCCACTTATTCTTTTTCATTATTCAACAATTTTAACTTTCGAAAAGTGCAAAATTTTTATAAAATAGGCTCTTTATGGTTATAGGTCATCTATCGGGATTTTTTTTCAACCTTATAAACATGATATTCAAAATAAGATATAAAATAAATGATACATTTATATTTTGTCAATTTATTTAATTATTTAATTATTAACTTATTTTCAAAGTAAATTTATATACTCAATTTTCTATAAGATATATTTAAATAAATTATTTATTTTTTATAATGATCAACAAACTATTTTTATTATCACTCCTGCATTACAAGGTCAAATGACTAGTAATTTTATGTCATATCCATATATATGGTGAAATGACTTAGTGGATCAGATAAGGTGATTTAGGATGTGTTTGAGTGATTTTTTTCTTTTTGGTTGCCCTATCCATTGACTATAGCAACGATTAATCCCTTTAAGGCGAGAATTCTCCTAAGAGAATAAACCTCTTAGTCACAAGAACCTGTGCATATACTACTAGGATTTGGACTCCTGAATTTCTTTTTTTCAAAATCACTTTTTCCATCTAAAAAGTCTTTTTTTTAATATAATAGGATAGTTTTTTAAAATAAGAATCTAACAAAAATCAATAGTTTTCTTTTTTTGATAAAAACTACAAAGAGTAGTTTTTTTTAAAAAAAAACCAATTTTTTATTTTGCAGTTATATTTAAAATTCAGATTTTATAATATACTTTTTAAATCTAAAACAAATTAAACGCACCCTTATTTAGTTGGTTCTAGTAAACTATTGGATGATAATTTGAAACATAAAATTATATCATGCCTTACAATAGAATTGCTGACTATCTATCTATAGTATTGAATGATGTAGTCTGCTATTTGGACCTGACAACTGAACCAAGACAAGACAATACGCAAGAAGCATAAATTAATATTGCGATAGAGTAATAATTTAACTTTTTCGGTAAAAAAATAAACTCACATTTATAAAAAAATCGCTTCCATCCAAGCTGGGTTCCACTGCGAAACGCAGAAGGCATGTGAGCTAGTGCATTTATGGGCCGTAGTTCCTTGGTTTCATGAGTGAGCTCTATCGGTCCATGATCTTGGAGTAACAAGGCAGCAGCAATATCTGGAAAGGGGAAAAATGTTCATTTTGCCTTATTTATAAAAAAGGTTAAATATAACGTATATAAGAGTTTAATTTAAATAAAAATATCCTAAATTTAATAGAGTAGATACATATATTTTTTATAATTTTATTAATTAAAAACAGTTAATATTATAAAAATATTTCTATTAAGTTTATTAAGGTGTTCTGTGAATGAAAAGTGAAACTTAATATAAATACTTAAAATTTGACAAGTAGAGGGAGTGTGAGTGTCAAGTGAGCAAATAGAGAGTGTGAGTTGCATTTCTACAATATCAGGGAAGATGAGTGTAATTTACCCTTATATTTTTATATTAGACCTGGACTCTCTTTCAAGTGAGATTTATAAAAAAATGACAAATTATATTGACCTATTATAAAATTAGGTAAAATTCTAAATTTTATCTCTCTGTAAAGTTTGCTTAAGAGATTTTTGAATTTATAAAATCATTATATCGTTCTCTTCAATACTTCTCTCTCTAGGTTTCTAAAATTACACTAATCTCCCTTATTAATTTAAATAATAAAAAAAATTAGTATGTAACATATACATAATTAAGTTACACTACCGCTTACTTATTTTATTATTTAAATTAATGGATTAACACATACACATACATAAGAGAGAGAGAGAGAGGGAGAGAGAGGAGATTGATTAGTATAATTTTGTAAAATGAAAGGGTGACATGTGCAATTTCACTAAATAATTTCAGTTCTTACCAAACATCTCGGCAGTTATGCATCGCGTAAGAAGCACGGCGGCGTCACGGCCACCGTTCTCGAACAAATCCATAATGGGAGTCTGCGAGAAGAGATATCCAGTCATTTGTTTATGACCCTTAGACGAAGCTATAAGTACTGGAATCTCGCCTTTATGATTGCCATGATCTTTGGTCTTGATGGTAAGCAGTTCCTTCCCTCCTTTATCGATCATCCACTCTGCCACTTCTTTGTTGTCCGTTAGCTCAGCAGCAAGAGCAAGAGCGGTATATCCCCGCTTGTCTTGCATCTTCAGTAATTCTTGGTTCCCCATATTGTGAACCAACTCCTTCACGATACTCTCTCGCCGAGAAGCCACTGCAACGTGAAGAATCGTCCTGCCCATAGATGGGGTGGTAGACAAAATTGCAGCATCCCGGTGCCTGTTAAATACAAAAATCAAGGAAAAATTACATTAGTCTCCCCTTAGATCTGCTAAATTTCATCTTGATTTCCCTCTTTTGATAAAAGTTGTTCTGGAAGTCTTTAAGTTTGTGAAATTATTAAATCGACTTTCTTTGACTTTGTAAAATCATTATATCGTCACCCTTTTTAATATTACACATTGAGCAATATGTTTATGGGCAACTAGTGTTGCCTGGACAAATAGACGAAAGATCTTGGAGAAACGAGTATAATTTGCCTTTAAATCATTCATGTTTTATATATATCTCGTATTTAATGGTTTAAGTTTTTGAGAGATCTGACTATTAACATAGCAGTATAAATTTTGGGACATGTAATTATAAAATCATTCATATATCTCGTTTTCAACCGTTTAAGTTTTTGAGATCACGACGATACCTGTTGATGCACGATTTTGCAAAATTCCAGTAGCCTTTGTTCACGTCACCGTGAAGCTTGTTTATATCATGTGTACTAATGTTCGCAGTTCCAGCTTCAGCTTCAGGTGAAGTTTCAGCTGATTCGGATTCAGGCCCTTGCTCCTCAGTATCAGGAAAGGCACTTACATCATCACTGAAACAGATCTTCAAGTGATTCCAGGCATCTCTGGCATTCTCGAATGTTCTTATGTTGGAGAGGTACTCGGATCCACATGCGAGTTGAATGGCATGCAAAGCCTTAGCATTTCTGGGTGCCCAATCATCTTCCTTTCCACTATTAGCATTAGGAGGACCAAGCCCAACAATCCCCTCCCAGAGACCTTGACCCACCAGATAGTTTCTCACAAGAGTGCTCCAGTTGTCATAATTATCTTTACAAAGTGCTTCAAGAACGATCCCAGTTGATGCAATACTAGCAGCTGCCATTATCTGCTCACACATAGAATCAAAGATTAGAAATAAATTGGATTATTTGGAATCATGAACGAGGTTAATTAATATGGGATTAGAGATCAGTTTTGACCCAAAAACAAAAATCAGAGATAAGGTCATAATAATAATAATAATTAGTACCGTTGCCCGGCCTCTTCACTTCGGTGATATGATTCAGAAGCCAATCAATATATATATATATATATATATATATATATATATATCATTTTAATCTCTCACTTTATATTCGTAAGTCATTTTAGTCATAACTTTTAAAATGAATCAAATTAGTCCCTAGTATTACAAAATGTGAGTCATATTAGTCTCTTAATTCACTTTTATTTAACATTTCATCAATTAAATTATGATAGGTAACCTTAAGTGCTACGTTGACATGTCATTTATCTTTTGAAGTGAATAAAGTTTAAAATAACTCATTTTGGTGTCTAACATTGCACAAAATGAGTCATTTTATAATTTAAAATGAAAATTTAAATAACTCATTTTGTGTAATTTTAAACATCAAAATGAATTATTTTAAACTCTATTATACTTCAAATAACATAAAATATATCAACGTATTATTTAAGTTTACCTATCATCATTTAATTGATGGAATATTAAATAAAAATGAGTTGAGGGGCTAAAATGACTCACGTTTTATAATGTTAGGGACTAATTAAATTGACTCATTTTAAATGTTAGGATTAAAATGACTCACGAGTATAAAAACATGAAGTAAAATGAGCATTAACTCATATATATATATATATATATATATGTGTGTGTAAAATTCACTTCATACAACATTTATTACAGTGTATAATCTAGCTAAAAGTGTATTAATATTTATATTACATATTTTCAAATAACTCAATGGTCAATATAATTGTTATCTTTTTATTAAAAAAAAAGCACCACGAAAAAACATTTCCTTACAAATGAACTAATTATATTTATTTATAAAGTTAAATATAAGAAGGATACTACGTATTTGGGAGTGACTATAATTTTAAACTTATATTATTTTTAAACCTTAAATTTAAGATCGTGCCCTCCCCTTTTATGAACTAATTATATTTACTTTTAAAGTTAGTATTTGATAATGATTGTACTAAAACAAATTTAAAATTATATTATTTAAAACCTTAAATCTAACATCATGCTTTGCCGCTTTATGAACTAATTATATTTATTTTTAAAGTTCAATCTAAGAAAGAGGCTACATATTTGAGAATGACCATACTAAAAGCTTTCAAAATTGTATTATTTTTAAATCTTAAATCTAACATCATACTCTCCCATTTCATGTATATATTGAAACTACTTTAATTATTTGCACTATTGTCACAGCCAGTGGCATAATATTGCTGGCCTATAATCTTAATTGTGATAGACTTCTAAAATTTAGTAACTCCCCATCTGTGTACATTGAAATTGTGTTAATGATTTGCATTGTTATTGCCACAACTAACATTCTCTTCTAAAATTCTGCAACTGCAATATTGTACAATCAACAATAGTAACTGAATAATTATGTAAGTTATTATTCAACAAAGAATAAGGATGCATATTAGATAACCATTGAAAAATTATATCTATAAACTCCTTTCATACCCAAATTGACGGATAAGGATTGTAACAAACTCTTGCACCATGAAGTGAAACAAAGTCAAACCAGCGAGTGACGCAAAAAACGATTGGAAACATACATTGGCAAAAAGAGTTGGTAATGACCTCAACAATAAGAGCAGGTGCTGAATTATTTCTCCATTTTGAATATGACAAAAAGTCTCACCATTTTCAATTTTTTTAAAATAATGAAAGATTATGATTAGATATTTGCAATAATAATTCACTCCCTTAATAATGTTGATGCTGTCGTTTGGCATTCACTCCAATTAGATATGTGATTAGGTTTTATGCTCTAAGATATTGGCTCTCCCTTTGTTTTGATTTTAGGGTGGTAATTTTGTGTTGAGTCTTTGATGTTATGCACTTTATAGTTTGCCTCATCTTTAGTAGCCTCATGGGTTGAGTCTTGGAATTCGGTTAGTAGCATTATGCTTACTTTGCCTTATGTTTTTTAATTTCTGTCATGTTTTTATTTTTTGGTAGACTGATGTAGTCTTTGGCCCTCTATACATAGATAGTTGTTTGAGCCTATGTTTTTAACTGTATAACAAATATTTAAAATTTTTATATAATATAAAAATATATTTACACTCTAAATTTAATAAAACTAATAGTTTATCACAGGTCTAATTAAGTTTAATCACATGGCCACTTTGAAGAGCTACTTGAACAAGTAAGTATGAATTTTCTTTCCAATATAATCAACATATAGCATATTATTTTAATTTTTTTTTATCGAGCTTACATTTTTCTTAAATTTTTAGAAGACATCAAACAATGGTGATGAATATACATTGCTCAATAGTCTTTCATCAAGTTTGGATTAATGGAAAATAAAAGTGTGTATTGAAAAAAGGAATTAATTTCTTATTGATAAAAAGGTATAGGTTTTTATATTGTGCATATTTTCTGGCTGTTTATTAACATATGTTCTTTCATTTGCCTCATGTTTATGATTTCCTTCATGTTTATTTTTTTTGATAGATTGATGTCGTCTTTGGCTCCTCTCTATATGGAGAATTGTTTGGGCCCATGTTTCTAAGGAAAAAAATTATTTTAAATTTTTCATATAATATAAAAATATATTTATGTTCTAAATTTAATAAGACTCATGGTTATCATGTCACTTTGAAGAGTTACTTGAACTCAAACGTAATCAACATAACATATTATTATTATTAGTTGCAAACTTACGTTTTTCTTAACTAAGAGGAAGACATCAAACAATGATAATTAATAGGCAAATATATATATATTGCTCAACAATATGTCATCCAGTTGTAACGCCTGGGACGAGGGTGGGAGTGATCGGGTGAAAGGCACGGACAATGAGCGGCTCCTAACAGCTTCTAAGTGGAGGGATACATGAATGAACCGATTACACACCAGAATGAGAGGGATCTTGAGACTGTAGGTATGAGACTATACAGTTAATGATGACTTATATGAATTGATTGTATTACCTATACCAACAAGTTGTATCTTCTTTTTGGTAGCCCATCACTAAAGAATTCCAAGGTTAAGTGTGTTTGGCTTGGATGATGAGTGATCTTCTGGAAGTTTTAGGAAGTGTGTGATTGAGGACAAAGCGTACTGAAAATACCAGTATTGATTTGTGGGGACAATCATCAATTCATAAGGATGAGATGTTACACAGTTTCGATAAATGAGAAATAAAAGTGTGTTTCATCATTATGGGACACTCCAAACATACATTGAAAAAAGAATATATATATATATATATATATATATATATATATATATGTTCCTTATTGATGAAAAGATCTAAATTTGTATATTGTGCATATTTTCTTACTATTTATTAATACATATTCTGTTATTTTATCATATCTTTTGTCCTTTTAGAACAATTGGATGGATGCTTCAATAGGAAAAAATATAATACATTATAATTAAAAATTTAATAACTTAATCTAATATATTATTATAGTATCTTAATGTGACTTGTGAATTCACTCTAATTTGATAAAATTTGTCAATTTAATTTTGATGTGTTATTATGTAAATTTTTTTTATACATGCAATAATAATGTATTGTCACATAATTGAAATATTCAACTCTTACCATAATCACCTAAAAAGTTATACATGCTATATAGTTGATTGATGGTGCGAAAAACTTTACGCTAATAGTATATTAAAAATAATCTTTTTGAAATATTTTAACAACAATATTAATATTTTATTTTTAATTAAAAACAATTATAGTAATATATTAGCTCATGATAATACTACTTTTCTAATTTTAATTTAGAAAAACAATCTATTTAATTTTTAAAATGTAAAAATAAATTTATTTTAAAAGTAGAAAGTAACAAAATTTTCTTCTAATTATTTGATAATCAATTTCAAAGGAATAAATAACCTTAACAAAATAATGAAATAGTTTCATATAATATTTTAATTAGAATCACAAAAAAATATTAATCTTTTATATCTAAATTTTATAGGGTTAATATTTAAATAAATACTTTAATCTATTAGCTCATGATATTATGCATTTTGTGATTTAAATTTTGATAGCTAATCTACCTAAACTTTTAAAAGAATAAAATAAAATGTATATTTTTATCCTACAAAATGTTATTAAATGAGTTAAGATTACGATACACATGTATTTTGTTAAGAAATGATGTGTAATATTAAGGTGGCTATATATAAATTTTACTAGAGCCCAAAAATTGTTTTCAATACTTTAAATTTTGGTTACTCGATTCCCGAATTATTTTGTGCAACAACTAAAAGAAGAAATATCAAGTATGCCGGAACATAAATCTTGCATTTGAAATGTGCTATGAAACAAGACATAATTATACAGTGTTATGCAAATGATAATAACGAAAAAATATATCAAGATCAATTATTAAAGTATACAGTGTTATACTTGCCAAAATCTATATTTATCATGAATAATTATATATTGTTTTGTTTACCATAATTTTATCAAAGAAAAACTCAAAATTCGTACAGTTAATCAAAAGCAATAAATACACTAATTACACTTAAAATATTACGTAGAAAAATTGAAAATTTTCATATAATATTGTCATATCTAATTTTAATTAATATTATATATTATTTTCAAAAAATTTCCTAACAAGAGCTTTTTTTTTAGTAAATTGAATATTATTTGCACGAGATTTTCTCTAGTCTCTGTATGGAAGCCCTGCTTGGTCTGATTATAATCGAAAGTGATTCCTTGGACAGTTTTGATCATAGTATTAAAAACCTACCCAATCCTTTATTTTACGGAAAATTGGTGAACCGGTATTCACTTGCACCAATATGAGGGAATTTTCGCAAAATTTCCCATGCAAGGATTCGAACCCCCTCCCTCAAAGAGAGTGAGCAACGCCCCTACCACCAAGCTATTGATGCTTCTTACCCTATATGTTGCATTTAATATATATTATAACCATGTGAAATGTTGAAAATTATCAAAAATTGCATCTGGTTGGATTCAAACCTTGGTCTGGGCGCTAATAGGACTTGGCCACATGCAACAACCACTAAGCCAACCTTGTTTAATCAATTATATATATATATATATATATTTAATGACATTAAGTTATATTTTTATATAATAATTTAATAAAATCTGGTTAACCGTTACCAGTACCCATGACCTGGTGCCTCGATCTAGTCGATCACCGGTCCGAGTTTTAAAACTATGGTTTTGATTATAAACGGCCTGATTTTTGCCGATAAAAATTTATATTCGTATTTCATCCAGCTTGTAGTAATCTATAATCTATATTCTATCTATAATCTATTTATAATACTAATATTTCATATTCTTTTGAGGAAAAGTTTTCTAAGTGTCACAACGAGAATGATTTAGGGCCCATAGTTTTTAAGAAGTTAATCATTAATTATTTTTTAAAAAATAAAACTACAATTATGAAATAATATTATAATATCATTGACAATCATCAATGTTTAATAGCAAGATTGCACTACCAAAATTAAATATATTTAAAACCTATCGACATTTAATTAAATTTATAATACTAATATTCAACAATTCTTTAGGTTTTCCAGGTATAGCTCCCGCCCCCGTCTCCATCCCCATCCTATCGTGGGTCGCCATTTCCCATTCCTTGCGAAAATTTGAATCCCTGTTGGTATTTGCCGATATTAAAAAAATTTCAAAAAGATAAAAATTTTAAAAATACTTTGAAATTCAAAAACATAAATATCGTTAACAACAAATATTACTAATACAACAGAATCCAAAATAAAGATAAAGATATATACATAATACAAATCTAATAAAGATAATTAATAAAAATGATGAAGTGGATATTTAAATAATTTATATAAATGGTAAGTGATATGACTAACTCCATATGGTAATGAAGTTTGGAAGCATAGGATTATAATCTTTTTTTGGATTAACAATATGAATAAACATAGCTACTAAATATGTTGATGGTTAGTATAGATAGTTTTAATGATATAGATTTCTAAAATATTTAATATATATATATATATATATATATATATATATATATGGTTATCAATACAAATGATATACTAGTTGTTTGACCCGTGCACTTGACTTGTTATATCGGGTGATAATAAAAGATAGTTTGTTGACCATTACCGAAAATAAATAATAATTTATTCAAATATATCTTATAAAAAATTGAGTATATAAATGTATTTTTAAAATAAGTTAATAGTTAAATAAATAAATAAAAAAAATATGAATATGCCATTCTATTTTATATATTATTTTGAATACAATATTTATAAGGTTGAAAATCTCAGGAGATAACCTTTAACTGACAATAAAAAAACTTATTTTATAAATATTTTATACATTTCAAAAGTTAAAATTGTTGAATAATGAAAGAAAATAAGTGGATAATTTTACTATATCATGAACTATTTATATGGATGACAATGGGTATCCATGAGAGATGGGACATGTCCAGTTATCCCTAACCCGTTAAGAATTTGGCCTCTTCTCTTAATCCCATCCTTGTCATGGGTCCTATTCCCATTCCCATGGGGATTTGAATCTTTACAGGTATTCACAAGTTTATAAAAAAAAATTCAAAAAGGGATAAACAATTTTAAAAATATTTGAAGTTTGAAACATTAATATCCATAATAATAAATATTATACTAATGCAACATAATTTAAATTAAAAATGAAAATACATATATAATGCAAATTCAATAAAGATAATTGAAAAAATGAAGGTGTGCTAAGATTTTCTTTATATATATATATATATATATATATATATAAATGGATATTTAAATCATTTATATAAATAGAGAATTGGCAGGTTTCACGGACGAGGACCTCATTCCCCATCCTACTCTATTTAAATAACAGGAACTTTACCTCGTCCCCATAAAGACTTAATTTGTCCTCATTTCTATCCTCATTATGGGTAATTCTTGGATCGGTCAAGTTATTAGTTTCTTCGCTTAGCGTTTGCTAGTTGTCGTCTTCCGAGTGGAACACACAATGAGGATTTGGTTCTTCTACTTCTACAAGGATCATAGCTTTAGCTTTGTAGCACATCCTAAATAGAGATTTCGAAGTGGAAGTGCGGGTTGTTCCATACTACTAAAGGACACTCAACAATTCTTCTGATAGGCTCCTTTTGCTTTGTCTGCCTTTTCTTTAACCCATTTATGATCACCTTGTTTGCTGTTTCTACCTGGCCATTTGCCTAGGGGTGTTTGACCGACTAAAGTGATGTTTTACCTTATAGCTAGTGAAGAAGCCATGGAACTTACGTCCATGAACTGGGTTTCATTGTCCGAGATGAAGGACTCTAGGATACCAAACCTGGTAAAAATATTATTCCATACGAACCTTCTATGTTAGACGGCTGTGATTGAGGCCAACGGCTCCACTTCCACCCACTTTGTGAACTGGTCGATGGGGAACTTGACTTGTCCCAAGGCTAATGGAAAGGGCCTGAGGAGGTCAATCCCCTACTTTGCAAATAGCCATGGCGCTATTACCGTCGTAATTTCTTCCGCCGAGGCTATGTGCAACTTGGCGTGCTCTTGGCATTTGGTGCATCTTTTCACAAATAATGCTACATCTCAGAGGACAGTGGGCCAATAGTAACCTACTTGACCGATCTTCAAGGCCAATGTTCGACCTTCACGTAGTGACCGCAAGATCCTTCATGCACTTCCTCTAAATTTTTTTAAGTTGTTAGTCATGAACACATTCTGGAGTGGTTGCGATATGTCTTTCGTGTAAAGTATGTCATCTATCATTGTGTAGTTGGAGGCTTCTCTTGCAATCTTGCTTGCTTCCCGGATTCTAAGGGTCGTCTTCCGTCCTTGATGTATTCTATCAAGGGGCCATCCAGCTTCACTCACCCTGAGTAAATTGACACACTTATACTTCAAAAATCGAAGGGCTTTTCATTTGTTCCTGAACCAAACTTCTATTGTTTCCTCTTGGTTTTGTGCTTGCTAGCTTAGATATTACGTCGACCCTGACGTTTTGATCTCGGGGGATGTGCTTAATCTCATGTTCTGGGATATCCCCAGTAGGCCTTTGACTATAGCTAGGTATTTGCATATTTGGGGATCCTTTGCAGAGTACATCTCAAATACCTATGAAGTGACCAATTTGGAGTCGCTACAGACGACGAGCTTCTGAAGTTTGACATCTTTTGCGAGCATTAAACCAGGAATGATGGCCTCATATTCTGCTTGGTTATTAGACATGGGGAATTCAAAATTGATGGAGAGTTCTATCCGGGTCTTCTTCACATTTGAGCATTATTTCGGTGCCACCCCCTTTTGAATTTAAGGCTCCATCTATGTACAATGTCCAGGTCGAAGATAGCAGGGAGGAATCTTGACTAACTCAGCCACGAATTCTACTATGACTTGGGCTTTGATCGCTCTTCTTTGATATCAAACTTCGATCGTTCTATTGCCCAACTCATCATCCATCCCACAAGATCATAACCACAATAGTGTGTGCTTGGTAGTATTGTCTCAATCTTCTTGCCGATGTTACCACTATGAAGGCAACTTTTTCCAATCTAGAATAGCAGAGCTCGCTCCTTAACAAAGACTTGCTGATAAAATAAAGATCTTCCGAACTTCGTTATTAAAGTGCTGGCAATTACATTTTCCAAAACCTTAGGTAGAAGATCAAGTAGCTTTTGGGCCCAACCTTGTCAAGATAGGCAAGGACCCCAGGACTTATTTAAAATGAAAGAACGCCTGTCACACTCCAGAGTCCATTCGAAATACTTTTCTTTCTTCAGGAGCCTGAATAACAGGCTAGTCTTTAATGCTAATGTTGCTAAGAATCTAGACAAGGAGGCTAGCCAGCCCATCAGATGCTGAACTTATTTCACGAAAGTCGGACTTCGCATTTCTAGGACGCCTTGCACTTGTTTAAGTTAGCTTCAATTCCCCTATTGTTGATCATAAATCCTAGGAATTTTTCCTTTACCTCGAAGGCACACTTGAGGGGTTGAGCCTTATATTATATTGCTCAAGAGTATGGAAGACCTTTATTAGGTCTCCGATGAGCATTTTGGGTCTTCCGTCTTCACGAACATGTCATCTATGTAGACTTCCATTAAGCCCCCGATGTGTTTGTGGAAGACTTTATTCATGAGCCTTTGGTAGGTAACTCCAACATTCTTGAGTCCGAGCAAAATAACCTTTTAACAGGAGTTTGCTATGGTAGTTATGAAAGATGTTTTTTCTTCGTGAAGAAAAGTAGTCGGAGTCGGAGGTGGCATCGACCAGGCCGTCAATGCATGGTAGGGGATAGGGATCCTTAGGGCATGCCTTATTTAGGTCCGTGTAATCCACGCACATCCTCAGCTTCCAATTCACCTTGGGGACCATTGCTACATTTACCAACCACGTAGGATATGCAATTTCCCTAGAAACCCTGCCTGAGCAAGTTGGAAGCTTGTTCATCTACTTCCTTCGCCCTTTCCAAACTTATTCTCCTTTTACGTTAGCTTTAGCAGGTGCCGGGATAAATAGCCAACTTATGGCACATAAAGTTAGGGTTTATTCTGAGTATATCAGATGCCGCCCAGGAGAATAGATGAGAGTTCTGCCAATAATGAGACCAATGCCTGCTTCAGGTTTTCCTCTAAATTTTTGTTTATCCTGGTGACATTTTCTAGGACGTCACGATCTGAATCTCCTCTAGTTTTCCTTCCAGCTTTGGACAGTGTCCAGTCACCTAGACCTCATATCCAACTCTACTAAGTGAACCTCTGAGGGAATCCTAAATTCGGATCTTTTTTACCGATGAACGCTCTCGGGTTTTTCCAAACTTGCGAAGTAGCACCTTCGGTGGTTAGCTAGTCTGCTCTTATCATGGCTACTTTCCCATGGTCCAAGATGTATTTCATGGTCTGGCATACCATGGAGACGACTGCTCCTATCTTGTTCAGGACTTGGTCTTCTGATGATGGCATTGTATGCTGAATTCTTATCAATCACTAGGAAGTCAGCCTTTATTGTTCTACTCAATGACTAACTCCCAAGTTATATACAACGACAAATGTCCCATAGGATGGACTCTGCTCTAACGTATCTGACCAACTCTTGGGGATAAGCCTGTAGCTCGAATTTCAGGATTTTGAAGCTTATCAAAGGCATCTCAGAAGAGTAGGTTTACCGCCATCCCCTAGTCTACCAGAACTTTCCGTACTTCACCATTGAACATTCTCATTAGACCACCATCGGGTCATCGTGGTTTTGGGCCTTGACCTTCATATCTTCTCTAGAGAAAGTTATTGTTAGGATCCCTCTCGGTGGTTTTTTAGTAGTTATGCTCATCATCTCCTTTAGATGCCTTTTCTTGGCAGACTTCATGGCTCCACCTCCAGTGAAACCACTTGCGATCACATTGATGATGTGCTCAAGTTCATTCTTTTCTTCTACCTCTCATCGAGCTAGGGGTTATTTTTCGTCCTTCAACTACAGGGATTCCTTTTTTCACCTTTATCTCGGATAAGTCGGGATCACCTTTTTTTTACATTTTTTCCATAGCCCAAGTACTTTCCCAGTTTTCCTTCCGGATTAGGGTTTCCATTGCATCCTTTAAATCAAAGAAATCTTTTGTCTAGTGTCTTGGGGCGTTATGATAAGCGAAAACTTGGACTTATCCACATTCTTCTTCGGGTTCAAAACCCTTGGCTTTGGTAACACCTCCGTATTACAAATTTCTTTGTACATATTGGTAAAGGAGACAACTAATGGGGTGTATTCAGTGTACCTTAGACCCCGGGCAGATTTCCCTTTCTCACTTACCTTTCTCCTCCGCTTTTGGCTACCATTCTAGGTTTATAGGCCTAAATGCTTCTACATGTCTGATTTTGACATGCATAGTCTCCTCCAGATGTATGTATTTCTCAGTTTGGGTTTGAATCACTTCCAGAGTCTTAGGAGACTTTTTAGATAGGGATTCCATGAAGAGACCATTCGGAGTCGTTGATCAAGGCAACCAGAGCTGGTTAGGTGTTGAGTTCTTTGCAAAGTAAGGTCTCCTTATTAAAGCGCTCCAAGTAATCTCGAAAGGGCTCATTCTGATTTGATGTGGGCCTAAAACACCTCGTTGTGAAATGAGCCAAGAATTTATAGGCCAATTCGGTAGAACCTGTCGATAAATCTCTGAGCGAAGCTATTGAACCATTTGAGGGTCATTTTTCACAGGGTAATAAGGAAAGTGCAGCACTTTATGACATCGAGGCCCGACTAGATACATGCTTAACTTGAACAGGTCTAGGTGCTCCTAGGGTCCATCATGCCATCATATCCTTCTATCTCAATTAGGAGCTTGAAGTCACGTGGAGTTTCAAACTCATAATGTGCTCAAAGAATAGGAAATTGTCTTCTTCATCGTGCACCGCTATCTTCCCTTCCTTTTCTTGGAGTGGCTTCTCTCGGAGTAGAGCTAGATGACTAGGCTGACAAGGTGTCGCCAGAGGCCACCTTATGATTTCGTGTTTGGTGGGAACTACGGTTCCTATGGCTATGGTGGCTCGTTTCTGGGTCTTGAGGTTCATATTGGGGGTACAAGCTACGTGGGCCGGGGTCATCACCACGACGATCGGTTCTGCTTCTGAGGATCCAAAATTTCTGCGGATCGGGCTCAATGATTTCTTCCGATGGGCATCTAGCATGTACCCACGCTCTCCGAACAAGTGCCTCTTATAGGTGTATTGCCAATGTGCCTCTTCCACTTCTTTTTTGGTGGATTTCTCAAGCCAATATTGCTTCTATTTCCTTTCTTTCTACGGCGTAACACTCTTCCTCAAGTCTCTAGCGGTCCTCTTCTGTCGCCTTCATGGCATCAACATCCCGTTATAAGTCTTGAATGGTTATGGCCGTTCTTGTATAACTTTGACCATCTCAGCCACCATGGGGGAATTAGCCTCACCGAGGCCTGCATTGTTAGTTCTACGGGTGTTGGCATAACTATTTTCCATGTTGAGGGCCGTCGTCCCGTTCTAGCGTGTGTTTGGCCGTGAAGCGGATTCCGAAGTAGTGTGTACCACCACCTCATAAAGGTCGTTGTCTGGCACACGGTTTCCTCCGTGGTGTATTTCGGAAGGGATTTTCCTTATTGTTGACATTCTCATTTCAATAAGAAATTAGGAAAGAGGTCATCAAAGCTCTTTATAGACAATGCCAATGTAATGAAGGGGAGAGTAGGAAGGGTTTACCTCACTATGAATATGACCTCAGAAGCAATCTGACCAAGTCTTTCCTAAATATCATGGTTGTGCTTGGGCAGAAATAGAGGTGTATCTACAAGAACTCCATCTAGAAAATAAGTTTGTATTTTAGCAGAGTAAGGGCACGGTAAAAGAACGTATCCATACCTGGGTTCTGAAGATATTTATAGGGGGAGCCCTGGACGATCACCTAAAGCCTCGGAGTTCTCACGTCCCGCTTCCACGCTTCACATTCATTATGGTGGTGAGAGTGGGAGACGGAGAGAGGAAGTGGCAACTATCGCCACATGCCCCCGTCCACGTATCGGACCTGCAAATGACTTTATCCATGGGTTTTTCCGTCTTGGGCTTCCTTGGCTGGCCTTCTGAGGTGGGCTAGCCTTGGGGTTTGGATTCCCATGCCATTGTTCATAACATTACTTTTTAAAAATTGAAAAGTTTAAATTTAGACCTTTTAAGATTTAAAAATTCAGGAAAAAAAGAACCATTGAAAGCGTGACACTTGTCAAAGCCTCATTGTTTAGTCCTCTAAATTATTGTTAGTATAGATTTTTGTAGTGCAATCCTACTATTAAATACTAATGATTGTTAATGACACTATTTTTGGTGAACAAAGATAAGAAAACAAAAGAAACAAAAAGCTAGGAACGAAGATAGACTACTCCATTGGCATCTGAGGAAAGCCAATCATGTAAATCAGAAAGGAGAGCTCCAGGACGGGCTTCCGCCTGAGTTGGCCCCTCGCTTAGCTAAGAGATCAGCACATGCGTTTGCTTCTCGCAAAGTATGATGGATATTAACAACCCAGTTCTGCACAATGTGAATTATATCAGAGACACCCGTAGACATGGAACTCACTGCGCTCTTGAGTCACAAGGCGCCAGGCCTCCATTGAATCCGTCTCTAGAATAACAGTGCGAAAATTGAGGTTCCAAGCGCAAGATAATCCTATCTTTATGGCCATAAACTCAGCAAACAGAATGTCTCTATAGCCCAAAAATCCCATGAAGCCCATGATCCAGTCTCCAAGATGGTTCCTAGCAGGCCCCAAAACCAGCACGCCAAGGATTGTTCATAACACTCCCATCAATGTTGATTTTGACACTTCCCTCAGGAGGCCTAGTCCAAATCACTTCGCGAGGAGGGTGAGAGATATTGTTATACCCAAAAAGAAATGACCGATTTACATCAAAATAGATGCCTGAATATGGAGCAGGAGCGCAGAGATTCCAAGAGTCATCATCAATGACAGAGTTATTGCGCCAGCCAACACCACCAAATGCTAACCAAGAATAGAGAGGATGCTGGTCCATTAAGGTAGAACCGAAGCCAAGGTTTGAAGTCTAAAGAGAAGAAATTTATATCAGAAGCAAAGCCAACCCGTTCCCAAAGGTTGCCTAAAGAGGGCAGGCTCTCAAACCATGGGCGGCTGATTCAGGCGTTCTACACCTGGAGAGGGAGGAGGAAGCAAGACCTCTATTGTGATGTAACTCATTAAATGGAAGTGCATTGTGAAAGCAAAGCTAAACAAAGAAGAGAAATTTAGCTTGGGGCTTTGAGCTTCCAAATCCAATTCCACTCATCATCATTTTCAGTATTCTCTCGAGACCAACCATTTATAGCCGCTGAGGCTGTGTAGATGCTCGATGCATGACCGGTCCAAATCCAGCAATCGCGATAGCCATCATGTTCGGGAATGTCAATATCAGAAATACTATTAATAATGTGGGGGGAAGCACTGGAGCAAGATGCTGAGATTCCATGCCCCATGCCTCCAAATGTCTCTAACTTTCAACTGAGTATCACTAATGTGGATGTAGTCAACTTCATCACAAAGTCTTTTAGTCCCAAACCAATGATCATACCAAATAGAAATATCTTCCTTGCCTAGACGGAAAGAAAAGCCCCCCTAAGGAGCATCTTAATAATTCCCTCCCAAAGATAAGAGCTGCAAGACTTATTAGTAGCTAGGAAGAAGTGATCACCAGCCCCATATTTGGCATTAAAGATCTGGGTGCTGATCTTGTCCTGATGGTTAAACAAATTCCAAATATGTTTGCCTAGCAAGGCAATGTTGGTCTTCCTGCGTCATGAATTCCCAAACCACCAGATTTTTTGGGTCTAGAACAGTGGCCCAATTAACAAGGTGCATCCCATGAGAACTATCCTTCTTTCCCCAAAGGAAGCCCCTGGTCAATCTATCCATATGGGTGCACACTGATTCAGGAGCCACAGAGATTGCATGACATGAATAGGCATGGCGGAAACCACTGATTGAGCTAAACACAACTTGCCAGCTCTATTAAGAAGCTTCCCCTTCCAGGAGGCCAGCCTAGTAGTAATTTTCTCAATGATTGGATTGAAGGTAGCTCTTTTGACCCTCCCTTTCATAATAGGGACCCTAAGTATTTGCCCAAGTCACAAACAAATCAATAGAAGTTAGGCCTATAGTTTTCTCTTACCGGGCTAAGATTAGGGAATGATGACCCAGACTTGTCAAGACTGATTTTCAGCCCAGACATCCAGCAGAATTGGTCAAGGGTATCCATTGCCATTTGAATTTGGGATCTTGTTGCCTTATAGAAGAGTAAACCATCATTTGCAAAGAGCAAATAAAAGATAGCAGGCCCCGTCTAGAGAGCCTAATAGGCTTCTAGGCCCCATTATCAACCCTCATTTGAATCATTCTTGCAAGTTTCTCCATGCAAAAAATGAATAGGTACGGGATAGGGGTCACCTTGGCGGAGGCCTCTAGCCGGCTTAATGTTTTCCAATCTCTCCCCATTCCAAAGGATAGCCAGCTCAAAAGGACGTTACACAGTTCATGATAAGGTTGATGGTGCTCTGAGGAAAGCCATAATCAAGGAGAATTGCTTTGAGAAAGTTCTAATCGATTCTGTCATATGTCTTTTCCAAATCAATTTTGAAAGCAATAGCTCCTTTCCGACCCTTCATTTTGCTAATACTATGAAGAGCTTCTTGGGCGATGATAATATTTTCGAAGGTGCCGCGGCCGGATGAAACTTCCCTGAGGGGGCCAACCAAGTCCTGGAGGAAGGGACGAATACGGTTCACAATGTCCTTGGTAATGATCTTATGGAGAACATTATAGAGGCTGATTGGGCGAAACTCCCTTATGTGAGTTGGGTGATCAACTTTTGGAATTAGAACAATGAGAGTTTCAGCCAGGTGGGGGTCAAAATTACCATACAAGAAGGCTTGCTTCACAACCAGGTGCACATCAGAGCCTACAATATCCCAGGATTGTTTGAAGAAGAGAGCTTGGAAGCCATCTGGTCCGGGGCCTTGAATGAGCCCATGGAAAACACTGCCCGTTTAACTTCATCAAGGGTCACCGGTTTGGTTAAAAGAGACACCGCTTCAGTGGAGAGGATGGGCATAGGAATCTCCCTAGAGAGTGACAAATCAACATTTTCAGGATTACAAAAAGGGATTTAAAGAAGGAAAGAGCTTTACTTTTGAGTAAATCCTCATCAGTGCACCAAGCCCCTCCAGGAATATTCAGGCCCATGATCTTGTTGCGAAGGCGTCTGACAATGGTTTGGGCATGAAAGAATTTCGTATTTCCGTCCCAATTTCACCCAATTATCTCTAGACTTTTGGTACCAAAGGCTCCATCTGCTCAAGGACCTTCTCATGATTTGCCCGAAGAGATTTTTCAAGAATTTGGAGGGAAGTAGAGTCCTAAACCTCCAGGGCGCTGGACTCCATACGGGCTTCAAGCTCCTTCTTCCGGTGGAAATATTTTTGAAAACCTCTTTGTTGAATTTAATAGAATCACTTGTGACCTCAGTTAAGCATCTATTAACATCATTGTTCCCTCTGACCCAAGCATCGCTGACCACCTTGGTGTAAAGATCGTGAGTAGTCCATGCTGCAGGAACCGAAGAGGTGCTCAGTTCTGGGCTAGGAGTGGCATAATAGCGGATCAAAATCGGAGAGTGATCAGAGTAAAGCCGAGGGAGGTTAGTGACAACTCGCTTCAGGAAGTTGGTTCTCCACGAGACAGGACTTAGGCTCCGGTCCAGCCTCTTGGATATTCGGTTAGTCCCTGAAGGAGCCCTGAACCAAGTGTAACGCCCTCCCCAATGGCCCCTAGATCCATGAGATGGCAATCATTTAAAACATCCGCAAGGCAGCTGCCTCGCATGATTAAGATTCCCCTTACTCTCTGAGGGAAGAAGAGTATCATTAAAGTCCCCCACCAGAAGCCAAGGTTTATTGATCTGACTCCTAAGGGTTCTGAGATAAGACCAGAGTGCAACACGAGCAGAAGGGACAAGGCTAGCATAGATCGTGGAACAAACCCAGGCGTGGTTACCACAAAAACTTCGAATGTGAGACACGAGAGAATCGAAAGATCTCCCTCGCTTGAGGTTGTTGGAGGAGGAGAGGACCCAAATACCACTTGAGTGACCTCTAGCTTCCACAATGCCAATTGGTTTAAAACCAACAGAGTTCCAAAATTCTCAACACGAGCAAAACAAGTGTGGGTTTCCACGACTATGAAGAAGGACGGGTGATGACAATGGATGAGCTCCTTGACATGGCGTTTACCATTGGTATTCACTGCCCCTTGCATATTTCAGGAGATAATTGAGCACTATTTGAACTCAATCATCAAGACAAAAGGAAGGGGAAGGTGGACCTGATCCGGCTAGAGCTGGCCAGGATCCATGGGGATTTCGATGTTCACCTAATCATTGACACTATCCATTGGGGAACATTGCATTCCCTGGGTCTAGGCATTTTCTATGACTGCGTGGTCCGTGACCTATGTAGTGGGGGCACCGCATTTGAAAGCGTGTTACCAGAAACAAAGGGGGACTTTGAAGCTTGATCACGAGTTACGATGGATTTTTTCAGGTTAAGTGGTCTTGTGGACTCTCCCGTCTCCAAGTGAGACAACATGGGTAGAGAAGGCCCAGCATCATCCTTTCTTGGTCTTTTATTCTTGGGCCATGATTTAAGTTTTTGGGCTTGGGTGTTGTGCATGGAGGTCTTGTCACCCGTCGCCACATCATGCTCCTCTGTCGTGGTGTGGGTCCTTTTTCTAAGACCTTGAAATTGTTTCGAGAAAGGAAACCCGGAGGATCCACCTTGCTCTGATTGTGTTTAGGGGTTGTTTCTTTTCTTCTTTTAAACAACAAGCCAATCACCATGATTGGGAATTGGATTCAAATTTTGGGCATTTAAAGTACCCTATTTACGGAACTTGGGGAGTCTAGAGGATCTCCCTCCACCTCTGGGTTCTGCACAGCCATGACGTCATGAACTGGGGCCCCATGATCATCGTCCAGCAGATTCTCCATTTATCGCCAATACATTCTGTCCGGTGGGCCTTCGTGATTGGAGTCAGGCAAGGTGGCCATAGTGACCGCACTTAAAGCAAAGCAGATGGAGTCCTTCATATTGGACATGGTACCAATGCCTGCATAACCAAACTCTTCCAATGACTGGTTTGGTTAGATCAATTTCAACACATACTCAGCCAAATTTGCTGCGGTCCACTCTAAGCGTGATTAAGTCTACCTTCACAGGCTTGCCAACAACAGAGGCCATAACCATAAGTGCATTCTCATCAAAGAAAGCCATATTGAGACTTGGGAAACGGATCCAAACTAGCATTCTTTCTATTTTTGCGTTTCCGCTATGAAATCCGTACTCCATGTGCTAACGGCGAAGTAGTGATCGAAGATCATCCAAGGGCCACCGTGCATTACTTTCACTCTGTCTTCAGGATCAAACTTAACCATGAAGAAGCCATGGCCCATGTCTCTTATATCAAACCCGCATACAATTGCCATAGCCGTGTGACCCTTTCTTTCATGATTCGGAATCCTACGGATTTACCCAGGTTTATCACTAGTGCTTCCTTCCAAGGTTCACAAAGTTCCTCAAATACCCTTCATCAACATGAATCATGGGGGCCATGGGGTCCCGTTCTCATATTCAACCCAGAAAAGCTTTTCTGCAACCAATCTCTTGATACTTGGGGACGGGGTAGTGAGTTCCCCACGACTTTATCGCGAAAGGAGACCGTAGGCGGAGCATCTGGAATGGGGCCATGTCTTTGGCATCTGGAGGCTTGGGGGAAAGGAGGGAGGCGTGGAGAAAACAAAGCTATTCATGGAACCCTAGAAGAGCTAAAGAAAAACCTCAAATTAGAAGTTGACTTATTGTTAATAATACTATAATAATATGTAATAATTATAGTTTTATTTCTTTGAAAAAATAATTAATAGTTAACTTCTTAAAAGTTGTGAACCCTAAATCATTCTCATTATGGCACATGAAAAATTTTCCCTTATAGGAGTCTGAAAAATATTAGTATTATAGATTATTGATTATATATTTCAATTAAAAAAATCAAATTTATAAAATATTTATGATTATGTTTTCAATTATGGGTTGCAAATTCAAAATTTGAATCAAGATCGTAAAGCTCAATTCCATTTTTTGCCTTTATATACTATTGTTGTATTAATTTTTTTAACCCTAGACTTAATTAATCTGGATTTAGTTACACAATTTTATTGTCTGAATTTTGAATAGAATTTTATAGATGAATTTTGTGCTCTAATTGAATACAATTTTTTAATTTGAGTGTTCTAATTGAATATTAATAAATATCAAAAGAGATATTCTTATCATTCATATCCTAAATTTCTTTTAAAAATAATACATAACGTGATTTAACAAATCTCATCAAATTTGATTTTTTTAGTTTTGAGATCATATTAAATTTTATTGATTACAAAAAAAAAGAAATTTTATTTTATTTTAAATTTGAACTCAAATTAAATTGATGTCTATTCTTATTAATTTTAAACACTACTTAATTGATTTTAAATATATAAGTTATTTGTAAATCAAATCAAATTTTATTTATTGATGATACAACACAATGATTAAAATAATTATGATGAATAAATAAAATTTGATAAATTGACTTTATGTTTTATACTCATTTAAATTTATTGTGATTTTATATTTTGTTTAATTTATTTCCAAATTTTTACAATATAACTTTACTAATTCAAAAAACATGTTATTTATTTAAATTTTTAATTTTTTGAATTTTTAACATTTAATTTAATGTTTGATTTCTCTACGATTAATGCTAACAAATTAAAGTCGATAAAATTTGTGAATTGTAATATTTTCTATTGATAGGGTTGGTTTGATTCTGTTTAGAAGATCATCTATTAAATATATGATTCTATTTGAAAGTGATAGTAAATAAAAGACAATTAAATAGGAGAAAATTAATTTAATTTAGAATGGATATTATCTACTTCAAATGAAAATAGTTTTAGTTTAAAGATTTTGAAGTTATTGCTCACTATTATGGTGTTTATGTAAGGTCAATGTTTTTATTTTTCTAAATGAACCAAATGATATTTAACATTTGTTAAACTACTCGTTTGACACATGTAATGCATGGGTGATAATGAAAAATAGTTTAACTATAATGAAAAATAGTTTAACTATTTTTATGTTTTTATAAATCAAATATTTTAACTTATTAAAAATATGTAAATGGTTAGGGATAACAAAAAAAAACATTGACGTGAGTACACATGGGATGAGATTACCCACAATAGATATGGGAATAAGGACAAATTTTGTCTTCATGGGGTGGAGTCCCTTTTTGTTAAATAGGGTAGGGATGGGGATAACACATCTTTATTTTTTAAATTTGGATTATATTGTATTGCTAATATTTGTTATTATAGATATTTATGTTTCAAATTTCAAATATTTTTAAAATTTTTTCTTTTGAAATTCTTTTAATAAATCAGTGAATATGCGCAGGATTCAAATCCTCATTGAAATAAGGAATAGGACCTTTGACGGTGATGAGGATGAGGGATGAGAGACAAAATTCTAAATGGGGACTAGGGCATGGGACATGTCCCTCTGTATGGATACCCATTATCTTCTTCTCTATAAACGCTTTAATATAATAAATTTATTCACTTATTTTTTTTTATTATTCAATAATTTTAACTTTTAAAATGTGTAAAATTTTTACAAAATAGGTTCTTTATTGTTATATGTTATCTATCGAGATTTTTTTAAACTTATAAACATGATATTAAAAATAATATATAAAACAGTAATGACACATTTATATTTTATTAATTTATTTAATTATTTAACTATTAACTTATATTCAAAAAAATTTATATACTTAATTTTATATAAGATATATTTAAATAAATTATTTATTTTCAATAATAGTCAACAAACTATTTTTATTATCATTCCGTGCATCGGATATGCCAACGACTAGTAAAATGTATATTTTTGTCATACAAAAAGTCAATAAACGAGATAAGATTATGATGCATATGCATTTTGTTAAGAAATGATGTGTAATATTAAGGTGGCTATATATAAATTTTACTAGAGCCCAAAAATTGTTTTTTATACTTTAAATTTTGGTTACTCGATTCCTGAATTATTGTGTGTAGCTAAAAGAAGAAATATCAAGTATGCCGGAACACAAACCTTGCATTTGAAATGTGCTATGAAACAAGACATAATTATATAGTGTTATGCAAATGATAATAACCCAAAAAAAATCAAGATCAATTATTAAACTATATAGTGTTGTACTTGCCAAAATCTATATTTATCATGAATAATTATATATTGTATTGTTTACCATAACTTTATCAAAGAAAAACTCAAAATTCGTACAGTTAATCAAAAGCAATAAATACACAGGATTATCTCTAGTCTCTATATGAAAGCCCTGCTTGGTCTGGTTATAATCGAAAGCGATTCCTTGGACAGCGACCTGATTTTTGCCGGCAAACATTTATATTCCTATTTCATCCGCTTCTTAATAATAAATATATGATTTAATGTTTCATCAAACTCTCTCTCATTTGTCATCTGTCAAAATAATGTTTCTTTTCTTCCTCACCCAAGGGTGTTTGGATCACCTAAAATAGAGATGGGAATTCTGTGTTCCCGTTTTATTTCTATTTTACTAAATATTGAAAAGCGGCAACTCATTCAAAACTTTTAACAATTAAAAACGTACTTGTAATAATTATTTCTTAATAAATGAAAATTATCTATTTTTTATTCGTTGATTTTATAATATAAATGTATATAAAAATAAAAAAACCATTTGTTAATTTTATATATAAGGATGAATCAAAGAGAAGATAGTGGGAGAATTTTGTGATGTTGCAATAAAATATACATTAATATTCTAAATTAATAGTTGAGAAAATATATTTTTTTATCTTTTAAAATAATTATTATAAATTATTGTCACTATCAATTATTTTTACCATTAATATTTTTTATTAATATAATAATAATTTAAAAATAAAATATATATCAACATTTTATATCATCAGAAGCCAGGTATATTTTATTTTATAAAAATCTAAGAAGGACGTTTGACAGGGGGGAATGTATTTTACTCTAATTAAAAACAAAAACCACTATATATCAAGAAACATTGCTAAAATTTTATTTCTAAAAGGATGTGACATGGTTGATATCAGCCTGGAGATAAATAAGCGGGGCATAACAATTTATTTCATTCAATAATTATTATTATTATTTCTATTAATGATTTTGTCATTATTTTTCTAGAAGAGTAGCATTACCTTTAAGAATAACAAGTACCCTTAAGCAAAGAAGATCACTAGCATTTTTATTTATTTGTTTCCTACATCACCAATGTCATAAGTCAATATTAAATCCCAACTAATTTGATCCGAATTAGGTTGATTAGTCATGTGTAATATCCCGCGCTTTATGGATTGTCGACCTTCCCCATAAATCAACACAGTCTTTTCATGACTTTGTCCTCAAAAAGACGCTTCTAGGAAAACTTCCTAGGAGGTCACATCCCAAAATTACTCCAAGTCAAGCACGCTAACTGTGAAGTTCTTTCGTGATGGGCTACCGAAAGAAAGATGCATCTTTGTGGCATAGGTAGTACCAATCAATTCATATAAGCCCTTCTTACTGTATAGTCCCATACTTATACAGACTCAAGATCCCTCATTCGGGTGTGTAATCGGTTCATTCATATATCTCTCCACTTGGAGGAGGAGCCGCTCCTTGTCCGTGCCTTCTCGCACCGTGATCACTCCCGCCGTCCCCTGCTACATGCCCACCAGCTTCCGCTTGGTTCGTCGAACCATACCGTACCTGGGAGAGGTGCAGGCTGATACCATTTGTAATATCCATGAATTGATTGGTACTACCTATGCCACAAAGATGCATCTTTCTTTTGGTAGCCCATCACGAAGAATTCCACAGTGAGCGTGCTTGACTTGGGTAATTTTGGGATGGTGACCTACTGGAAATTTTCCCAGGAAGCGGGTGAGTGAGGACAAAGTGCGTCTGAAAAGACCCGTGTTAGTTTATGGGACAGTCAATCCATAAAGCAGGAGGAGATGTTACAAATGGTATCAGAGCCTGCACCTCTCCCAGGACGGATGGTTCGGGACGAACCAGCGCAAGCGTGGGCATGTAACGCCCGGGATGAGGCAGAGAGTGATCGCTGGTACAAGAAGGCACGGATAAGGAGCGACTCCGCCTCCAGCGAAGGGGTACATGAATGAACCGATTACACACCTGAATGAGAGGGATCTTAGTCTGGATAGGTATGGGACTAGACAGGTTAAGGAGGGCTTATATGAATTGATTGGTACTACCTATACCACAAAGATGCATCTTTCTTTTCGGTAGCCCATCACGAAAGAACTCCAGTGAGCGTGCTTGACTTGGGATAATTTTGGGATGGGTGACCTCCTAGGAAGTTTTCCCACGAAGCGTGTGAGTGAGGACAAAGCATGCTGAAAGATCCGTGTTAGTTTGTAGGGACAGCCAGGATCCATAAAGTAGCGGGGATGTTACATCATGGGGTAAACTCTCCTACCATTAAGTTCTTTTTTTTCGTTCACAAGAGTCAAAAGTGATATATTTCTTAATTAAGAAGAATGAATGACCAATGACAAATTCAGAAATTTTTTGTGTGGGCAAAGATAATATATAAAGATAAGATGAAATTTTATTTAATCTTTATCTTTGTGTAAGGTCAAATTAAATAAAATTATGAGAGCAAAATATACATATACTTCTAAAAAATTTCTAAATTATGGTAAGGGCTGGAGCCCTCACTTTTATGTGAGTAGATTCATCCCTGAATGACGAACCACTTTAACTAACCAAGTATTGGAAGAAGATTGCTAGCTTAAAAGAGAAAGAAAAATCATACCTATTAATAAAATTTAAATTTTGACTTTATATTTTTAAGACTTAATTTACATTTTAGTCTCTAAAAGAATCAAAATTTAACATATGAGTACCTCAATAATAATAATAATAATAACAACAACAACAACACTTTATCCAAAATTAAATATATTTTCACTAGTTAGTCATTCCATTCACTCCCATTTGTTATCTCTTAATGGAGATAATAATGTGGCCCGTAAGTACCATATTCTTGTTGACATGGAACTAATTGAAGTTGTGTTTGAAAAATATATATAAAAGCTCATTAACTATCCATCTCGTCATCCATTTCTTCAACTCTTTTCCAGAAAATTTCTATAAGGAAGGAATAATCAATGTAATCTTTCATGTATTATTGAAATACAATATTGTTTTAACATATATATATATATATATATATATATATATATATGAAATAATAATTATTCGCACTAGTATTATAATTTAGGGTGAATTATACTAATATTTTATAAGGTTTAGAGAAATTGCACGTAGTAACTACTTTATTTGTAAAATTTTATTAAGGATGTCTTCCTGCGTTTTACTAAAACTACTTTAGCTTCCCTTGTAACTATCGATTCATTAATATTTAAGAGGGAAAATGGATAATATATGACATTAACATAATTATTAATAACATAAATATAATTTTTTGACAATATTTGACTTAGATTAACTAAAATACGTACCTATTTTAATATCTTGTAAAGATGAAACTTATAATTAACTTGTGATGAAAAATATTTTACTCTAGTTATATGTCAAATTTTATGAAAATATTATAATTTTTTTATTAGCAATCGTATGCATATCACATTATACATTGTTTTTTTTGTTATTTAAATTATCAAATCAATAACTGCAATTGAGGTCAATATAATCTTAATAAACCTTAGGGGTCTTAAGTGATTCTTTTATGAATAAAAAGGGGTGAAATATAACTGTACTAAATCTTATGAAATGTCACTATAATTTATGCTATAATTTTCTTTAAATTTTTTCTTTGCCCTTTGTCGATTATGTACAAGCACGAGTCAAAATCGCATGCAAAGAATGGGTTAAATTTTTTACATTTTTAGCTATATTTTTCTGTGCATGTCACGATTTAAATAATTAAGAATTAATTTTTATTTAACAAATAAATCAAAAAGTTCAATGACTCTTAAATAATATAAGTTATTAGGATCGGTCTAGTAGCGAGGGATTTGAGTAATATGCATAAGGTCCTAGGTTTAACCTTATTGCGACTAATATAATTTTTGAAAGAAAAAAAAACTCTTAAATAATATATTATGGGAGTTGTTGAGTTGTAAGAATTAACTTTTTGTACAGTTTAACTATTATTTACAATAATTAATTATTTCTTTTTATATTTATAATCTCAGTTGTTTGACATGTCACCGATATATATATACTTTGTCTCTATAATATTGCATTCTACCAGTCACTTTCTCTTTTTTCCCAACTTATTTCATAGGTTTAGGCCTACGGATTTTACGTATTTAATTAAGAATTAATTTTTTTAACAAATAAAATTAAACAAAATATTATGTGTCTCTTAAATATATATTTTAGTCCTTAAACATAAATAAATCAATATCAATCAAAATACATATGTAAAATTCACTACATACAACATTTATTACAGTATATAATCTAACTAAAAATGTATTAATATTTATATTACATATTTTTAGATAACTCAATGGTCAATATAATTGTTATCATTTTATTAAAAAAAGAGCTCCACATAAAAACATTTGCTTACAAATGAATTAATTATATTTTTTAAAAAAATTAAATCTAAAAAGGAGGCTATGTATTTGAGAACGACTGTATTAATTTTTTTTAAAATTATATTATTTTTAAACCCTAAATTTAAGATCATGCCTCCCCTTTATGAACTAATGACTGGACTAAAATTTTTTAAATTATATTGTTTTAAACCTTAAATTTAACATCATGCTCTGCCTCTTTATGAACTAATTATATTTATTTTTAAAGTTCAATCTAAGAAGGAGACTACATATTTGAGAATGACTGTACTAAAAACTGTTAAAATTGTATTATTTTTAAACCTTAAATCTAACATCATACTATCCCATTCTATGTGTATATTGAAACCACTTCAATTATTTGCACCGCTATTGTCACAGCTAATTGTATAGTATTGCTGGCCTATATAATCTTAATCGCAGTAGACTTGAAATTCTCTTCTAAACTTTAGTAACTCCCCATCTATGTATGTTGAAATTGTGTTCATGATTTGCATTGTTATTGCCACGACTAATATTCTCTTCTAAAATTCTGTAACTACAATTTTGTACAATCAGTAGTAGTAACTGAATAATTATGTAACTTATTATTCAACAAAGAATAAGGATGCATCATCTAATTAGTTATATCCATAAACTCCTTTCATACCCAAATTGAGAACCACTCCAAAAGTGCGGATACTAATATGGATTAGGATTGTAACAAACTCTTGCACCATGGAGTGACACAAAGTCAAACCAGTGAGGGACGCAGAAAACAGTTGGAAGCATTAACAAGCGCTGAATTATTTCTCCATTTTCAATATTACAAAAAGTCTCACCATTTTCAGTTTTTTTAAAATAATGAAAAATTATGATTAGATATTTGCAATAATAATTCACTTCCTTAATAATGTTGATGCTGTCATTTGGCATTCACTCCGATTAGATATGTGATTAGGTTTTATGCTCTAAGATATTGGCTATCCCTTTTGTTTTGATTTTAGGGTGGTAATTTTGCGTTGAGTCTATGATGTTATGCACTTTATAGTTTGCCTCATGCATTGAGTCCTGGTATTTGGTTAGTAGCATTATGCTTAGTTTGCCTTATGTTTATGATTTCTGGCATGTTTTTATGTTTTGGTAGACTGATGTAGTCTTTGACTCCTCTATATATAGATAGTTGTTGGAGCCCATGTTTTTAACTGTATAACAAATATTTAAAATTTTTATATAATATAAAAATATATTTACACTCTAAATTTAATAAGACTAATGGTTTATCACAGGTCTAATCAAGTTTAATGACATGGCCACTTTGAAGAGTTACTCGAACAAGTAATAAGTATGAATTTTCTTTCCAATATAATCAACATATGACATATTATTTTAATTTTTTTTATTGAGCTTACATTTTTCTTAAATTTGTAGAAGGAAGACATCAAACAATGATGATGAACATACATTGCTTAATAGTCTTTCATCAAGTTCGGATTATTGGAAATTATATACATTTAAAAAAAGGAATTAATTCCTTATCGATAAAAAGGTATAGATTTTTATATTGTGCATATTTTCTCACTATTTATTAACATATGTTCTTTCATTTGCCTGATGTTTATGATTTCCTTCAGGTTTTCATCTTTTTCATAGATTGATGTCGTCTTTGGCTCCTCTCTATATGGAGAATTGTTTGAGCCCATGTTTTTAAGAAAAAAATTATTTTAAATTTTTCATATAATATAAAAATATATTTATGTTCTAAATTTAATAAGACTCATAGTTATAATGATCCCTCTGAAGAGTTACTTGAACTCCAATGTAAATATAACATATTATTATTATTATTATTATTATTATTATTATGTGCAAAGTTACATTTTTTTTTAACTTTTTAGGAAGAAGACATCGAACAATGATAATTAATAGGTGAATATATATACATTGCTCAACAATATGTTATCAAGTTTCGAAAAATGAGAAATAAAAGCGTCTTTCATGATTATGGGACACTGTAAACATACATTGAAACAAGGAATTTTTATATATATATATATGGTCCTTGTCGATGAAAAGTTCTAAATTTTTATATTGTGCATATTTTCTTACTATTCTTTTATATGATCTTTTTTTTTCCCTTTTAGAACAATTGGATGGATGCTTCAATAGGAAAACATACAATACATTGTAATTAAAAATTTAATAATTTACTCTAATATATTATTATAGTATCTTAATGTGATTTGTGAATTCAGTCTAATTTGATAAAATTTATCAAATTAATTTTGATATGTTATTATGTAAAATTTTTTTATACATGCAACCGTAATGTTTTGTCACATAATTGAAAATATTCAACTCTTACAATAAGCAACTAAAAAGTTATACATGCTATATAGTTGATTGATGGTGTAAAAAACCTTACGCTAATAGTATATTAAAACTAATCCTTTTGAAATATTTTAACAACAATATTAATATTTTATTTTTAATTAAAAATAATTATAGTAATATATTAGCTCATGATAATCTATTTAATTTTAAAAATGTAAAAATAAATTTATTTTAAAAGTATAAAGTGAAAAACTTTTCTTCTAATTATTTGATAATCAATTTCAAAGGAATAAATAACCTTAACAAAATAATAAAATAGATTCATATAATATTTTAATTAGAATCACAAAACAGTATTAATCTTTTATATCTAAATTTTTTAGGGTTAATATTTAAATAAATACTTCAATCTATTAGCTCATAATATTATGCATTTTGTGATTTAAACTTTGATAGCTAATCTACCTACACTTTTAAAAGAATAAAATAAAATGTATATTTTTATCAAACAAAAAGTCATTAAATGGGTTAAGATTACGATGCATATGCATTTTGTTAAGAAATGATGTGTAAAATTAAGGTGGCTATATATAAATTTTACTAGAGCCCAAAAATTGTTTTTTTTTACTTTAAATTTTGGTTACTCGATTCCTGAATTATTGTGTGTAGCTAAAAGAAGAAATATCAAGTATGCCGGAACACAAACCTTGCATTTGAAATGTGCTATGAAACAAGACATAATTATAGTTTTATGCAAATGATAATAACCCAAAAAAAATCAAGATCAATTATTAAACTATATAGTGTTATACTTGCCAAAATCTATATTTATCATGAATAATTATATATTGTATTGTTTACCATAACTTTATCAAAGAAAAACTCAAAATTCGTACAGTTAATCAAAAGCAATAAATACACAGGATTATCTCTAGTCTCTATATGAAAGCCCTGCTTGGTCTGGTTATAATCGAAAGCGATTCCTTGGACAGCGACCTGATTTTTGCCGGCAAACATTTATATTCCTATTTCATCCGCTTCTTAATAATAAATATATGATTTAATGTTTCATCAAACTCTCTCTCATTTGTCATCTGTCAAAATAATGTTTCTTTTCTTCCTCACCCAAGGGTGTTTGGATCACCTAAAATAGAGATGGGAATTCTGTGTTCCCGTTTTATTTCTATTTTACTAAATATTGAAAAGCGGCAACTCATTCAAAACTTTTAACAATTAAAAACGTACTTGTAATAATTATTTCTTAATAAATGAAAATTATCTATTTTTTATTCGTTGATTTTATAATATAAATGTATATAAAAATAAAAAACCATTTGTTAATTTTATATATAAGGATGAATCACAGAGAAGATAGTGGGAGAATTTTGTGATGTTGCAATAAAATATACATTAATATTCTAAATTAATAGTTGAGAAAATATATTTTTTTATCTTTTAAAATAATTATTATAAATTATTGTCACTATCAATTATTTTTACCATTAATATTTTTTATTAATATAATAATAATTTAAAAATAAAATATATATCAACATTTTATATCATCAGAAGCCAGGTATATTTTATTTTATAAAAATCTAAGAAGGACGTTTGACAAAATAATATGCTTAAAAAATAAAAAATTAAAGAAAACATTGAAAGTAGGTTGAAATGTAGCCTATCTTAATTTTGTAAGGCAGAGAAATGTGTATTGTAAAAATAAAGGAGAGGGGAATGTATTTTACTCTAATTAAAAACAAAATCACTATATATCAAGAAACATTGCTAAAATTTTATTTCTAAAAGGATGTGACATGGTTGATATCAGCCTGGAGATAAATAAACGGAGCATAACAATTTATTTCATTCAATAATTATTATTATTATTTCTATTAATGATTTTGTCATTATTTTTCTAGAAGAGTAGCATTACCTTTAAGAATAACAAGTACCCTTAAGCAAAGAAGATCACTAGCTTTTTTATTTATTTGTTTCCTACATCACCAATGTCATAAGTCAATATTAAATCCCAACTAATTTGATCCGAATTAGGTTGATTAGTCATGGGGTAAACTCTCCTACCACTAAGTTCTTTTTCTTTTGTTCACAAGAGTCAAAAGTGATATATTTCTTAATTAAGAAGAATGAATGACCAATGACAAATTCAGAAATTTTTTGTGTGGGCAAAGATAATATATAAAGATAAGATGAAATTTTATTTAATCTTTATCTTTGTGTAAGGTCAAATTAAATAAAATTATGAGAGCAAAATATACATATACTTCTAAAAAATTTCTAAATTTTGGTAGGGGTAGCCCTCACTTTTATATGAGTAGATCTGCGATGAATGACGAACCACTAACCAACCAAATATTGGTAGAAGGTTGCGAGCTTAAAATATAACACCCTAATTATTAACCTCTTCTGTACGTCATAATTGGCTAATTATTAGATTTCTTACATTTTGATTTCGTATATTTAGTCATTCAAAAATACTCTTAGCGGAAAAGTAGAGGATTTTTTTTTTAAACTTAAACGACAAGATCCTCATCCGTCAATGCTTAATTAAAACTAATCCAACCTGAGCGAAACAACGTTTCCATAATAATACACACATAATAGAACAAACCATAAATAAATCCTAGGTAAGAGCCAATAATAAGGCTCAATCTCAAATACAGTCATCAATAGGTCATAGAAATTTCAAAATAAGGAGAAACATAAACAAGGACAGGAATAAAATCTTTAAGTGTAGATTAGCTCCAAAGTCAAGAACTCAAGGGACTCTAGCATTTTGGTCTACTGGCTCGAAGATGACACGGAAAAAAAAAAAAGAAAAGGAAAAGGGTAAGAATCCAAAGGAACCTCAGGAATTGAATGAAAATAGTATAAGTGTCATCGTTATCATCTCTAGTTACTTCGGTTTAATTACAAAATAAGTTAGCATGCTTTAGTTTATTTTAATTAGTTCGCAAATAAAAGTTCGAAGTGATCCACATTTTAAGTCTTGTAAAAATTCTTGATTAACAAACAATTATCTAGAGAGCTTACCATTATTATCATATAAATCACATAGAGAGAACTTACATGAAAGAGTAAAAAGAATCAAGACATCACACTTTCTCTAGCACTTTATTTAGTAATTTTAAATCTTTTAATGTATCACCCTCTCTCATGTCACCTAAACCAACATCATCACCGATTTTAACCTTCACCTAAACTCCGCATCACCTATCGCCTAGGATGAGTTCAACCTAACTAACCATCACTAGATTTAAATGGGGATAGAGGAGAACAATTTCTCTTAACATTAAATTTAACTTTTCGAAATCTCATATTCCAACATCATGTAAAAGTCTTATAATTTTCTTATTAAAATCTTTAATACATACTTGAGTTAACACCTTCGATTGATAAGACTCATTCATATAATCAACATGATCAATGCTCAGAATGAATGCTCATGCAACTAGTCCAACCAACAGTATCCAAAATCAATAGTCAATAATCACAATTCAGTCAAGTATGGCATTTAAGTACAATAAATTGTCACCATTTATCAATAGATAACCAAGGGTCATTCATTCATATGACATCACAAGTAATAAGTCTTTCTTAAATAAATTGGCTTGAGTTTGATGACATGAGTAGCTTGACGATCATTCTTTTTCTTTTCTATTTTCCAAATGTTTGTGAAAAACTAAGACTATATTCCCTTGTAACATATGTTTTAATCATTTATTTTCAAAAATCTTAAGACTTCTAATTTTTGCTAAAGAGCCCCCAAACTTCATAAAATTTCACAAAACAACCCCCAACTAAATTTTTCATCCAAAACAAGTTTTTCATCCTAATTCCACTGAAACACAATTCTGCCATTGAAATTTTTAGAATTTACACAAAAACCGCAAACTTTTAAGAAATTATAATTTGACCCTCAACTTCACTAAAATTATAAATGACCCAAACACTTATTTTTTTTCTTATAAACACATGCCTTACTGTCCCAAACCCCATTCTTACAGTTTTACTCCTAGATATTTGGTTTTTGCAGAAAAACTCATAAACTTTCTAAAATTATATTTTGACCCCAAATTTTTATATATAATTACAAAAATTCTCAAATCACATGTACTCACTCCATTTTTCATGTAGATTCCAAATATATGGTTAGTTTTAAAAATAACATTTTTCTTGTAGGAGAAACTACCTTGGGTGAACCTATATATTCCAAAATCCAAACTTTTGTAAAACTTTGAAACATAAAATCATGTTGTCCATAAATTTCAGTCCAAAAAAAAATATGATTAAGTTACTAAACATCATCAAAACAAAGCGAAATAATTTTTTAGAGCTAATTCAATGTCTCTGAGGCCCTGTAAAAATTTCAAAGCTTAATAAGGTCTCTAGCTATATTAATAAAATTATACAATTTCGAGGTCAGAAACTACTTATTTTCAGCCAATAGTCAGGAATCCAATTTTATTACCCTATCAAATGAACTAAAAAAAATCTATAAAATTTATGGTTGAATTTCAAGATGTTCACAACATCCTGTAAAAATTTCAAGTTAAAAATCAATCATTTGGTATAGCAACAAAATTATACAAATTTAGTGTTTCAGAAATTACTGTTCATTCTGAAACTATAACCTTCTCGGTTTCTGAATTTTTAAAAATAGAAAAAGTTATAAAGACACCTCAAGAAAAATACTGAAGATACCTCCATATGTTACCTTCATCATATAAAAATTTTAGCTCATAATATTGTCTCCATCTATGTGAATAAAATCATACAAACTGAGCTATTTGCATAAATTTGAGAATTCCAGCAACACAACATACAATTTCTTTTGATCTTTCAAGCATAATCATTCATCAAAACTCAAGCTTTCTTAACAAAAATCAAAGAATAAGATAAGATAGATAAGTTTAAATATAAACCCCCACCAAAGATGGTTTTTACGGAGATCAAGACAGCCACAAACTCCTTGAAGTTTGATCTCCCAAGTAAGGAAGCAAAAGCTCTTTCTTTCGTTGACCACAAATTTGGTCTGCTCCAGAACAAGTAGGAGGAGACTTTTCTTGAAAAACTAATGGTGGATTTGTGTTTGTTAGGAGGAAGAGCTATGAAAAGTATATTTATTTGTTGGATTTGATGGATAATTGAAGGAGTTATGGGGTGGAAATGGTAGAGGAAGGTGGTGATGATGGAGGATGAAGATGAGAGAGTTTAGTGGAGTTTTTTAAAAAATAAAATGTGATTGTGTGTGAATGGGGTAGGTGGCAGTTGAAGCCTAATGATGGAGAGTAGGTGGTTGAGTTTTTTTTTAATTATTTGTGGGGTGGTTGGATTAGGTATTTTAGGAATTAGGTAAAGAGGTAGGTAGATTAGGTAGAAAATGTATATAAAAAAAAAAGTGTAGTGATTTATGATATTATCAAATCTCTTTGTAGTTATGTCACTACACTTTTTACTAGTAGTAATTAGATAATTAGTAACTCTTTAGATATTCTTGAACAATTAAATGTGCATTATTTGCTTAATTATTTTGATTAAGCTTAATTAGCACGTCTAGGAAAAATGGTAATTTTACATAAAAATTCTCCTGACTTACCCAAACATCAAATATTCCCTCAATTTAACATATCAAATTCCCGAGTCTAACCGGGTCTGGCCGTCATTTAATTTCATATTAAATTACCTTAGGGGTATTTTGGTAATTTCACATATAAAATTTAGGATTTACAATTTTCACAATGATTGCTATCTAAAACACATATAGTTCCTTTCAAATATTACACTAAACCTTTGAGGATGACCGAGACTAATTGTCCTTTATTCTCGTGCAAAAAATGACTTTAGGAACATTTTAGTCATTTTGCATAGAAGAAAATCGTGGTATTACATAAAACAGAAAGAGAAATAATACCTATTAATAAAATTTAAAATTTGACTTTATATATTTAAGACTTAATTTACATTTTAGTCTCTAAAAGAATCAAAATTTAACATATGAGTACCTAAATAATAATAATAATAATAATAATAATAACAACAACAACAACACTTTTATCCAAAATTAAATATATTTTCACAAGTTAGTCATTCCATTAATTCCCATTTGTTATCTCTTAATGGAGATAGTAATGTGGCGCTTAAGTGCCATATTGTTGTTGACATGGAACTAGCTGAAGTTGCGTTTCAAAAATACATATAAAAGCTCATTAACTATCCCTCTCGTCATCCATTTCTTCAACTCTTTTCCCGACAATTTCTATAAGGAAGGAATAATCAATGTAATCTTTCGTGTATTATTGAAATATAATATTATTTTAACATTATATATATACACGATAATAATTACTCACACTAGTATTATAATTTAGGGTGAATTATACTAACATTTTCTAAGGTTTAGAGAAATTGCACTTAGTAATTGCTTTATTTGAAAATTTTTATTAGGATTATCTTCCTGAGTTTTACTAAAACTACACTAGCTTCCAATGTAACTATCGATTTATTAATATTTAAGAGAGAAAAGGGATAATATATGATATGTATATAATTATTAATAACATAAATATTTTTTATATAATATTTGACTTAGATTAACTAAAATATGTACCTATTTTAATATCATGTAAAGACAAAACTTATAATTAACTTGTGATGAAAAATATTTTACTCAAGTTATATGTCAAATATTATCAAAATATTATAATTTTTTTTTATTAATAATCATATGCATATCACATTATACATATTATAGTTTTTTGTTACTTAAATTAACATATCAATAATTATAAGAGAGGTCAATGTAATCTTAGTAAAAGTTAGGGATCTTAAGTGATACTTTTATAAATAAAGGGTGTGAAATATAACTGTACTAAATCTTAAGAAATGTCGCTATAATTTATGCTATAATTTTCTTTAAATTTTTTCTTTAACCTTTGTCGATTATGTACAAGCACAAGTCAAAATCGCATGCAATGAATGGGTTAAATTTTTTACATTTTTAGCTATATTTTTCTGTTCAGGTCACGATTTAAATAATTAAGAATTAATTTTTGTTTAACAAATAAAACAAAAAGTTCAATGAATCTTAAATAATATATTATGGGAGTTGTTGAGTTGTAAGAAATAATAAAAATTGTGTCTATGAATTTTTCCTTTTTTAATTATTTCTAATGTGATAATTTACATAAAAGACCACTACAAATATAATATAGAATTGCCTTTTTGTACTGTTTAACTATTATTTAAAATAATTAATTAATCCTTTTTATATTTATTGTCTCAGTTGTTTGACAAGTCACCAATATATATATATGTGTGTGTGTGCGCACTTTGTCTCTATAGTATTGCATGCTACCAGTCACTTTCTCATTTGTCCCAACTTATTTCATAGGTTTAGGCCTAAGGATTTTACGTATTTAATTAAGAATTAAATTTTTTTAACAAATAAAATAAAATAAAATATTATGTGTCTCTTAAATATATATTTTAATCCTTAAAAATAAATAAATTCTAGTTTTTAGCCTTTTTTTTTTATCCCGTCCTTTACAAAATTACTTGATTTTAGCTATTGATATTTGTAACATCCCACTTTTTCAGTCACTTTTTCAGCGTGCTTTGTCCTCATTCACACGTTTCCTAGGAAAACTTTCTAGGTCACCCATCCCAAAATTACCCCAAGTCAAGCACGCTTAACTGGAGTTCTTCGTAATAAGCTACCGAAAAGAAAGATGCATCTTTGTGGCATAGGTAGTACCAATCAATTCATATAGTCATCCTTAACTGGATAGTCTCATACCTATACAGACTAGGATCCCTCTCATTCGGGTGTGTAATCGGTTCATTCATATACCCCTCCGCTTGGAGGCAGGAGCCGCTCCTTGTCCGTGCCTTCTAGCACCGTGATCACTCCCCGCCGTCTCTTGTTACATGCCCACCAGCTTCCGCTTGGTTCGTCCCCGAACCACACCGTACTTGGAGAGGTGCAGACTCTGATACCAAAATGTAACTCCCTAGTACTCATTTCTATGTACTCGAGTCACATAAAAATTAATACCAAGGAATCACGTCCTATTTCATGAACCTTTCCATATTAGACATAAATATTACTAAAAGTTCTTAATGAAAATTTGGCATGGTAACGATATAGGTATCATGCCTCCTGGAAGACAGAAATCATAAATAGAATAGTCTATCCATAGCTTAACCTGTTGTTCAAAATACGACATTATACTATCTTACATATCATCATCATAAGGCACTCAGTGCCATTCAATTCACAACATGAATATAGTAATGTAATATCAAAGGTAAGCAACCTCAAGCTACATAATACAAAATATAGGAGGACTAAAGGAATCCACAACCCAAATATAAAAGAGATCCTAATGTCAATTCCAGAATAAAAATGACATATAATTCCATAAGCATAAGTAAAATAACTTGAAGATTTAGAAATATCCAATCAGATCAAGTGGTATAGCACAATCTCCAAGTAAAGCAACAATACTCCAGGAGCTAAGTCTCTGGATCAGGATCTACCCGTCATCTAGAGATGATATGGAAAGGGAGGGGTGAGAAATCAATTAAAATCTCAGGAGGAGCATATGTAATAAACATGACATCATATTCATCTCTAGTCTACTTTGGTTTCCTTTGAGATCATTAAAATACAATCATGAGATTTAATTTTAGAATTTCGCAACCGTTCATTATCAAGGTAGAGGTGTCTTTTAGCATGGTCTTGGCATGATATGTACATGCATGCATGAAAGAATCTTGCTACTATACTTAAAGAGATATAAATGCATGGAAAAAAAAGACTAGGCTTATTCATGAAATGCTATAAACATGAACAATGGTTATCCTAATACAAAACATCAAAGGCATCATAGATAAGGTCTTTTCTTTGGTCTTATCTACTTCATAATTTTTGTGTTTATATCTGTTCTTATTAATATCACTATCCTTTTCTCTCATTGATCTTGTTTAGATACTTTAAAAGCTATGAGCTCATGCTTAACTGGTCGTCACCAGTCCTTAATGCGAACCACACGAAACCCTTATGTGCACTATAAAGAAAGTCAATGTCCAGCGTCACTCCTCAAAACGATTCATGTTTGAACTCTTTGTTGACATAAGTCAACCCTTAATCTTTATGTCAATATTTCTAATTCCTTATCCTTAGTTTCACTTAGACATTTAATCAAACAAATAATATGTATAATGAGAAATTTTCATGCACGACGTTGCTCATCACCCGAAACATCACCAAAAGTCATATTTCTAAGTTTTTATGCATTAAAAACAAGGGATTACATATATATATAGATCAAACACTTAATTTTTATAAAAATCCAACCCAAAGCATTACAAAAACATGATAAAATGGACCTATCTAACACATGGCCGAATTTACATATTGATGCATATAACTTCCAAGATTCCCTCATCAAATTAGCTTTATACTTTTGTAAACATTAGTTTTGCATTAAACTAACTATCCATCCAACAAACATGCAATAGCTCAACCCAAATAATATTTACTTTCATTTAGACATTTTCTCAAACACATAGCATGCCTACTTACTCATTTTCGTGCATCATGCTTCACCTATACAAACACCACACTTAAGGTTACATTTTCAAGCTCTCATGCATAAAAAACAAAGGTGTATATATATATATATCCAACATTCAAATTTCCTTAAAATCCCACCAAAAACTCAACCAAATCATGGTATAAAATGTTCTCTCATTGGAAATCCGAAATTGCTTGAACAAAAAAAAATAAAGAGAAAGCAAAGCATAGAAACCCCTACCAAAAGATGGTTTCCACTAGAGATCAAGACAGCCACAAGCTCCTTGAAGTTTGATCTCCCAATTAAGGAAGCAAAAGCTTTTTCCTTCCTTGATCCCAATTTGATCTGCTCCAGAACAGGTAGAAGGAGGCTTTTTTTTGAAAAACTAATAGTGGATTTGAGCTTGTTGGGTGGAAGAGCTATGAAAAAGTGTATTTATTTGTTAGATTTGGTGAAGAATTGAAGAAGATAGGAGGTTAGAATGATGGAGGAAGGTTGAGAGAAAGAAAGAAGAAGATGAAGAATTGGAAGAAGAAAAGAGAGAAATGTGTATGTGTGTGTGTACCGTAAGTGGGGGTTTGGGTTTAGGGTATAAATGGGGGTTTGGGTTTTTATTTTCTTTTTTCTTTTTTTAAAAGTGTGGGTGTGTATGACAATGGTAGTTTATCAATTAAGTATATCTAAGTGAAAGTAGTCTAATAATTTCACACACAAGATCATGAAAATAAACATGAAACACTCATTAAAATATTATTTTCACATACCTCTAATTCCAAACAAAGATAATTCAATTCATCCATTAGCTAACCAAAGAAATTAGTATATAGAAATTGAGGCGTTACAATATTAGTCTATCTATATTAAATGTTAAACAATGATTTAATCAGGTGTTAAATTTTTTTCCATATATGCAATAACTTCTCATTATCTTGAAATTTATATTTAGATCCTTTTATTTTTCTCAATTTTCTCCTTGATTTATTCACAAAATTAAAAGTTTTTTATTCTCAAATATCAAATCAAATAACATATATAAATTTCCAAACACTAATCTTTTCCCCAAATATGTAAGAACCCTAAAAGAAAACTAAGAACACTAATCTCATAACATGAATATTTCCAATCCCCTCAGTCAGTTGGCGTATTAAATGCTAAGAAGACATTATTTAAGTTGTAACCACATACAACTTTGTGATTTAAACCTGATTAAACTGGAGATGATGACACTATTAGATGAGTTATGTGTTTTGTTTGCAATAGGTTTTTAAATCTATTGATCCAGATTTAAAAACATTTCCTTTGTGTTTAGCAAACTCAAGAGAAGAATGGGGCATGCAAGACTATCGAGTCAATTAGAAAATAACCAGAATGGAGAGAACACCCTGTGGTGGGTTAGATGAATGAACCTGAGCTGGCTTGTGGTATTCGACTACATGCTAATCAGCCTGATGCAGCTGTGGTGTGTGCTGCCGATGATTTTTTGTATTTGGCTTTTATGTATTTTGTGTTGGGCTCTACAGAATGATTCACAATCTAATTAAATAATGTCAATGCATGGTGACACCAAAGAAATCTAATAGAATTAAATCTACTAATCGACATAGGGCAGTGACAATAAATATGTGCAAAGTTAAAAGAAATATCTTTTCTATTCTCACACCAAAAAGTAAATATAGTATTTATCGTGAGTTTTCTATTCAAATACTACAATTTTATAATATCAAGGAATAAAAAAAATGAAACAAAAAATATTTGTAACACCTTACACTTTCAGGAATTTACTCACACTTTTTTTTTTCTATCACTCTCAACTAATAACTCACTCTAAATATATTTCTCTTCACTCTGCAACTCTCTAACTCTCACTGAATGATCTGTGCTTCAAATGAACGAAGTGCCTCTATTTATAGAGGTCCATGCAATGTAAACACACACTACAAAGTTCGGCGGCAGTCAAAAATTTTCTTCGCAGACGCAGAACGCCGGTCTATGGGCAGTAGATCACGCGAAATTTCTTCATGCAACAGCCAACCAATATTTACTGGCATTAATACTCATATCTCCACCTTTTTCCAATTTCACAGCGGCTGGACCCCACATTTTGCTGCTTTGTTCTTCAAATGCGTCCCATTTGATCAAAGCGTTTTGAGCCTGCATCTTTTTTTCAAGGAAATAGTGTTCTTATTTTTACTTTTCTTTATCAAGGGCTCTTTTTCTAAATTTGGAGCGAGAAAATAAATCCTCTCTCAAGTGTTTAGAAGTCGGAATAGATATATATTTTGATTTGATGTTTGGGAATAAGATATTTTTAATTTTGTAAACAAGTTCTGGGATAAAATTGTAAGGCAAAAATATTATGTGCGTCTAAATCTAAATTTTTGGATAGCAACATGTCACTGATTAGGTGGATGAAAATTTAACAATTGGTTAAATTGTCTTAGGTCAATCAAGGAAGGATTCCAAACCCCTTAATGTAAGGCCCAAGAAACAGGAAAAAAAATTGAAATACATTTAATTATTTATCGTTTGAGGTGCACACAATGAAATTCATAAAATATATGCAGTGTACGAGGTAATACTAATAAATAAATAAATATAAATGCATGAGATAAGATAAATATTTTTTGAACAACGAGTAGGCACAGAATGAATTTGTCCGTGTGGAAGTAGACAAAACAAGTGAGCAAAATTTGTATTTTTTTCTAATGGGTTGAAAAATATGATCATATGAATCGATTAAGAAAGACTTGTTGAATTCAAATCACAAAATATATAAAAACAAAATACGAAAAAATATCAGCAGAACACACCACAGCTGCATCAGGCTGATTAGCATATGGTCAAATACCACAAGCCAGCTTAGGATCATTCATCTAACCTACCACAAGATGTTCTCTCCATTCTAGTTATTTTCTAATTGATTCGATAGGCTTGCGCCATTCTTCTATTGAGTTTGCTAAACATGAAGGAAATGTTTTCAGATCCGGATCAATAGCTTTAAAATCCTATTACAAGCAAAACATATATCTCATCCAATAGTGTCATCTCCAGTTTTATCAGGTTTATTGTAAGTGGTTACGACTTAACAAATCATGCTTCTTAGCCTTTCATACTCCAGCTGACCAAGGGGATTGAAAATATACATGTTATACGAGATTAGTGTTATTCTTTTTTTTGTAGGGTTCTTACATATTTGAGGGAAATATTCTTTTAAGTGTTTGGAAATTAAAATAGGTGATTTGGTTTGATATATGAGAATAAAAAAACTTTTGATTTTGTGTGTAAGCCCAGGAGAAAAATGTAAAAAAAAAAAACTAAGGGGTCTAAATATAGATTTTGGAGTGATGACAAGTTATTGCCTATATGGACAAAAATTTTACACCTGGTAATCTTATTGGATCAAGTAAGAAGAGCTTCAAACCCTTAATTTAGGAAGGGTACCATAAAAATCTTTGGCATCAAATTCTTTGCTAGAGGACACTTTGCCAAGATTGAAGGAAATATTAAGTTTATACAAGGAAGTGGTGTGCTCATTTTAATTTTTTATTTTCATGGACCTAGAACCTTATTTGTTTTCTTTCTATGTTGTAAGAATATTATATAAAATAGTATACACCTATCGTCTCTCTTTTTGCTTTGGTTTGGCTGCAAATGTTGAATAAAATGTGTGGCTAATGGCAATCAATGTGTCATCAGTGGTTGGACAATGACCAGCCCATCGAACCTCTTATTGCCATTTTTTTTTTGGGTCAGAACCTCTCATTGCCGTTGAGTCCATGGGCATTGTAACAACTTGTTAGTAAAGAGGCCCAGTTCTTCATCAATTTATTATTTTTTAATTTTTTAAAATAAAAAACTAAAAGTTAGACCAATTATAAGTACACATTTTTTTTGGCAAATAGACCAATTATAAGTATATAAATTCATATTCTTAAAATATTTTATTATTTTTCGATTAAACACCTAATCAAACTTATTAAATCTATGAACTTTTGAACAATATCTTTTTCAGTTTGATACTAGTTCGGTTTTCAGATCCTTATTTAAGATATTTAACTTCTTTCAAAATACTCAAAATAAATGCTTCTATTACTATGTGTTTAAATATAAATTGATTTATTGAAGTTATTTTTCAAAAATTTCTTTTACATAAAAGTTTAAATACACAAACGTCAAGCCACTAGGGCTGTACCACCTAAGACAAAGCTCAAGTGGCCATTTTACTTTCTTCTGGTAGAAGGGAGAAGATTAACCTTGAACGGAATATAGGAATCAAATCACTGTATGTTCTTTTGTGCAACTTCTTAGCCACGGAAGCCTCCTTATAGGAAACATGCGAGGACAAAACATTTTTTTCTTTCAGCCGAGAAAGAATAAAGTGTTGTACAGTATAGCTTCAGAATTACAAATGTTTTCCCAACTTACTCCAATATAGTCTTCTTGTCTTTGCAATTTAAACTTTTGCTATTGGGCCAAAATTAAAGGGGAAAAAAAAAGTCTATTTAAGTGCCTAATAAGTAATTACTCTTGAAAAATATGAATCAGAGATTACAATCTCAACACGGTTTAGACATAACCAAATAAAATTATGAATTATAACCACAATGAAAATATAATTTTAACTATATATGACAGTGATGCTATTTGATAGTGATGAATCTGATACTTAGTTTAGATAAAGACTCTTCTCACATGACACTCTGATCATCTACGACTCCTAAGAATCTTAGAATTAACGAAAGGTGAGAGAATATAGTAAAAAGGAAAAGCGGAAAACCCTTTAAGCCTTCAATAATGCCACATCCTCTAGTATAAAACATGTCAGATAGTGAATATGATTGTGCAACAACAACAACAACTTGAAAAAAAGAAAGAAAGAAACAATAAATAACTAGTGGTGGGAAATGGCAGTGGTTAGAAAGAGGTTTGGAGATGAATATAGCAATTTGTTGGATGAGTTTGAGAGGAAATCCTTTGAGGCTCACTTGAACAGGTCAATGCTTGGGAGGAGCCTTTCAGAGCCAGGGATGCCAAGGTCCCAGTCACTACTCATCAGCATGGCTCCAATACCTCTTGTGACTCAGGTGATGCAAAGGCCTAGTAGCCGTGGTCGTGGGTCAGCATTCCAAAAAGTACTAAAGAAATTGCTCAGGCCTATTCTTGGCAGGAAGAGAAGTGGGAGAAAACAAGCCCCAGATGCTAAGGATCTGTTGTTTTGCAAGGACTTTAGCAGATCACTAAGGTTCTGAAATCTGAATTAATGCCATAGTATTATTTAATTTCTACCTACTATGTATGAAGCAACTATATATAGTACATTTTCTTTTCCTGCCACGAGTTTGTCTCTACTCTCCAATATAATTCTGTAATAGGTGTGCTTCATGAGATTAGAATACCTGCATTGCAGGATAAAGTTCCTACATGGTAACTCAAGTTTTGCCAACTGTAGCACCATGAAGCACATCATGAAAAGGGTTCAAGACAGTCTTGTACAAATCATAAATAAAAGTCTTATCAAATATATGGGTAAATAAATTGACATATGTGCCAATTGTATTGCATTAATTCTCCTTTTTTTTTGTCCCCATAACATCATTATTAGTGCTGTTTGTTGTGGCAAGGCACGGTTTATATTCTGATTTGAATGTTTTGAACTTATGCACAATGTCATTATTTGATATGAGAGTTTGTTGAAATGGGTATAAACATCTTAATTCTAGTCTTGTCCTAAAAAGTAACCAATCAACAAAAATTAAGTGTAATGGAAAGCAAATTACACTCACAAAGAGTTAGTTTCAAATTCTAGATAAAAAATAATTGTTAGAATAACTTCTTAATAAAAGTATCCAAAAAATTAATCTCATAACAAAATAGATAAACCATAATAACAGAAAAGTTAAAAATTCACCTGGAATATAACACAAGCTAAAATTTCAAGTGTGGGCATTGAAATCTCACATTTATTAAGTATGGATTAAGTAAATGACATGTAAAAATAGGAGGACTTTTGGACTCATTGTATCTAGGTTTTGGATAAAGACGTAATATCCAAATCACTTCTATAACTTCTCACTTAGTCAATTAATTTAAGAATATTGTTATTTCAATACCTAAAAGAATGTTCAATTGAGGCGCACTTCATCACTATTATATATGATGGATTGATATAAAAAGAGATCACCATCATATCTAATGATAATGAAGTTATGTTCACATTTAGGTGATTGAATAACAATTTTGTTAATTTAAATCTGCCTATTTAGACCTGTTATTATTTCTTTATATTGTATATTTGGTCCCATAAAATCACACAATCCAAATTGTCTAGTGAAAATACAGCCATTTCCCTCTATTTTTGTTATCCGAAAGCCAATAGTGCGCATAATAACTTATCAGCAACCGAAAAAAAATTACCAGCAAATGCCACGTCAAGACCATCGCACACAGCAAACTCTTCTGCCCCATCCTCCTGTTTCAGGGCTCAATGTCATGGCTTCTTCTTCTCCATTTCCCACACGGTACCAAGTTTTTCAACCTCGTACGCTAACCACCCCTCTTCTCACCAATTTTCCCACCACAACCAACAACCTTAGTACTTGTATCCGACCAAGCAACCTACCTCTTCAAGTCACACTCTCTCTCTCCGCCACTAACCCTTCCCATGAAAAAACCAGCGGTTCAAGTTCACCCATCAAACACACAACAATTAACGACCTTGATTTCGATAACAGAACCACTAGAATTAAAATCAAACGCCTTGTCCACAAGATCACAAAACTTTCCTTGTCCAACACCAAACCCAAGATGCTACATATCCTACAGAAAGATGCTGAATATTTCAAAACCATATCAGATTTCAATCACTTTCTCATGGCCCTAGTCATTGCACAAGAGCATGAAATTTGCCTCGCCCTCTTCGCAAAGCTTCCTTCTTTTCATCTTGTCCCTGATGGGTCCACCTATTCCATCATGATAAGGTGCCACTGTGAGAGAAATGACCCAGATGAAGCCAAGAGAGTGTTGCACACTCTTTTGGAACATGGGTTTCAACCAAATGATGCAACCATTACTGTGCTATTGAGTTCACTTTGCAATAAGGGGAAGGTGCAGAAGGCTTTTGAGGTTTTTGAGCTAATGGGGGAAATGGGTTTCAAGGTTAGTGTTCAATCACATAACTGCTTGCTGAAGGGGTTGTGTTATGTGGGGAAGGTGGAGAAAGCATTGGAGATGTTGATGAATATGAAGGAGGGGGCACAATTGTTGAAGCCTGATGTTTATTCTTACACTGTTGTGATGGATGGTTTGTGCAAAGTTGGGCTCTCAGATGAGGCAATGGGGTTGCTCAATGAAGCTGTGGAAATGGGAATTGTTCCCAATGTTGTCACGTTCAACACCTTGCTTCAAGGGTTTTCTAGGGAGGGTAGGCCAATGGAGGGTGTTGCTGTTTTGGAACTGATGAAGAAGAAGCATGGCTGTGTCCCTTGTTGTGTTAACTACAGCACTGTGTTATATGGGTTGATAAAGTGGAATGAGGTTCCAGTAGCACTCATGGTTTACAAGGAAATGGTGAAACTTGGTTTTGAGGTTGATTTGAAGATGATGGGGAAACTGGTGAGGCGTTTGTGTAAGATGTCAAGGAGTGAAAAGGGTTTTCTTCAAGATGCACGTCAAGTGTTTGGGAAAATGAAGGAGAGGGGTTCAGTGGTTGTTGACAATAGGACACTTGAGGCGATGGTGCTGGCTTTGTGTTGTGGAGAGAGGTTTGATGAGGCTTTGGAAAATTTAAATGATATGGTTAGATTTGGGTATTCTCCTAAGGCTATTACCTTCGAGAAAGTGATTCAAGGGCTTTGTGCTAAGGGGAGGGTGGAGGAGGCAGTGTCAAGTTTGATCCTCTGGCTTGAACATGGAGGAGTTCCCCATAGGAAATGTTATGACATATTGATCAAAGAACTCAATGCGCAAGGGAGATTGATTTGTGTTTCTAGTTTGTTTGGTGCTGCATTGAAGCAAGGTATTGCTCCCAACATGGAATCTTTGGAGTGTGAATTTTATGAAGAGGGAGGAACTGCAAGCTGATCCAGCGGGGTTAACTTTGCTCTAATCAGCCTAGAGGCACTTAAAAAAATGGTGACCAAGTACACGAGCCTCTCGCCTGGTGGGTCCCTTCCTCCCATAATCCTAGAGACTAACATGGAAATTTGATTGTAATAGACTATCCAAGTGGATGAGGATGTGAAAGGTGACTTATAAGGTGTGGCAAATGGAAAGAAGGGATGTAATATCATGAAATCTTGACCATCTCATTATATCCTCATTTTTACTTTTTTTTTTTTTGCATTGAGAAATCCTTCTATTATTAGATTTGAGTACCAGTACCAAAATTGTGTATATGAAAGAAAAGTTATTGTGATAGTAACAAAGGCTTCCGTTCTTGCAACAAAGAAATTTTCGAATTTTTGGGACAGTAGTTCATATTGATTTGAAGTGAGAACCGAAGCCACTATTATGAAGTTTCCAGCTAAAAGTGTATGTGTTGTAATGGCCCTCTAAAGCCGAGACCAAGAAATACATAAACCATTCCGTAAAAAATGAAAAAAGACGAAATATATAAACCATTGCTTTCATAAATTTCATGGCGGTTACTGCTATAGCTTCCGTACTTGTTTAACTGAAGGAATTCTTTCTTTATTGATACTGTAAATAGAGATGGCAGAAAAAATTTACATGGATATAGAAACACGAGGCTTAGCATGAATTCTTTAAATATCTAGTAAGATGTTCAATTTCTAGAGTTGTGTATGGAAAGGTTTTTGTGGTCAGAGACAAGATCCAAGGATGTGAATTCTACGTTGAAGGAATTAATCATTCGCTTCTGCGGTAGGGTTCATCCAAAAAACAATTTACTTGGATATGGGAGTGTTTTCTTCTCATTCTCTGGCCTCAGACCCTCCTTTCTGTTCATGGTCTTCCTCTCCTCATTTATTATACTTCTTATTTTCTGTATGAGTATTTGTATTAATATCCATTAAACAGGTTATCAGTAATTTTCTCATATTTCGATACACAAGTTTCATTGGCATTTACTTGTGTGGAGTACTGAATTGAGTTTATAAGCTGCCATAACAGTGAATCCCAAATGTTTGAACAACAAATATTATTGGACTACAATCCTTATAATAAAAAGGTTTAATTATTTTACAGACACTATAATTTTATTCGATTTTCAATTAGATCTCTATAGTTTAAAAATCTATAATTAGATCTCAATACTGTATAAGATTTTTCAATAGATCTCTGTTATTATTAAAAAAAATATATATTTATAAAATATTCCATTTCCATAGAAAACAAAAAAATGAGAATAAAATATTCATGAAATATTTTAATCTTTATATTGTAGGAATTTGATTGAAAGATCTTTTACACTAAAGAGACCTAAGAATAAATTTTTAAATTATATGAACCTAATTAAAAATTAAGTGAAACTTTAAGAACTTGTAAAATAATTAAACCTAATAAAAAATAATAACTAGTGAACACTAATTGTCATATTACAACCAGGCCAGACTGGCCACTTCCAACCAAAAACTTGGTGAATCGACCACTGGTCAAACCCAGTATAAATTGACCGAGTTTAGCAAGAATGCTAGAATTTGTTTGATCTCAAAATTCTAGCATGATCCCGTCGAAGGATAATGGCGGGGTGCGCTCCTTTACCATCAAGCCATTCAAGCCGTTGTGTGATGATGTGTCAATAGTAAAATAAATATATTTCCTTAAATTACATTATATTTTTATATATTTATTTAATTAAATTTGATCAATCAATGAAGTGACAGTGATTTAATACCTTGCCTGAGTTGATCATCTATCCGTATTAAATAACAATGCAAATTGTCACAATTCATAAATGATTCCTTTTCCTTCTTCCCGAGGAACACTGGAATAAAGGTTACATTCCACTATTCACCCATGCAACACAATCATGCTCAAGAACAATGCTGCGGGAGCTTCATTTCGCGAATAAATTACAACTCAATGTTGCAATGCACACAGCCAATTTGCCAGCCTTAACATATATATATATATATGGACTTTTAACTACAAAACTTGGTGTGAAATCTCAAGCACGACTCATATACTGCCCAGTTCTTGTATCAACCAATATTTCCTCACCTATACTTACAAAGAGTGGGACATTCACAACAGCACCAGTGTCAAGAGTTGCTGGCTTTGATCCACCTGTCAATGGAATTTTGATTTCAGAGAGTCAGTAAGTTCAACAAAGGAATGAAAGGGTAAAAAAAAAACAAAAATGAAACAGGAGAAAGAGGGAAACCAAAGAGTAGATACAATAATAAGATATCACAATCTTCTTTTCTTTTGAAGCAAACAAACCTATGTTGTACGGATACTTGTACGAGTATCTGGTTATGGCACAAGTATGATATAAAGATACAATATAAATCAAATTAAAAACATGTAAAATTAGGAGTATCTAAAGTATCGGTAAAATATCTGATATGATATGTATCCTATACGAATACATCGACTATTTTGAAATATCCATATCCCATCCTACCTTATTTAATACATGTTAGCTTTTATATGATCAACAATAAGCAGATCAAGCTCAATCATGCTCCACTTTCCCCCCCCCCCCCCAATTTTAGTGAAAATTGTAAAATATACATTAAGGGAAGTCATAGTCATTATTTCATCCCTTGACAGCACTAAAAAGACCATAATAATCATGTTCTAGCAATTGATTTGTTCATTTAGTGTAATGGTGAACTTTCTTGGTTCCATATATGGTTGGTTGGCACTTACAACATTTACAATATGAATTTGGTCAAATTGAAATTTGCAGTACAAACAAAATGGCATCACCTTGGGCTGTGTCACCCTTAAGTCCTGGATCCACATCAACTACAGTGAGCTTGACAGTTATAGGGAGTTCAACATCAATAACCTGCAAAAATATCAGAGACAAATTGCTAACCAAGATAGATTCCCTTTTCATTTCTAAATGCCATACCGATCTATGCATAAACAAGAATCCCATTCACAAAGTCTGCAATACATTCTAGAGTTGTGTCATACTTTTCGCTACTATGCATCAACACTTCCTCCATTGAGACACATTATATTGAAATTAGCCATTCCTTCTTATCTATGAATATCAAAATTATATTACTATGAGTAATTTCCAAGAACTTGAGAGCACTTCTTGCTCTAGAACACAGTTCAAGATATTCACTGGTCTAGAATAGAAAACGTTTGAGCTAATGAAAGACAGTAGTAATTTATGAGATGACAAGGGTACCTTTCCATTCCATAACATCAAATTGCAGTCCATTCCCTCTTTCAGCCACTTTGTTTTGTCTCTGACTTCTTTTTCACCCAGACGAAATTCCTCATATGTGTTCTAATATAATTACAATACAGCAAGTTAGTTAACTAATTATTAGTTCTAAATGAAAAAAAACAATTATTGGGAAAGAGAATGTAGACCTAATTGTGAACTGTGATAAATCTTCATAGTCAATGAGAGTGAGCAGTGATTATATTTAGAAAAAGAAGGGTGGATATCAAGAATTAGTCAAATTATGTGGATTCCAGATAATACCAAGTCCATAAAAACGAATTGAGAACCATCTTTATATGTGAACTGCTTTGTTTCCTTGAATACATTTGCTTCATCAATCTGTCCAAGGAAAGAGAACGGAGACAACGAAAAATGGAAAAATCAGATAAATTTAAAGCCTCAGTCAAAAATTAGAACTTAGAAGCAACAGAGAGATAGACACCACTCTTAGAATACTTCTAATACCATCATTGCAAACTTCTCGGAACTCACAGTCACTTAACAAATGATTGATACACTCAGCAATTCACAAGGAAACCCCAGAAAAAAATGTGAAAAAAGGAACGAACATAAATGATCAGCCCAATTAATGCAAGGGCGTGCAAAGGACCCTCAACAATTATTTTAGGCAATATATCGGAAGACAAACATCAGAAAACCCTCTACAACAAGTTGCACTACATTTATGAGTTAAATAACAAGCTAGATCAATCCACTCAACAGCAGACTTCAATTAGGCATGGCAGCCAATGTCCATTCCACCTAGAGTGTCAGTGTTGTCTCCCGTACAGGAAATATTGGGTGTGGGTTGAGTCTATCCAGCCCACATCATGTACATAGAGAACAAATTAATTTTGTCACTTATTAATTATGTCATTAGCTTTTAAGATGTCTTTATTCATTTGGCTAAATTAAAAACAGAGATGGTGAGTGCCATCATATGTATTTCAATTATATGAGATGACTGTTGGGTTTCAAGATTGTGATTGATAGTGCTATCAGTATAAACTGTTTAAGATTTTCATAGGGGCAAGGCAGGTTGTATGTGAATTTTAAATATTTTCATATGAATGGATTCAGATTCTAGTCGCACAGTCCACAGGGCAAATATGAGCAACAATGACCCTAATGATGAGAACGTGGGGCAAAAGATGCCATTGCCAAGCCTAACCTGAATGATTGATAACAAAGTCCCATACTACTAAAGCTGGCAGAGGCTATGTAATTGCTACCCCAAAAAGAAAAGTCTTCCTATATTAAAGATTGACATAAAATGAGATGAGCATTGAACTGAAAATGAAATCCGAATTTTTAGCTGCTAACTTTCCAATAAACTACTCCCTCTATGTTGTGCTTTGTCTCAAATCTTCATTAGTAGGTCCCAAACTCGAATAACAAAAGACAGGTTGTATTAGACTATTGACAATCAATGTAGAACTTTGTCAAACGTTCATGACATGGATAACTTTCCATTAGCCAAATCCTTTTTTAATCTTTGAGAAAAAGGTAACCAACAAGCAAAAGCTTATGCCCTTCAACACCAGCCCCGAAAAAATGAAGTCAATAAAGGTGCGCTTATTTCAAATTTTTTTTGATAGAGAAGTGAATTTTTTAAGCTATTCATATTAGCTTCTACTCAGAAGTTAAAAATAGATTATTCTAAGCATTTTTTAGCTTTTGAATAGATACTTATATGAATAGCTTCTATGAAAATTGATTTTTTAAGTTGAAAAAAATTCACTTTTCTGTTAAAAAAAATCAGAAACAAACACACCCTTAATCATCAAGTATACATTTGTCAGAATCTTGTAATCCGAGGAAAAGTCATGTTGGAGATTTGCTTTTCTACAATTGAAGGAAATAACCATGAGTATGATTGTACACACACACACACACACACACACACACACACAAACAAACCTGAGTATGAGCCCAAAAAATGCAGTCATTGAACATAAGGGGGTTGCAGTTTAGGACACATTACCGAGCTTCCAGCTCTAAAAGTCTTCTCAACCGTATTCCCTGTAATATAATTCTTGAGCTTGGTCCTCACAAATGCTGCCCCTTTTCCAGGTTTGACATGAAGAAACTCTAAACCACGCAATGCAATTTCAAAATTTTTATAAAACAAAGTTCGAAGCTTTGATTGACAATTAGGCATTCAAAATATAAATATAAAAAAATGATAAAAAAGAAAAAAGAAAAGAGGTTACCTAAGACACGCCAAGGAGCACCATCCACTTCAAGGTTGGTACCAACCTTAATGTCATTGCTGGTCAAGGCGTAAATCCCTGAAACAACAACAACAAGAAGAAGAAGAAGAACAAGAAACTCTATACGAATCAGTGCTAAATTATTATGAAAGGGGAAGATATTGCTAGAGTGAAGTGAGAGAAGAAATTCTTATATGAAACTTCAACACTTAAATGAGTCACTCAATTAATGGGTGCAGAATATATCCACGTGGCACTCGAGAGGCAGATAAGAATTTCTCAATGAGAGAGACTCACTGAGGAATCTGGCTTTGGAGGAAGAAGAAGGGTTTCGCATTGGAAGAAGAGAGGGGTTGATGGAAACGAGGATGACCCAGAAGTGAAAGTGGACATTGTTAAAGAAAAAGATGAGAGCTTGAGCTTCAATCTCGCAGTTCCCGCCATGGTTGTTCCGCAAGTGGAGAAAAAATGCTTCCCCCTTTCTCTCAAGAAGATAAGGGGAGAGGCTTCACCTTCCAGGACTTGCGTCAAGAGAAATTGGAAATTTTTCAAACAGGAACGAAAGAGATGAAAAAAATAAATTAACTTATTTTAAATGTCGTAAAATAACACAGTAAAGCAGAGTTTTTCACCCTTTTAATATTAAAAAATTCATTAATTATATTTAATTATCAATTTGCGAAGTATTTCTTATATAAGGAAAATCATTATAAGTTACAATGATTTCATTTTGCCAAAATCACTTGTAAGTTATAGGAATTTCTATGCAAAAAATCGCTATATGTTATATAGATTAGAAGGAAAATAAAATCACAGTGATTAAGTAATAGGTGTTTATAAAAGAGATAGGTAAAAGTTTAAAAAAATTCTTTCAACTTTGACTCATGTGTATTTTATTAATATTACTTTAAAAATATATAAAATAGTTCGGATAAATTATTTATATAATTGATTAAATAATAAAAATTGATATATATTCAAATGTTGCTTATAATATTTTGAACAATATTCTCTTAAAATAATCTCCAATATTTTATATACACCTAATATTTTCATTTGAGACAATATTAAGGAATTCAATATGGTAAGGGCAAATTCTTGACCTTACAATATTTTTAATTTAAAATATTTGACACTAAACTAATTATGAATGAATTAAATGCGTGAATTGCAAGTCTTAATATTAAGACTAAGAGATCTTGAAGATTAAATTTCTGATGTCATGCAAATTGGTACAATTCCCTGTAAACTTCCTCCACCATGGAATAATTTTATAAATAAAGTGATAATTCACACCTCAAAATTCATCCAATCTTCCATTCTTATTGTTCATTTTTCTAACAATTTCACTTTTCTAACAATTTTCCTAACAATTTTTCTAACAAGTGAAAATCACTGTAATTTTATTTTTCGTAGAAATCACTATAAGTTACAACAATTTAATTTTGTCTAGAAATCTCTATAACTTATAGCGATTTCATCTAATAAAATGAAAAGTTTGTATATTGGTAATCAATGTTCTGTTTCAGGATTAATGTAAATAATGATTTTTTTAATTTTAAAAGAGTGAAAAAGACCAATAAACCAATATAATTTCACCAAATAGACAAATAATAATAATGGAAGCAAACCAGACAAACCAATCAGGAACCAAAAAAGCCAGCAACTGGATAGGTCAAAACATTGGTAGTTTTCGATCTAGCCATTAAAGGATTGTTGCCTTTTTCAAGTTTAGACTTTCAACCATAGAAAAGAGAAGGGATTGAGAGTTTGAATCCAAGAAGTAGAATGGCAGTGCTCTCATGTGTGGCTGTGTCACGTTGTTAGCTCCATTAGACCATAATCCATCATTGATCTTCTCTCATTTTAACTGCAAATGGATCTCTACCCTCCACAACTTCATCTTCATGCTTGCCCTTGACCACCTTAAAATCTCAACATGTTCCCTAATTTTAGTTGTTTTATTGCTGCTAAAATCTCAAGACAACAACAACATGTTCCTTGCCTTCTATTTTGTCCCTAACTCACTCGCACTGCTTCTTGACTTATTTGGTGCTATATGTGTTCATTAGTTTATTTTTGGGTCATTTTTTCTTTTTTATTTTTATTATATCACATTAATGGTTTGTTTGGATTAAAAGAGAAAATGAGAGGAAAGAAAATCGAAGGAAAGAAAATGAGGAGAAAAGAAAATAGAGAGAAAAGTATGTTTTATATATATGTCTTATTATTTGGATGAAGAGAAAATAGAAAAGAAAATGAGAAGAAAATATTAAGTATGTAAATGACATATGCATCCTTATTACATAACAAAACAAGATTTAATTAGGGGCATAAAGGTGAGTAGAATGATTTCACCATCTTCCCATCACTTTTCTTTGCTAAAGAGAGGAGAAAATATTTCTATGGAACTCATTGCTCTTTTGTCTCTCTTCACTTTTCTTTGATCAACCTAGGGGAAAATGAACTAATCCACACATTTTCTCTCCTTCATTTAATTTCTCTCCTCCACTTTGCTTTTAATCCAAGCGATTGCTAACAGAAAGGAACTCTTGACAAAAAAAAACTAAAATGAACCTAATTCTTTTGCTTCTAATAAAATTACAATCTAGATTAAGAAAACAATTGAACCAAAAATATAAACAAAAAATAGATTTTGTTAACAAAAACACATACTCTTTTTATTTTATTTTATGACATATAGTTCATTTTATATTTTTATATAAATATATTTATTATATCCTATTAAAGATTGAACCTCTAAACCAGTATCTTATCTAATTCAATATCTGTTTAATTTTCTAGACCTTGATAATAATATTAATAAAAAATAGACGAATAATAATACTCTTCTTACAACTCCCACCATAATTTGTTATTTTTGTAAAATTATATTAGGTTTTTTTAGCTAAGATATTAGGAGATAATAATAGGGATGAGAGTCAAACTTGAGACCTCTCATAACTTATTAAGATATTCAAGAATTTATCACTAAATTGTGAGCTCACTTACTATAAAATTATATTAGTTGATCATATGAAACTATTTTGTTTTATATTGACAATGTATAAAAATTAAAGTGAAGAAAACTTAATTCAAACTAAGTGAATTTAAATATTATTCTTTTAGTTTGATTGGCTCACCAGAATATATATTTTTCTCTAGACTAATTCTTGCTGTCTAGTATACGAGTAATATCAATTTCCTTCTTCTATAAAAAAAAAATATCAATTTCCTTCTATCTATTTTAATTGTTTCCAAATTAAATAATCACACACACACACACACACACACACACATATATATATATATGAAAAGATTAACTTAAAAGTTAAAAATATATATACTTTTCTAAAAGATATCGACTTGTCATTTTTTTATTTGGGAATTAGATGTAATAAATATAAGAAACTTAATCTAACTTTTTCATTTCTTTTTTTGTTACTGAAAAGATTTGAATTTAAGATCTTACAATTTTTTCTTAAAAAAATAACTACTAAGCTACTCAAACCAATTTAATAATAGTAAGAAAAGTAATATATTATGTTGCACTATAGAGATATATACTTCTTCTATTGTCACTATTAAATATGATGATGGTCTCCACTTATTCTACTCTCTAAAAGATTAAGAATGAATAAAGGTTCACTTAAGTCCCTAAAATTATAGGCATGCTTCACTTTGATCCTTGAAATTTTAAAATTAACTTTAGTTCCTGAAATTTTATTTTGTAGGTTACTTTAATCCTTGGTCAAACTATCATTAGTCAACCATTACTACTTTGTTGACGTAGTACGTTAAGTGACATATGACATTACATGTCATGTTGATCCCATGTGACATGCCACATGGCATCAAATTAAAATAAGTTCAAATTAGTCCTTAAAAATTTCAAATATGTCAAAATAATTCTTGAGATTTTCTAAAATGTGTCAAAAAATCTCAAATTCCCAAATTCTTCTATTTTGTTTCATAAATTCTAAATTCTCAATATTTCTTAAACTCACTTTTTTGTCTTTCATTTTCACAACCTATTTAGATAAAAATCTTTCTCACATGGAATAATAACGAGAAGAATATATCACTAACAAGCTGTTGTTGTTGGATGAGTGGTAAGTAATTCAATCCCTTAAAGATGAGGACATGTTGGGATGAGAAATAAGTATAAATGCTCTATTTTAAATTGATGTCATTGTGTTTGCCTTATTTGCATCAATATCCCCAAAATATTTCCCTATCTTCACTACAATAAACCTGTCATGCCAATCGTGAATAATAGGTCTAAGTCCATATGCAACTTCATCCGAATGTGGCATCATCGCTATTCACTTGTATACTCTAAGAAGTGGTGGTTCTCTACAATCCACTATCATTGAGATAGAATAAGAGATGTGATTACTTGACATGGTTTGTGAGTATATTTGGTATGAGAAATGTTATTTGTACTCATCATTTGTGGGACCAGTGCAACACACTCCCATCTACCATTGGATAGGGTGTGAACCCCACTTAGTTTAGGACTTACATTTCATCCAATGGTAGATGAAAGTGTATTGGCACAATGTTCCATAAAATGTGAGTACAAATAACACTACTCATTTGGCATAGGAGTAGAGTTTCTTTTTGTTGTCATGTTAGAAACATGTTGAAAGTAGGTCTGCCAATTGGAAGCAAATCTTCTGTCCTCTTTCTCTATCCCTGTCACCAAGTGCACATGAAACACTGACTATTGATGATGTTAGTGGCTAGAAAATGAGAGCTCAAATCTGAAAGAAATCCAGAAAATGTAGGACATGAAAATTGAGCAAGAACAGGACATCCTTCTAAAACCATCTAACATCACTTTTTTTGTACTCTATTTTAGTTCAAATAACAGCAAAAAATTACAGTGGTTGCAACAAAATTTTTTTTGACTATATTAGACACATCAATAGCCATATATGCATGTTTCTAGACTAATCCAATAAGGTTACATCAGTAAGATGGACAAAATATACTAAACATCACATGACTTCTCTCATGGGCCAAAAACATCACAATAACTTAGCCCAATGCAATATTCTCCTCCATGATGTTTTTGCTAGACATTCAAGCAGAGATCTTAGGAACTTAAATCTTGCTCTTGGAAGTGATTTGGTGAACATATTAGCAACATTATACTTTGTTGGGCAATAAACAAGTGAGACTTCTTTCTCTTTTTCAGCATCTCTAACAAAACAATATTTGGTCTTCATCATGTGTTTGGTCCTTCCATGATTAATTGGGTCTTTCACCATAGAAATAGCAGATTTGTTGTCACAATTGATGATAGTAGCTTGCCTGCCTTTGTCCTAAATCTTTGAGAAAATTTCTCAACCAAATAGCTTAATTCACACCACTAAGGCTAAATGAATTCAGCTTCTAGTAAATAGTGCCACAACAGATTGTTTCTTGGAATTCCATGAGAAAACACTAGAACCAAGAGAGAATGCATAGCCCATTATGCTCTTCATATCATCAGAGAGCTAACCTAATCACTATCCACAAATCCCACCAAATCTTCATTTTTACATGCCTAAAACCATACACCAAAGTCAACAGTTCCTCTAATGTATCTTAGCACCCTTTTAGCAACCCCATAGTGTGCTTGACTTGGAGCATTCGTAAATCTTGAAAGTAAACTTGCAGCATGCATTAAATCTGGTCTAATTACTTTTAAGTACAACAAGCTACTAACTAAGCTTCTAAATTTCCTTTCATCAGTTTTCTCGTAACCATCATTCTTGGATAGCTTTTCATTAATGGGGAGGGTGTTGCAACTGATTTGCAATGTTACATTTTGAATTTTTTTAAGAATCCTCCTGCATACTTCTTTTGGGAAATGAAAATCCCTTTTCTAGATTGATGGACCTCCATCCCCAAGAAATTACTTATGACGCTAAGAACTGTCATCTCAAAAACACTTCTCATTTGCTTCTTAAAAGCATCAATGACCTATACATTATTTCCAATCACCAATAAATCATCAATATAAAGAGAAAGAATGATAAGAAAGTCTTCACATAGAGTGTTGGTTCACTGATAGAGAAATTTTAAGGCATCTATTATGGTTGCATACTTGGCATAATTGGTTTCTACATGTGTTTAATTTTGATGATTTGATTGAGTTTTGCATTATTGGGTCTCATTGGATTTAATTGTTAAAACTTGGTTAATCTCGGATTTTACACTCACTATGACCTTTCCATGTTGCATAGATCATTTTGGGCTCTACAAACATTGGATTTTTGTGATTTTGGTGTCTTCTGAAAGCTAAGACCGAGATCTACAATTTTGGGTTTCACAAGCTTCATCAAATTCGGCCCGATTCATGGCCTAATTGGGCTGCAAAGTTGTGGAGCTCGTGCTGACGCGGGTCCAAGACCTTTCCTCACATAATTGGGCATATCTCACTCATTTCTGGTCCAAATGAGTCATATAATATGTCTATGGAAAGCTTATCCAGAGAGGATTATCTTATCCAGATCAGATTTCAAAAATCTGGAATTATTTTGATAGATAACATCTGGATAAGATGTAATCCGAGAGGACACTTTTGATTGGAGGGAAATCCTTCTTTTCAGATTTTTCAAGCTTTATCTTATCTTTTCATTTTCTATTTAAGCCTAAGTTGTTCATTCAAAGAACACACATCAGAATCTCTCATCTCTCTCTACTTGTCTTCTTATTTTTCTTTTGTATCTAAGGTGTTCATCAGAAAGCTTTCAATGGAGATATCCATGGAAGGCTAAACTCTTTTCAATCCTTGACATCATAGATAATTGGTTTGAATTTGTTTCTTTTTGTAATTTTCCATTTTCATATGTATGCTTTCCTTTCTCAACTTCAATTTCAAATATGAATTCAGTTATTGAACATGATTATGTTTGAATTATATCTGATTAGATATAGGACCGAATTCGTTGTTGAAATCAAGTAAGGCTAAGTAACTGATTAGTTATCCAGGTTAATCCAACTGCATGTAATTCAACATTCATTTAAAATTATGATTGTGATTTGAAGGTTGTTGAATGATAACTATATGATCATATAGTAAATTTGGGTTAACAGAGTAGCATCCGGATTTGGACTCTTTTGAACCATGATGAATTCTGCCAATAATCGTGATGTCTGGGATTGATTCTTTGATCAATAGCATTTCATTCTGTTTCTGTCATTTTTACATTCTGAAAATCACAAACCCCCCCTTTGTTGTATTTAGCAATTTTGGTTTGATAACATAACCTGTGTATCCTTAGGAAGAATGACCTGAGTTACCTTATACTACAAATAAGGGGACTTAGACTATTTTGATAGCAGACGCAAGAGCTATCAAAATTTGCGCTTCCTGGATGCACATATTATGTTATCTCATCTTGTATATAAGTAAGTGTTGAATAATTCTGCTTCTGTTTGTCACTAATAGTGGTTTTGCAGGCTGTTTCTTTTTACTAGCTGAAATCCAGGTAATTTTTGACTTTCTTATATTACCCTGAAAAAATTTGTAAAAATCAAAAAAAAAATTGACACAAGGTATTCAGAGTGATTGCCTTGGTATGCTTATTTTTCCCAAATTCCTTCGTTTAGGCCATTTTTTATTTTTTTTACTATTTTCACTATTTTTAAAAATGGAAAAAATTAGTGAGCTTACTTCCCTAGCATTTTAGAGTAATTATGTGGTGTTATTTATTTTTTTTAAAAATAGCTAATACGATTTTTCAATTTCTATTTTATTTTGCAGTATATAGGCTATTTTGCGTTGTGTGCCTGAATTCTATCTATGTTGTTTGTGTGTGCATGACAAGGTCTCATCCTGGTGAATTATATGCACATGATCCTGAAATAGATAGAACTTTTCATAGATTGAATAGAGTAAATAGGAATTTAGCTTTTCATAATACTAGCAAGTAATCAAAGTGTTGATTTAACTGATAGTGCATCTGATTGTGCATCTGAAACTAGTATTGATAACATGGCTAATCAGCATAATAGAACTTTGAAAGAATTAGCTGCACCTGATGTTGCATATCAACCTTTGTGCATTCAATATCCTGAGTTAGAGGTGCCATTTGAGCTTAAGTCTGGTCTAATTCATTTGCCCCCAAGTTTCATGGTCTTGCAGGAGAAGATCCTAATAAGCATCTTAAGGAGTTTCATGTTGTGTGCTCAACTATGCGACCTCAAGGAGTGCCCGAAGAGCATATCAAGTTGAAAGCATTTCCTTTCTCTCTAGATGCTGAAGCAAAGGATTGGTTGTATTACCTTCATCCAGGTTCTGTTACTACCTGGCATGAAATGAAAAGATTATTCTTAGAGAAGTTTTTTCCTTAGGAACAGCATCCATTAGAAAAGATATTTGTGGAATCAGACAATTTTTGGGGAGACATTATATGAGTCCTGGGAGAGATTCAAAAAGTTGTGTGCAACATGTCCTCACCACCAGATTAGTGACCAGCTTCTCATCCAATATTTCTATGAAGGACTGATTCAAAATGATAGAAATATGATTGATGCAGCAAGTGGTGGAGCATTGATGGACAAGACACCTGCAGAAGCCAGAACTCTAATTGCTAACATGGCAGCCAACTCAGGCAATTTGGCTCGAGATCTTTTGCACCAGTTAAGGGAGTAAATGAGGTGACTGCAACTCGAGAATCAGAGGCTGGAAAATAAGTTAACTGAGCTTACTTCTTTGTTAGACAGCTAGCTGTTGGACAACACCAACAAATCAAGGCAGCAAATCAATTTCCCCAAAAGTATGCAGCATATGTGCCACCACAGATCACTATACTGATGCATGTCCTGCATTACAAGAAGCTCGTCAAGGAGTGCAAGACCCAGCTGGCTGGAATGTTCATTGGGCAGGCAGGAACCATACAGACCTCAACAACAGCAAAAATATGATCCATTTTCTGAGAGGTATAATCCAGGGTGGAGAGATCATCCTAATTTGAGATATGGTCCTATGCAGCAAAATGTACCACAACAACAAAGATTTCAAGGAGGACCAGGTCCAAGTCAAAGCAATAAGTACCAGGCACCTCCATTTAGAGAGAGGAATATGGGAGAATATGATGCAACCCATGCAGAGTACTAGTTCAGATCCTACATTGGAGGATTTGGTGAAACAAATGGCGACCGTAACCTACAATTCCGCAGAATGTGAATTCTACAATTCAAGACTTAGACACAGATTGGACATTGGCAACTTCAATCAATAAGATGCAAGTCAAAGGTTCAGGCCAAATCCCTTCTCAATCAGTCATCAATCCAAAAGGGAATGTGAGTGCTATTACATTGAGAAGTGGTAAGGAGTTGGAGAAACAAAAAAATGAATCTGCTAGCAGTGATGAAATAGAAAAAAATAAAGCTCAAGAAAATGATGCGCAGAAAAATAGAAATTAGAAAAAGTCAAGTGTTGCAGATTCTAATTTGATACCTCCATTGCCCTTTCCTAATAGAATAGCTCAAACAAGGAAATCAGCTGAAGTAGATAAGGAGTTGTTTGACACTTTTAAGAAAGTGGAGGTCAACATCCCCTTTGGATGCCATAAAGCAGATCCCCAAATATGCAAAGTTTCTTAAGGAGTTGTGCACTCATAAGAGGAAGCTGAAGGGTCATGAAAAGGTGAGCATGGGCAGAAATGTTTCTGCATTAATTCAGCCCAACATACCTAAGAAGTGCAAAGATCCAGGTACTTTCACAATCCCTTGCACCATAGGTAACTCCAACTTTGGGAATGCAATGCTGGATTTAGGTGCCTCCATAAATGTCATGCCTACATCAGTTTATAGATCATTGAAGCTTGGAGATTTGAAACCAACTGGTGTGGTAATCCAATTAGCCAACAGGAGCACTACACATCCAGCAGGAGTACTTGAAGATGTACTTGTTCAGGTGAATGAGTTAATTTTCCTAGCTGATTTCTATATTCTAGAAATGGAGGATGAGACATCCAGCAATGGACCCACATTGATTTTGGGGAGACCCTTTCTAAAAATAGCAAAGACCAAGATAGATGTGGATGCAGGTCTTTCTATGGAGTTTGGTGATGATGTTGTGCAGTTCAACATTTTTGATGCAATGAAACATCCTTTAGAAGAGCATTCTCTTTTCTATCTTGATGTCATTGATTTTCTAGTTGATGATTTTGCTGATTGTGAAGAGTTCAAATGTGATGAGATTAATTCTATAAATGCTGTAGAAAATGTTTATGCAGATTTAAAGGGACCACCACTACCATCCATTATGCAGCCACCAACTTTAGAGTTGAAGGCTCTACCTTCACACCTGAAATATGCTTACCTAGAGGCTAATGATAAACTCCCAGTTATTGTGGCAAATGATCTCCAACCAGATCAAGAAGATAAGTTGCTCAATGTTGAGAGATCACAAGAAAGCTATTGGCTGGTCTTTAGCTGACATTCCAGGGATTAGTCCTTCCACTTGTATGCATCGGATATTGTTAGAGGATGACGCCCGAACTGTAAGACAGCCACAGAGGCGGCTAAATCCTACCATTTTGGAGGTAGTGAAGAAAGAAGTCAAGTTACTAGCAGGGGATTATATATCCTATATCAGATAGTGAGTGGGTTAGTCCTTTGCAAGTGGTTCCTAAGAAGACTGGCATGACTTGTGAAGAATCAGGATAATAAATTGATTCCAACTAGAGTCAGAATAGTTGGAAAGTGTGCGTAGATTCAGGAAGCTAAATCAAGCCACTCGAAAAGACCATTTCCCTCTTCCATTCATTGATCAGGTGTTAGAAAGGCTTGCAGGAAATTCTCATTATTGCTTCTTGGATGGATTCTCAGGTTACCTTCCATATTGCACCAGAAGACCAGCATAAGACTACTTTTACTTGTCCATTCGGCACTTTTGCCTATAGGAGAATGCCATTCGGTCTGTGCAACGCTCAGGTACTTTTCAGAGGTGCATGATGAGTATTTTCTAGATCTTTTAGAGAGTTGCATGGAAGTGTTTATGGATGATTTCACTGTTTACGGGTCCTCATTTGATGCATGTTTAGAGAGTTTGTCTAGAGTTTTGGATAGGTGCATTGAGACTAATCTTGTGCTGAATTTTGAAAAATGTCATTTTATGGTGACAGAGGGATAGTCTTGGGACATTTAGTATCTAGGAGAGGCATTGAGACTGATAGGGCCAAGATAGATGTTATTGCTTCTTTACCTTACCCCGTATCTGTGCGGGAAGTGCGTTCTTTTCTTGGCCATGCAGGTTTTTACAGGAGATTTATCAGGATTTCAGCAAGATAGCTTTACCTCTATCCGGATTGTTGCAGAAGGAAGTAGAGTTTGTTTTTGATCTACCTTGTCAGCAGGCATTTGATGAGTTGAAGAGGCGACTCACTCCAGTCCCCATCATCCAACCACCTAATTGGCAATTTCCCTTTAGCTGATGTGCGATGCCTCTAACCTTGCACTTGGAGCTCTCTTAGCTCAAAGAATTGATAAGATGTCTCATGTTATAGCCTATGCTTCACGGACATTGGACACAGCTCAAGCTAACTATACTACCACTAGAAAGAACTTTTGGCTATTGTTTTTGCATTAGACAAGTTTCGCTCTTATTTACTTGGTTCTAAAGTGATTGTCTTTTCAGATCATGCAGCATTGAAGTTCTTATTGAAAAAGCCAGATGCAAAGCCAAGGCTGATTCGTTGGATGTTACTACTTCAAGAATTTGATATAGAGATCAAAGATAGGAGCGGTGCACAGAATTTGGTAGCTGATCACTTAGAGGATCGAGCAGGATCCTGACCTTTGCCTATCAGAGATGATTTTCCTGATGAGCGGCTTATGCATCTGCATGATACCAACCTTTCCCCTTGGTTTGCTGATTTAGTTAATTTCTTGGTTGCATCTGTTTACCCCAACATGCATCTAGGTCACAGATTGCTAAATTAAAAAGTGATTCCAAATACTATGTGTGGGATGATCCATATTTATGGAAATTTTGTAGTGACCAGGTAATTTAGGTGCATACAGATCATGAGATCCAGTCAGGACTTCATTTCTGTCATGCCTCCCTATTGGAGGGCACTTTGGACCACGCGGACAGCTAGGAAAGTATTGGACTCCGGTTTCTATTGGCCTACCATTTTCAGGGATGCACATCGAGTTTTACAACTTGTGAGCAGTGTAGAAGGATCAGCCATTACTCGTAGACAGGAAATGTCCCAGCAACCTATTCTCTTTTGTGAGGTTTTTGATGTATGGGGTATTGATTTTATGGGCCCTTTTCCTAACTCTTTTGGATTTACATATGTCTTGCTTGCTGTTGATTATGTATCCAAATGGGTGGAGGCCAAGGCCACCAAGACTAATGATGCACGTGTTGTTGCAGATTTTGTCAAGTCTAACATATTTTGCAGGTTTGGTGTGCCTCGTGCTATCATCAGTGACCAAGGGAGTCATTTCTGCAATAGGACCATAGAAGCTTTGCTTCGGAAGTATGGGGTTGTTCATAGAGTTTCCACTGCCTATCATCCACAAACTAATGGGAGGCTGAGGTTTTTAATAGAGAGATCAAGAAAATTTTGCAAAAGGTAGTGCAAAGGAAAGATTGGAGCGTAGGCTTGAGGATGCTCTTTGGGCTCACAGGACCGCTTACAAGACACCTATAGGGATGTCCCCTTTCCGTGTTATTTTTGGTAAAGCGTGCCACCTTCCAGTGGAGATTGAGCATCGTGCATATTGGGCAGTGAAGTGTTGTAATATGGATTTTGACAAAGCAGGTGTGGAAAGAAAACTTCAGTCAGGAACTTGAGGAGCTTCGTTTGGAGGCTTATGAGAATTCTAAGTTTTATAAGGAGAAAACCAAGATATTTCATGACAAGATGATTTCTAGAAAAGAATTCTCTGTTGGCCAAAAAGTGCTTTTGTTCAATTCTCGTCTTAAGCTCATGCCTGGTAAGCTTCGTTCAAGATGGGATGGCCCTTTTGTTATAACTAACATTTTTCCTTATGGTGCAGTGGAGATCAAAAGTGAATCTAGTGACAAGAGTTTCAAGGTAAATGGTCATCGTCTGAAGCATTTTCATGAGAACCCAGCATTGGTAGGGGAGCAACTTGAGGAGGTATCCTTGGATAAGCCCACTTACCCTCAAGTGCAAATTTTTCCACCATAATAAGGGAGTTCTTCCTCCTTTGCTCTTTAATTACACATGTTTCTTTATCTTTTGTTTTGTGATTTCATCGAGGACAATGTGTGATTTAAGTGTGGGGGAGTGTTTTAGAGTTAGGAATTTATCTTTCTAAGTCTTTATAAAATAAAATAAAATAAAAACTTGTTTTGGCTTTGTGCTCAAGTTTTCATGACATGATATGAATGGATTCTTGGCATTTTTAGTGAGCATTGATGATAAATTGATGGACCATTTGTGTTAGATTTATCCCTTGAGAGTCTTTGAGCCTTCAACATATGAATGACGTTTTTCCTTGCTAGTGTGTTTTCACTCATGTTTGCTGGTTACTCTAGACTTGACTTGACTCTTGTTGAAGCTTTTGATTCACATGCATGTAATGAGATGATTTAGGCCATTTTTGTTTTTGTGCTACTTGCCAAATTAGCCTACCTTGCACTGATTCCATTGTTTACCTATTTGAGCCTATTTTAAACTATCCTTTGTTTTATAACTCATTGCAAGCTTATGAAGTGAAAAACAATGATTCACCCTAACCTTAGGGAGTAAAAGAGCTTTGGAATAAGTTCTTAAATAAGTGTAAAGGTGTATCTTTTATTTCAAAAAATAATAATAATAATAAAAAAAATAATAAAAAAAAATAAAAAAAAAATATTGAAAAAAAAATAATAAATAAAAAAAAATAGTTGTGTTTATTTGTAAATACTATAGATGTGCATGTTGGTGAGTTTGAAAAAGAAAAAAAAATTTGGTTGATGAGAGGCAAAATGGAGTTCATTGGTGTTGCATTGTATCTCTTGAGATAACTTTGCATGTTTATGTGGAGTCATTCTTCATTGCTCTTTTAGTCTCTTAGGTTGATAGCTAGTATCCTTTCTTATATCCTCCCATACCTTAACCCCGCTACAACCTGAAAAGTCCTTTTGATCTTTATGTGCATGTGTTTCAAATGTTGATGTTAGAGGTTTGTCAAGCTTATGGTAGTGTTAACATTCATGATGTGTTATGAGGGTAAATACAAGCCTAAACACTTAAGAGTTTTCTTAGTGAGATTCTATTACTCTTGGTTCATCTTTTGATTGGATTTGTCTTCTTGTTCACTGGAGATGTTAAGAAAATATTCATATGTGTTTTGAATTCTTGTGCATAAAGTGTTTGCCTTGTTCATTTTTACATTGTTGAAATTAAACATTCTGAAAATCACAAACCCCCCCTTTGTTGTATTTAGCAATTTTGGTTTGATAACAAAACCTATGTATCCTTAGGAAGAATGACCTAGTTACCTTATACTACAAATAAGGGGACTTAGACTATTTTGATAGCAGACGCAATAGAGCTATCATTCACTCATGCACCTCCTGAATCCATTGTCAGTGAAGTATGAATCAATCCTCCTACCAAGCTTTAGGTGCTTATTTGAGGCCATACAAGGCCTTTTTCAACTTATAAACATAATCTTATTTTCCTTTTACAAGAAACCAGGAGGCTGCTCAACATAAATCTCCTCCTCTAACACTCCATTCAAGAAGGTAGATTTGACATCTAACTGGTAAATAGTCTAGTTTCTTTGAGCCCAAAGCAATGAGTAATCTAATGGTGTCATGTTGCAACGAGAGCAAATGTATCTGTGTAATCAATGCCAACTTCTTGAGCAAAACCTTTGATGACCAATCTAGCCTTGTGTTTATTTATAGAACCATCAAAATTTAATTTCATCTTATAGACCCATTTCAATCCAATCACATTTCTATGATTTGGTTTTTAACTAGTTGTTATGTATCATTCTTTTCAATCATTTTAATCTCCTCCTCCATTGCTAAATTTCATTCTTTGTATTTTGAGGCAACATCAAAATTTTCTTGTTCAAGAACAACAAGGCTACACTTTTCATAAACATCAACAAGGGTTCTTATTTTTTCCTGGTTACTAAAGTGAAGAAGGAGAACGATGATCTCTTGAAGAAGAAGGACTTGAGCTAGACGAGCCCAAATAAGAAATAGTTTCTTCAGAATCTCAATTTGAATCACTTGAGTTCCATCATTAGAAATATGATCTTCATCATGCAATGGCTGCAAGGGATCATGGAGGATGATAGTTGATTATGTCTCAAGTTTGGACTCCTCCCAATTCCATGAACTAGCCTAATCAAATTTCACATCATGGCTGACAATAATTTTTTCAGACCTTAAATTGAAAATTTTATAGCCTTTAGATTGAGTGCTATAACTAAGAAAGATACCTTTCTCAACTTTCATTTCCAAATTATGTCTTATCTCCTTGCACATGAACATAGCACATAGAACCAAACACCCTCAAGTGCTTGACTAAAGGCTTGTGATTGCTCCATGCTTCTAGAGGAGTCTTGCCATTTACTGCTCTTGTAGGCAACCTATTAAGCAAATAAATAGCTATGTTCAAGCTTCTGCCTAAAATTTTTTAGGCAGATTTTTCCATCCAACATGCTTCTTGCCATCTCCATGATTGTTCTATTTTTTCTCTCACAAATGCCATTTTGTTCAGGACAATAACCAACAGTGAGTTGGTGTTATAGGCCTTCATCTTCACAAAATTGCTCAAATTCTATGGAAGTATATTCCTTGCCTCAATCATATCTTAAGTTTTTAATCTTGCAACCACTTTGAGTTTCAACCAACATCTTAAACTTCTTGAAAACATGAAACACGTCATATTTTTGTCTAAGGAAATAGACCCATGTCATTCTAGTAAAATCATCAATAAACACGATAAAATACTTGTTCTCACTAAGAGAGAAAGTCCTCATAGGACTACACAAATCTATGTGAACTAATTCTAGCTTCTCTTTTGCTCTCCATACTTTCCCAAGTGGAAAAAGCTATTTATGAAACTTGCCAAGCTGACAAGCGTCACATACATCATCACATACTTGAATGGGAGGTAGATTTCTCACCATTTGTTTATGATAAAGATGCTTCAATGCATTAAGATGGTAATGACCATATCTCTTATCCTAAATCCAAGTCTCATCAGCTCTGACTTTTAAAGCATCACATAAATGCTGCCACATAAAAGAAAAACTTTTGTTCTCCATAGGGACATTAGCTATTTCCTTTTTCAGGATCACAAATAGTGCAGTTATTATTCTCAAAAAGAAGATCCATGAGCAACCATTTGAGAGACACTTAATAAATACTGATCAAGTTCATGCACAAGCAAAACATTTTTAATAAGCTTCATACCTTTCTTTGTTGGAACTGAAATTGTACCTCTCCCTACATATTTAACAACAGCACCATTCCCCATTCTGACATAAACATTTACTAAAGTATCAAGCTCCTTGAAGAGCTTAGAGTTATGAGTTATGTGGTTAGTACAACCACTATCAATCATCCATGCATCCTTGCTATCAAAACTAGAAGACAAGGCTACCACCAATAAATGATCATCACATTCTATCCTATTAGAAACATTTGCTTGATTTCGCTTAGAAATTGGGGAACTTTGACCTTGCTTCAACTTGCAAAACTTCTTAACATGGCCAAATTTTTTGCAAAAATGACATTGCATCTGAGGGTTATCTTTATACCAACAATCCTTGTCTAAATGATTAGTTCTTTTACATATGCCACATGGAGCAAATTTTCCCTTACTTTCAGGTTTTTTAAAGCTTAAAGAACCTTTTTAGATTCTAAATTTTTATCTCCAATCACCTTTTTCTTTCCTTTATTATAAGGAAATTTTTGTTTATGTTTAGATTGAAATGCCTATTCAACAGAACTTTCATTTTGCCTATTCATTCTTTGCTCACGTGCTTCTAGAGCACCAACTAACTCAATCAATGACATTGTACTAATATCTTTAGATTGTTCTATCGCAGTGACTATGGGATCAAATTTAGCAAGCAAGGAAATCAATATCTTTTCAACAATTTCCTTATCAGAAATTTTATCCCCATGTAACTTCATTCTGGTTAGTAATTTCCAACATTTTCAGAGAAATCTTTAACAAAATCAGAACTAAACATTTTCATATTCACAAAATCTTTTCTCAAAGTTTGAAGTTTAATAAGTGTCACCTTTTTTGTGCCTTGATTCTCCTGCAAATAGTCCAAGCTTCCTTGGCTGTAGTGGCATTCATGATGCTTGGAAAAATTTTATCTAAGACTCAGATTGGAGAATGAAGAGAGCCTTTGCATCTTTGGAAGAATTTTCATTTGAGGCTCTTTGTTGCTCCTCAGTTCAGTTGTGCATCTCTTCCTGGAGCTTCAAAACCTTTCTCTACAATGTCCCATAAATCACTAGCCCCAAGAAATGTTGCATTTTTATTGCCCAAAAATCATAATTATCTCCAGAAATTTTAGTGTAGTGGAGAAGGAGACTCGTGAAAGCCATCTTCAAAAAGCAATGGATGAACCTTTACCTTTTGAAAGAAAAACTCCACGGCCCATAGAATCCTTAGAGCCCTGATGCCAAATGTTGGCTCGAACACATGAAACACTCACTATTGATGATGTTAGTGGTTGGGAAATGAGAGCTCAAATTTGAAAAAAATGCAAAAAAATGCAGGCCATGAAAACAAAGCAAGAACGGACGTATGGTGCAGCAAAACCATCAAACATCACTTTCTTCATACTCTATTTTAGTTCAAATAACAGCAAAAAATTATAGCAAGCAACAACAAAAATTTTGACCATATTAGACACATTAACAACCACATATTCATGTTTCTAGAATAATCCAACAAGGTTACATCAGTAAAATGGACAAAATATTTACTAAACATCACATGACTACTCTCATGGGTCAAAAACATCATAATAACTAGTCCAATCCAACACCCCTCAATAAAATTCTGACACATATATAGTGATGATATCACCCATGATCTTTTATCCAACTAATATTTTTCAACTATCCATAATTTGGATATATGGCAAAACTTGATTAAAGGGCAGAGAATGGGACGGGAAGTAAAGACAGAAGAATTGGAACCCTGCCTTAATAGTGCTCACTAGAGACGTATTAGAATGAAGATATGACTATTCGAAGATAAGATGAGATGCAGAGCACAATAAGATGAATCCATTTCCACAATCGATCAGTCTCGGAGTCTAAAACTATAGGCAAGCTTCATGCCTAAATAAAACCCCCGTAGTTCGGCCAAGGTGATTGAGGCAAACCCAATGTAATTACCATTATGGTCAATGATGATGTAGCCACATGAGGAAGAAGAAAAACTACAATATATAGTAAGACCCATCAAAATTTAGCTTGCAACACCCTTAGGAGTAGGGAAACCATTGAACATGGAACAAATCAAAGCTACAAACACATCTTCAAGTTATAATAGTTGCTTCCAAGTGGTTTGGGAGGCATCTCTAGCAATATAAAGAATGTTGTAACCAAGCTCAGATGAAGAACTCCTACACCCATAAAAAACAAGTTCATTTCTAGCCAGCCATGAACTGACAAGAAATAGCAAAAAGGAAGGGCCATGACCAGGGAACCCCTTTACAAGAACGAGATCTAGCCTTCAAATTCTCCTCCATCCATTGCCAAAGCGAAGATTGAAAGAAAAAACGGAAAGTTATCACTGGGCACAATGTTCATCCATACCTCTCTAGACAAAGGGTAGTCACGAGTATGACACAATGTCCTAGTACAGTGCTTGTCATCTTAATTGAAACAATTTTTCCTCTTTTATCCTCTTTTTCATTCCATCTCTTTGCTTTAAATTGTTAGTTAGGAATGTTTGCTGACTTACAGATTTTTCCTCTTTTGTTTATTAAAGAGCATGCTTGGAGCCTACAATTAGAGTATAGGGAAGTACACTTGATAAATTGTAGATTTTTGTTTTTCACAGTCTTATGTTTTCTAAGATAGAGTTGAAGGATGAAATGAAGAATAAGAAAGTGATTGCATCACTATGGGAAGGTACTTAGTGTTACTTCCCAATTGTTTTAATAGAGTGACGAGGCCATTGACTTTATGAACAGATATTGTTAAGAAAATATTTTAGTTGTAACGTGTCTAACGAGTTAGTCTTTGAGCTGTAGCGCAGCCATAAAGAGTTACTTGAGTCAGTGGTGATAAGCCCATTGTTTTCATGAACGGTTATTACTAAGAAAACATTTTAGTTGTACCGTGTCTGACGAGTTAATCTTTGAGCTGTATCACATCCACAAAGAGTTACTCTTTTCTTTTTTGGGTGATAATGCCTCAGCCATTTCAGCTCTAATAATTTAGTTTTTTTATAATCGCACCATGAGCAAAAGTAAAACAAAAACTTATTTTGAATTTCAAAGTGGTTTCGATTTTCAAATCAAGATTTGAATTTTAAAATTGTTTGATGGTGATTGTGTTTCTTTTGTCGTTGGGGATTGCTATGAGGTGTCAAGAGGAACAAGATAGGGGAAGATCCTGTTTGCTTGTGCTGAAGAGAGGGTTTAGCCACGTTATGTTTTCGATTAGCCATATTTTTGAAAGCCTGAGCAATCACCCAGTTCAAATAGGTAAGATAAATGTGTTAGTGTTTCTAAACGTTGGTGGTTATGGCAAACAATAATGCTATTTTAACACTACTTCATTTCCATTAAATGAGATAAATGAGTAATGATGAGTGTAGATTCAATTCATCCAATGATAATAAAGTGGGTATTCTAATGGGATATCCAAAAATAAGTGTTGAAATAATATTATTATATTGCAATTACGAGGATTTACTCTCGCACCACCCTTAGCATTTTCTTTTATATTTTCGATTAAACAACTTTATTACAAGTGGTGCTAACTGCAAATAGAGCAGCTTGTATAAATTTCCCATAGGCCTTTGATTGAATACTTCAATTTGGATTATGATTGAACCATAGGATTGATGAGCATTGGACACAGTGTGATAGTTGTTCAAAATGGAGGAAGTTTACCTGTTGATATACTTCTTCCCGCTAAACGAACATGTGTGGATAATATACGGGAGTTGTGTTGGGTTGGGAAGCTCCCAGTCCATTCCAGACAAAATAAAAGCGAAAAAATTTCCTTTAAAATAAAATAAAAAAATACATATTCTCAAATCATAAAGACAATGAGAGAAAAAAAAAAGGGAAAAGTGTGTTTTCTCTTGTTTGGATGAAGAAAAACTGAGAGGAAAGAAAATGTGAGTTGTATAAAAATTAATTATGATTATATGAAATATATATATATATCTTTATTATAACGTAATATATATATGTTATTTTTATTTAATTTACAAACACTTTATTTAAATTAATTTAATATTAATTAAAACTTATTTGATCAACATTTAATTTATAAAATTTTAATCTTTCGTATATAAAAATTATCAAATTTTAATTTTTTATATAATATTTATTTTTAAAATTATTTCAACTTTTTCAAAAAAATCATATATTTCTTTTAGCAAGCAAATGATGTCACTTGATTTTGTTTACATCAAATGCGTCTTTTTAATAAACATTTATGTCAAATACATTTTTTCCCATCAAACCACTTTAATTTATACTCTCTTTTTTATTGAGGGGTGTATTTGTTACTTTCGTTTTGGTAAAACCGTGAAAGGATGCTACCTTTATAAATTCAAAAGTTCACACGCTTAAGCATTTTAACCGTTTGATTTGATAAAACACCATGGGATATGTGCTTTGAAGTTGAGGAAAAAGAAATTATTGAGTTAAGATTCCCAAGCATATACTCTGTTATTCCACAGACTACTCCATAGAAAAACATCCCAGAAAGTAAAACGTTACATTTTATGTTAGTAATGACCACCGGGTTATAAAAGAAGCATTAATAGTTGTAATTAAACTCCACTTGTATTTTGACCAAAAAATACACTTCAGTTATATAGTATTTAATGTGCAGATAAAAAAAATTAAAATATTAAAAATTAAAGTATTTTTTTTATCAAAAATTATAAAACATGCATATTCATAAAAATAATTATACAAAGGAGTACCAAATGTTGCGGCAAGACCCTAACTTAAAACAATAATTGTTTATAATTTAATATTAAAATATCTTTCAAAACTAATTGCGATATAAAACAGAGAATAGTGTACGTAAAGGTTTTGAGTATTTCAGTTTGTTTGTTTAATTGTTTTACTGTTCTTCAATAAAAAATAATACATATTATTTTCCCAAAAAAATCAAGTGATTATAAGCAAACACATATATTATATTTTAATTAAAAAATGGCACCACATATTAAGTTTTTTAATAAAAATATCAAAATAATCTAAATCTACTACTAAACTGCTTCGAATCAAGTAGACATATATATCATGACAATAAAATTTTTCCAACACTTTTTTTCCTCTTTTCACAAAAATGAAATCTAATACGATAGTTAAGGTGTGTTTGGTATATTGTATTAGACATAATAGTATAAACATATATTATACATTATGCTCTTATACATTATTTAATGTAGACAACGTATTGTATAAGTTTATACATCATAACCTCTTATATATTAAAATACTATAACTTAATAGGCATAAGGAGATTATTAGTCTGATTAGCTTTTAACATATAAGATTATTTTTATTTTTTAATATTTTATTAAAATAAAATAATTCTTAAATAAATAATAATAAGTAAAAATTTATAAATAAAATTTTTTCATAATAAATAAATATTGTTTACAAATAATATATGATATCAATCTAGCTATATATAATACAAATAAAAAAGTAATTATAAATGATAAATATTAAATAAAATAAAATAATAAACAGTAAATAGAAATAAATATTTAAAATAAATAATAATTAATATGTAATATATAAAAATAATGATCAATAATAAAAATATTTTTAGTTATAATTTATTTTAAAATTTAAATTCAAATAATTCTACTTAAAAATAGACAATATTAAAAATATATAAATTTTATTTAATATTTATATAATTTATTGGAATAATAAATAATTATAAAATATTAAAATAAATAATAATATTTAAAATAAATTAAATTTTAATTAATAAATATTTACATAAATATGATATTTAAAATTTATATTTAAATAATTAATAAATTTTTTATTTTATTTAATATTTAATTAAAATATTAGAATTATTTATAAATAAATGATAATATTATAAAATATAATATCTTATATAGTGTTATACCAAATCCTGTATAATATTAAAAGTTTATAAGGGCATTATACTATAAAGTCTTATATTAGATATTACACTATCAACTTTTATCCTATACAACATGCTAACGAGCCCTTAATGAACAAAAATATCAAACCACTTTAACCAATTTATTACTAGTTATACTTTCTTTAACGTAAAATTTGTCACATCACTCGTCTCAACATTTTTTTTTTCACAAAACTTTCAAACTTTTGTCTTCCTTAAATTTTACATTGGACAAATTGAATTTTCTAGAAAAAATTGGAAAAATAGGTTCATACACAAAAAGTATCTAAAAAGTCTCTGCCAATTAAAAATATCAGAAGATTTAGTCCCTCCATACATAAATCAATTTGATATATGATTTTTGAGGGACTAATTTATTCTATTTTTTTTTTCTAAAGAGGCCAATTGTTCTAACATTTTAAATTAACAGGAGCTTCTTTAAATTTTTTAGAGGGACCAATTTATTCGATGCAAAATTTAAGAGAGGTTAGTTTGAGGGGTTTGTCATTTTTTTTTGGGAATAACTTTTCTATTGTGCTAAAGAAAAAAATAATTTGATATATATATATGTGTGTGTGTGTGTAGTTTAATCTCTATGCATTCAATGTAAAACTTCTATACACTATCATCTAATTATGTATTGCAATATTAGTAAAGGGGATTGAGTTTCAAACCCACTATTTGAAAAGTTATCTAAATAGAAGAATTTTATTTTTATGACAATGTCTCAAAATTAAACTCACATATACACACGCTCACACACATATACCTTTATTATTCTTGATTTGAAATTACGAAATTTCTACATATTTAATTAAATAATTATAGCAAAATAAGGAAATAATTTTTTCATAAAAGAAAATATCTTCCAATTAATTTCATCTTGAATTAAAAGCCTAGTTAAAAAATTTTATGAAACTATTTCTCTCAAAAGCTTAAGTTGATAAGTAGAGGTACATGGATGATTTTATATTCTAATACATCTCTCAATACCTCTTTTTGGGCTTGATCATAAATATTCTCATTAGAATGCGGGTTAAAGCCGTTGATCCATTTGGTCATGGTAGATCTAATATCATGTCATGAAATAATCTCTTATAAAAGTTTAAATTGATGACTAGAGGCTCATGAATGATTTTATACTCTAATAAGAGAAAAATTAATTGAAAATAATAATAGTAATAATAATAATAACAATGATAATAAATAGATGAATGAATGAAACAATGGGCAAGTAAGTAAAGCACTATTGTTGAATAGAGAGGTTGAGTCTTGAAATACAAACCTTTTGCATGCATTTTCTACCTCATTTTCTCTCTCTAGCTTACTCTCTCTCTCTCTCTCTCTCTCTCTCTCTTTGTGCCTCTGTTTCTCATTCTGCATGCAATCTCTCTCTCTTCATCACTAGCTTCAGCCACACTTCAACTACTACACACAAAGCTTCAGTTTCAGGTTCGTGGTCTCTTCATTCACCTCAATTCATCTTTGCACAATTCTAGATTTTTATTTTTATTTTTTTTCATTTTTTTGGTGATATTTGATCGATCAAGTTAGTGTAAAAATATTTTGTAGTCAATAGCAACACATGGTTTAATTTTACATGCATCAAAATTAATCTCTTTGATTTAATATATTTGTTCATCTAACTTTTGAGTTGATGCGGTGGAAACTTGTAGAATCGCGTTTGAAAAAATGGATTCAAGGCGTTGCATGAATGTGGCATGTGGCACATCCTTTGCGTCGATGCGGTGGCGTGAGGTTGGGTGCTACTGGCGATTTCGCCATTCTTTGCGATAAGTGCGGGTAATGAATGATTTTTAGATTTATAGCAATTTTTCGAATTGAGATCCATGTATGTTGTTGCCTTCTTGGTATGAGATCTTTTGCAAACACCAAATACGATGGGTTTGAAACAATGTTTTAATTGCGGTTACACGCAAATGCAATTGCGGTTGTTGCAATTGCAAAAAATGCGGTCGTCACAATGCGCATTGTGGTTGATACAGTGTGAATTTTTTTAGTGTCTTCAAATTGAAAAAGCCTATTGTGACTTGTTGCGGCTTTGATACGTTCAATGCGGCCCTAATGTGGATCGTTGGGATCCTAATACGGTTACATTGCGGTTATATTGTGATTAATTTACGTGAAAATGTATTACACCGTAATTGCGGTCCGATGCGGTTACACCACGAATCGCAATCAATTTAAAACTTTGGTTAGGAATGTATACTAGCTTGTTTAAGACCTTGTTTTTAGCTATTCCATTTCTTTTTGCTTTTTTTTTTATCCATGATTTACTTTGAGGTGATTTAGATTATGAAGATGAATTTTATTATATTGTGTCACTTTCAACTAACTGATTATATATGCTCATTTTAATTTTTATATTATTTTGCGGTAGTTATGATCGTACATTTTTTGTAAAAAAAATTGTGCGTGATGATAGTATATTAAAATTGAATTAATTAAATTAAATTTCAAATTATTTTCATCTACCTTTTTCTTAGGAAAATTTAAGTCTTTCATAATTGAATCAAGAGGTTAATTTTTAGTATATTATAAGTATAACGTATTTTATATTGTCATCCAATCATACAATATTAAATTTAAAGATTTGAAATAATTATGATAAAGTTAATTAGTTTTAATGATAAAGTAATAGACAATTGAACAGTTATGTTAAAAATATTTATATTAATAATATATCAAAATTAAAATTTTGTGTTAAATTGAAGATCGGCAAAAAGTTTAATAGAGTGAAGAGCCCTTTGTTTTCATGTACGGTTATTGTTAAGAAATCTTTTTAATTGTGTCTGACGAGTTAGTCTTTTAGTTGTAGCGTGTCCCCAGAGTTACTTGAGTTAGCATTGCACAAAGAGTTACATGACTGAGCGGTGATGAGCATACTATTTTCAAGTGAAGTGATTGTTCCAAAAAAACTTTTAAGACGAGTTCTTAGATGAGAAAGGTTGAGCTTGACTAATTGATCACTAAATCTTAACCATTTAAAATCTGATCCAATGGTTAAAATTAATTAAAACAAAACTAAAAATTTATGCATTTATATTTATAAAAATAATTTTTGAGTGACTTATCATTTTTATCCTTTCATTACCCGTTCCAACTCATTGACCTTCTCTGCTCCCTTAGTGTGAGACGACCCCCTTTCACCTCCCCTTTCTCTGGGATCTCCCCCATCGTGCAATGCTTGGCTAGCCACCAAGGACCATCAACGCCTTCTTCATCTTGTGGTTTTTTTTCTCTTTGATAAGAAAAATATATAATATGCCACTACTACCTTCAGGTCCTTTGCTTTATTGTTGCAACATCCCTTCACCTAAAAAATCTGAATGTTTCAGACAAACTTCAGGCATAGACAAAAGAAAGCAAATTCAACATCAACCCAGTCAGAAACTCATGGAACGCATTGCCATAATCCATGAGCATGACCAATAAGTAGATGCAATGCAAGTGACCCCTTTTTATGTGTCAAATCACGAATGTGATGGAAGGAAGGATCAAAATCATGGGATGAAAACTGAAGGAGGTGTTGACATAAGAGTAATGACCAGAAGAAAAAATGGGACCCGAAGTAAGCGGTAATAAATATGGGACCTGAAGAAGACTGAGACTCAAATTAGGGCCTCTTTTGAATGTTAGGAATGTCGAATGAGGTCACGGGGTTAGGGTGGACATGTAGTGATTTGGGTACAGTGGTGCCTAAGGGGTGAGGTGGTGGAAGGTGGAGCTAAGATGAAACACAGAGAGAGAGAGAGAGCAGAGGTCGAGGATGAGGGGTAAAATATAATTTTAATATTTATTCTTATTCCAATAATGAGGAAAAATAATTTGCATATCATATTGATAAATGATTTATAATAATATGAGATAATGAAAAAATTTATTTATATATGATGTTTATAGAATTAGGATAAGGAGATTATGTGTAAATTTAGTGTTATTTTTGTATTATATTGAAGTTGTCAAAGATGAATTTAATATTAATTTTTTTATACTTAATGTTAAATCTGTCTTTAATAGATCCTATACTGAAAATATCTATAATTTTTTTTTCAAATTATCATATTAATATAAATAGGCCGTATAAATTCTATATGTTAAAAAAAAAAAAAACCCACTATGTGATGACAAACACGATATTCCCCACCTAAGAAGGATAGCCTATGTATGAGACAAGAAGATGGCAGCTAGCGAGATATCCTTCTTCCGTGCGACACAGCAACAGGTCATCAAGCTTGCTGTGAGGATTGAATTAGCGATAGAGGTCGAGGGTAGCGTGGCATCCAACGATGGCCCACAACTTCCTTGGAGCTAGCAAGCCTTCTCTCTTTCCATACCCTACACTGTGAAAGTCCCCCTTCTCCCTAGCAATAACTTCATTGATTGGTTACTCCTTCGACCATAGCAAGGGCTGGTTACAGTAAGGGTAAAATAGTTAAATCACTTATATATATATATATATATATATATATATATATATAGAATTATATATTTATAATAGAAATGTTTTAATCACAATCGTTGATTATTGTTTAAATATTTAAGATTTAAGGACCGATTTAATCACTAGCTCAACCCCCACTCCCCACAAAATTCGCCCAAAAAGTTAGTCACATTAATATTTTAGTTGTAGAGGGGTGACATAAAGATTTAGGGCTCAATTTTTTTCATACGGAGTTTTGACACAATTGTAGGGATATTGTACATGTGTGAGAATGACTTTGGGGTGTGGTTGGGTACACAATTCCCTAGTGTGAATTATGTGTAGAAAAAACCAAGAAAAAAAAACTTAGGAATGAAATCCATTGATAATAGATTATGTACCAAATTACTCCAAAAATAACATATTTTGATATTAAGTCTCTTCTACCTTCATATCAAAATTCATTTCCTGAAGAGTTGCTCTCATAATAATATTTTAAAAATATTTGATCAAAGACTAAAAGCATTGAGCTAATTTAGAGTGTGAATTCACAACTACTAAGTTTCTTTAACTCAAGAAAATTTTGCACCATAAAAAAAATTGTCTCACTGATTAATTTAACTTACTACTTAAAAAATTGATATCTCATATATGAGTTTAATTTATATGTGTTGACAACATAAAATTCTTTTCACATCATCCAATTATATATTTTTATATTAGCAAAAAAAATTGAGTTTTATATCTATTACTTAAAAAATCATACATATAGAATGATTTAATTGAATGATAGTATAAATATTTTTTTCACACAATTAGTGCATCAAAACTTAACCCCATGGAGATATGTTAAAGAAAGATAGCAATCATACGTAAAATTTTGAATATTTTCTTTCAATATTTGTTATTACCTAAAACTCTATATCTGTCTCCTTTTAAGATATTTAGTTTTTAATGAGAATATTAACATTTTCTCATATCTGAATGTAAATCGCTAAAATTATCTCTATACAATAGATTTGCCTTTAGCTTTGCTTTTTTTTTTCTTTTTTTCCTAGATGGCTTGCTTTTTTTTTCCCATTTTCATAGTGTGAATTGTGAAGTGGGTGTGATTCGGTGTTGAACACGATCGATTGTTGGATACATCCCGAGTAACATGTAGCATTCGGCCAGGAGTTTGATCAATGTTGGAGGTTTTGACCTTTTATGAGGCAATTGTTTGTTCGTTCGTTTGTTTGTTTGTTTGTTTCTCTCTTTCTATCCATGTTTCTGTGCCATTGCATCTTATATAAAACTAGAAAAGATAAATAAATAAATAAAAGGGAAAAGAAAAACTCAAAAAAAAAGTTGTCCTTCGATTTGGCGTTAGAGAACCGAAACCTCAGTTTGGTGCCTAATGTGATTTGCCATAAAATTTTTATGTGTGGATTCTATAGCTCAAAATCAATTATGCTTTGTCAAAATCAATTTTGCTTTTACGTTACGATTTATTCTATTCTTAAGTAATTATAACTGGTCCTATTTTTTATAATATGAATTTTCTTATTTAAAAAGTACTAATATAGTTTATTTAAATATATAACTAATAACAATTAAATAAAAAAGTAAGATTAAAGTAACAATATAAAATTAATGTCTTTTTTTTTTATAATCAAGCATCCAAAAGTGATTTTAATTAATATCATCAGCAAAAAAATATCCATTCTATGTAATCACTTTTGAAATAAAATTTCTAAACATAAATTATGTTGACCTCAACTCACCTTTAAAAAAAATAAATTTTAGTATAATCAAGTTTGTATAAATTCCCATTTGTAAATTCTAATAATCTAAACACACTGTCAAGTAATTCATTATCTCAACAGTTACAAGATCAAATTGGTTGGAACAGGCCACTGTATTTGAGGGGAAAAAAATAGAGTTCCGATTTTTGTATGGTAGTGCTTGACATTAAATATATGTATATTACCTAAATATATACTTTATTTATTTTATCGTAATATAATCTTTTTTGTACTTATATTTATATGTGTTATTTCTACACGAGAAAGCTAACAAATCTGCAATAGAATAAAATCTTAACCATACACTGATGCGCACTAGCAATTGGAAGGATTGTCAAACTTGTGTGGTTAATAGAGCCAGAAATTTTATCTTGTTGGGGCCAAGGATTTATTTAACATTTCTTGAGGGTCAAATATAAAACTGAATGAGAAATTCCAAAATCTTAACAATAAGTTTCGAGGGGTATGGTTCCCCCAAAGCCTCCACTCCCTTTATCTTTAATGATGTGGATTTTATTTTCTATTTATTTTCAGAATTTTATGAATAAAATAATAATAATAGAAAACAAAAAATGAGAATATGATTGTGTTATCTTTATTATTTTTAATATTTTCATCACAAAAATTCTGAAAACATAAAGTAAAAAAAAAGAAATAAAAAAATGAAAATAATAACCAAACATATCTTAAGTTTTGAGGGAAAAAAGAAAAGATCATAAGTTGCTATTATAGCATACTTGAGTTATGAGCTTATAAGTTAACACAACTATATATGTTTGGTTGACATGTGCCCTTTGTATTTAACTTTGATATCTATGAAGCTGCAAGCCTTGTTTATTTAATTGAAATTGGACAAACCAAATACAAATTATGCTCATTTTATTCCTTTGAATTTTTGCCTACTCTAGGTATGTTTATGAGCAATCAAAGTTTTGTGACGTGTTCCACTCCAACAATTCTGGTTGGAGACAGGGCGACTTTTGTGGCAAGGTAGAGTTTATTAACACACACATTACTTTCTATGACCTTGTTTCTGTATTTCCAAGTGCTACAATATGGTTAATGATTCTACATGCTCTGTTATTTGTAGTATCTTCATTGCGGATGCATTGCCTCTCAATATCTGTTTGAGTCACAAGATGCCGGTGGTATACGCTGTATAATCTGTGCAAGACATTCAAGACCTCAACCTGTAAGAAAATATACCGTTTCTCTTATTCAACAATATATCATATATGGTTGCCACGATAAGTAGATGGAATATGGCTACCTCATTACCCTTATCAATCTCCTAACCCCAAATGTATTATAGTTTATGATGTTAGATTGCAGTTAAAGAAATATTATTTATATCACTTTTTGGAACATCTTTTAGAGGACACCTTGGGATGTTTCTTGTGTCAAAATTATTTAAAGAATTGTAGAAATAATATTACTCTTATAGTTAATTTCTATGTTAGTTTTGACTCTTACTCTATCACCAGGTGGATAATTATTGTTTAACATTTAGAGGTGTATTGCAAGGACAAATCCAAGTGTAAAAGAGTGGGTCACAAGCCCCCACCTAAATTTGAAAAGTATTTTTTAAATTTGACTTCATATTAATATAAAAGTTAATATGAATTTATTATTGTGTTTATGTATTATATATGTCTCATTACCTAAATTTTCTAGACTCATCAGTAGTAAATTGAGTGATTTATCATCAAGATAATGAAATTAACAAAACTTGTTTTGTGAGTTCTTCAATTTAAATGCTATCCGCAAGGCTAGTTTGGGCATATGCTTGAATTTTAAGGTCTGTGTGTTCCAGGTTGTTGTGCAGACCTCAAGTATTTTTCAAAAGCATGATGGATCAAGGATGGAAAATGTCAATGAAGTGCAAGGTACATCTTTGACTAATCAATTCATGGTGAGGGACTTTGCAGAGACTGATGGGATGAGGTGCTGGCTCAAACCTCACAATGATGTTGGTCCAAATGCTTCTTATGTGGGAATGAAACAAGATGAAATCTTGCCTTATATTCAAGAACTTGGAAGCAGTTTGGTATCTTATTTTCATCCGGGATGTAGTTCAAGTGGATCATCATTGGCTCAAGCAAATTTGAGCATGACCCTTGGTGCTCCTTTAGGGAATTCAAATCCCTTCTTCCATAGTGCTATTGTTGATGAAAGGGAGAAAATGAAAAAATCACTTCCAATTCTACATGGGCCAAATTTTTGCCCTATTTTACCCATGTTCCCTCTGTCAACTTCTGCTTCAGGCATAGAGGCAAATAATGCAAGCATGGCACCAAGGACTAGTGTTGCAATGGCAGCACCTCCTACAAGTCGGGGAAGGAATCAGCAATTGATTGCCCGCTATTGCCCTAGAATCACTGATGAAGAGTTACAGCAAATATCTAGAGAGTATCCACAATTGTTTTGTCTGAAATTTTAATTAATTGCTAAATATTTTATGCTGAATGATAACCCTATCGAAAACTTAAAAATTCTTTGGTACTCTAAGAGTTAACATAATCTATTTGTTTGGTTCAATTGATTAATTTATATATCAGTTTTGTGTGTCATCATTGTCTCTTATTTTTCTTTTATTTTTAATACAATAACTGTGTGTCAATTAAAAATAAAACATAACAGATGTTTTGTCTTACTCTCCAAGGACCCAAGAATTTCTCTAAACTTGTCATTGTTTTTATGATTACCAAGTACCTTGGAAAATGTTTTTGTTAACCATTTCTTAGTTCAAATTCCACCGTTATGCCTCTGTTTGAGAAAGTGCTTAGTGCAAGTGATACTGGTCCAATTGGTCGCATGGTCCTTCCAAAGGCATGTGCTGAAGTAAGTATGAGTTACTTAGCATTTGAATATACCTTTGTCTCTTTGTCATTTTATCTTAACCAATAATTTAATTTCCTTATTAACTGAAGGATGAGTTTAGTATGGGTAAAAATTCAGCTGAAAGTTTAATTGCAATTCTATGCATAAATTTAATTCATGAAAAATTTTCACCATTTTTATCCTACATATCAAACTGAACATAAGGATTATAGAAGTAAAAACTTGCATAAAAATTTTATGAATAAACTTCATGTGTTACATATGCACCAAACACAATGTTATTTTTTATCCCTTGATGATTCTTTCTGTAATTTGGTAGAACTGCAATTAAAGAGGTTGGCATTATATCTATATCATACAGGCATATCTTCCTCCTATTTCACAACCTGAAGGCCTTCCTCTACAAATCCATGATGTGCAAGGAAACGTATGGGCTGTGCAGTTTAGGTTTTGGCCCAATAATAATAGCAGGATGTACGTATTAGAAGGTGTAAGCCCCTGCATTGAGTTCATGCAGTTGAAAGCTGGAGATACTGGTATATATTGCTTCAATTTTTATTGAATGTTTTGTTGAATCACCAATACTAAGACTAGATACACCACATGGAGTTGTTTTCTTTTCTTCTGTTTTTTTTAATAGTGTTTTCCGCACTTAATTATATTGGCTTAATTTGGATATTAGTTATTTCTTCTAAATTTGTCTTTTATGAATTTTCATCACCATCTCTCATATTTTTTTCTGCTGAAGAGTGAAAAGACATTAAATAATTGTTTTAATTCTCGTGGGAACGATAATCACGTACTAATCTTTTATTACTTGGGACCTAATATACTTGTTAGAATTGATTTTCTAAATTTCCTAATCTACCTATACTTAACAGAAATGGTGGTTGCAAATGATTTTCCTGAGTCTTACGAATTTTTTTCCGTAGTCTTTGTCTTCTGATTTCTGAATAAGTTATATGTGAAGTTTGTATAATTTATAGTGCTGTAACTTTCTTGTCCCTATATCTTTTGCCGAAGTATCACGTACTTGTACCATGTGTAATGTGCTCATCATTCTTGTAATACTTTCGCTTGATCGACATTTCTATTAAAATATGTAGATGCTTCGTTTTTTCATGTACTTCAGATTATCGATAGATAAAATACGTTAAACATTGTTTTTCTTTTGAGAAAATGCTGCAGTAACATTCAGCCGTATGGACCCAGAGAGGAAAATTATAATGACAGTTCGTCGGAAGCCGCCATCGCCACCGCCATGCCCTCCTCCACCACCACCACCATCAGCTGCTGCACAGGTGATAGCTACTCTTGGGTTAGCAGAGCCAAACCTTCTGAATTCGTGTTTAGTGTCTTCGTTTTCAAGAAAAAGAAACTTTCTAGACTAATAAAAATGTAAGATTCGTGTGCTCTATTTTTAATTAATTTTTTTTAATTGATAGTATAAAAAATATGATAGCTAAGTTTTTTTTTCAAAAGAAAACATTAAGTTTTATTATTTCTTATAATTAATAAAGAATAATTTATAAAAAATAAAATTATATAATTAAAGTTTTTCATGCTAAGCAAATTACACTTTGAGATAAATCCGTAATTCTTTATTAAAAAGCTAATTAAAATTAATTTTTTTTAATATTTTTCATGAATAGAAAAATATGTTATCAAAATATTTGAAACAATTATCATAAAACACAATCTCAATATCTTGTTACGCAAAAAATCACCTTCTAATTTATATTTCATATGTTAGTCATTCAAGAAAAACTTGCTATTACGATAAATATAAGTGCAATAATGTTATTTATAAATTAAAAAGGGGAAAGTCTGGAAAATCCAATCAATTTTGGTTTTTGTACATTTTGATAATGATACTTTAAAAATATGTAAAATAGTCATTAAATTTTTTGATATGTGCACATTACTATACAATATGCTAATATATAGGTGTTTATCATTTGAGGTGAAAAGTCTACAAAATTCATTTATTTATTTTTTTATCTATATACATTTTTATTCAATTATTTTTTAATAAGCGAGATTTTCTAATAAAATTATAGAGTCTACACATATAATTTTTCATCGAAAAATGAACATTCTTTATTAAATTATAGTGATTTGCACATATAAAAAAAGCCTAACAAAAATTTTGCACTTTTTAAAATAATAGGACCATAATGCAACTGAGCTAAAATTGAACGAGGTAGATTTTTTCCAATTAAAAAAACACAAAATGTGGATAATGATTATATTAAAAAAAGACAAAATATTTGGCAACGATAAGTGAAGTTGGTTTTTTAAATTCTCTTTTTGTTATCTGCCTATATTTACACACTTTCATGTCCATGTTTTATATATATATTTCTCTAAAAGTGGTCCTGTTGTGCTTATGTTCAGTCACTAATTGGAAGCTCACATCCCTGCGCACAAGATACTACTACAACATCGGAAGGCAGGAAAAGGGAGGGTTTGGATTTGCCACCAGCGCCGGTTCCTAAGAAGAAAAGAACTCTGAATATTGGTTCAAAGAATAAGAGGTTGCATATTGAAACCCAGGATGCACTTGAGCTGAAAGTTACGTGGGAAGAGGCTCAAGATTTGTTTCTTCCACCACCAACAGTTAACCCATCTGTTGTCATGATCGATCATCTATTTGAAGAATATGAAGTGAGTAAATTATTTGTGACAAGTTCGTCATTTTTTTGATATTCACCCTTTAATTGGCAAATTGTTTTTTTTTCAAGTTTAATAAAGTTAATTGGATATTTAAAAGTGGGTGTCACTTCTTAAATGTAATGGTGGTTCCTGTGCTTATTCTACCATCATATTTAAGGGTGATAACTAAGTGTCCCAATAAGACACTTACCCTTAAATGTTCAAAAAATATTGCTATTTTTTAGTAATATTATTTCAACATTTAAAAGTGAATGTCATATTGAGACATATATTTTATCACAATTAGGGCTATATTTGGTTCTAGGATAAAAATATGTTATAGAGTTTCTTGGATGAACTCCATGTATAAAATGACACTTGAAGCTTATGTATGAAAATTTACACTCCATTTTTACCGTCCAACCAAACATTCCCCAAATGTGATGGTAGTTTTGGCTGATTTCATTAACATATCACATCTAATTGTGAAAAAGTGGGTGTCTTAATAAGACACATAATTTTAGATATTGAAGTAACACTTTTGTAACCTTTTTTTAATGTAACATTCAATGTGTCATATGATAAATAGTATATAACCATGAGACCTACCACAATTTATAGCAGCTTTCCTTAAGTATTTAGTTAGAGATTCGATACGTGACAACATGTATGGAGAGTTTCATGGTGAGAGGTTTAGAAGCTTTCACTTCGAAGGAATTAGTCATGCTGTTGGCGATTAGACCTTGGAAAACCAACTTTTATTCTCTACTTTGAAAGTATTTAAGAATCTCTCGTACTTAACAAGGTTAATGTAATTTAATAAAACAAATTAAAACAGTGATTTTATATACCTTCAAAAACGAAACATAGTGGATTTGTATCCACATTGTGTAAGTAGACAGTAACAGGCTGTTGAAGATTGTGTTGGAGTTGACTTATAACTTGCATACTTGAACTCATGCAGGACCCTCCTATCATTGGGACGAGGAGTATATTCATAGTCCGTTCAAATGGGTAAGATAAATGTGTTAAGTGTTTCTAAACTTTGATAGTTATCGTAAGTGCCAGGTTTTACTCTCGCACCATCCCTAGCATTTTATTTTATATTTTCTATTAAACTTGTTCCAAGTGGTGCTATCTGCAAATAGAACAGCTGATGCATATTTTCCTTAGGACCTTCATTGAATGATTCAATTTGTTGGATTATGAATGAACCACAGGATAAATGAGCAATGGGCACAGTGTGATAGTTGTTCAAAATGGAGTAAACTACCTGTTGATATACTTCTCCCTGCTGAGTGGACATGCGTGGATAATATATGGGGTCAGAGCAGGTGAGGAGAAGACTTTCTAGTCAATGCAGTTGTTAACAAATTATGTTCTTATAAAGATCTTTAAGTTTATGCTTATATATTCTTCATCAGGTGTACATCTTCTGCTCCCAATGAATTGACCCCAAGGGAGCTGGATAATCTTGTGAATATGAAGAATAATAAGGGTATTTATCCGTTTCCCGAGTACCTTTAAACACATGATATTAACATACTTGACTGGAGCAGATCTTCATCATTGAAAGTTAAGGGCATACTTGATTTTTGTTTTTAGCTTTTTTTTCAGGTTTCAAAATTTTGCAAATAAAACAGTGAAAACAGACCACGATAACAGGCTTCCTTCACAAAATAATCCAAAAAAAATAGGAAACAAATTAAAACAAGAAAATAAAAACAAAAAGAATGGAAACAGAAACTAAACACACATTTTCTGCTAGTATAGGATGACAATTTTGCTGGAAAGTAATGATTTATTCAATAAAAGTGCCATTAATACCAAGTTCTTCCTTTGATACTTTGGCTTTGTGACTACCCTTTTAAGTCAAATTATCTGCACCCAAATCATGCTTCTTGATCAAATAGGGTGTTTTTGTTTATGTTTTGGCCAATTATAAGTGTATGGCCTTGTGTATTTCGTGTCAAATTTTATGTTAAGTCTTTCTCATACATTAATGGCATAGGATTCAAGAAACAAAGAGTGGAAGGAAGCCCTGAGCCAACTCTGGAGCCTGAATCTTCTGGACTGCATACTTTGGCAGATGCTGCACTACTTGAAGTCAATAATGCAGGTGATTATAGCAGGACAAAACACACACAGCATGTCTGTGTCCAGCAACCAAGTGGAAAGGGCAAACACAAAGCTTCATGCACCTGCAATGCATGCATGACAGTTAAAAACCAGATTAAGACCCTGATGATGCAAGAGATGAATCGTCAATCCGAATGCCAAGCAGGGACTGCTCAGAGGAATAAAAAGTTTGTGAGAGTCGGTGGTGGATCAGAAGGAAAAGGCACTTCTCAAATCTCAACTCCAGTTGATTCAGCAAATGAAGCAAAGGTGCCAACTGAAGCTGCCAAGGTACAGTTGGACTTGAATTGCCAACCTGCAGATTTGGGGTAAGGAAAGAAACAATTAAGACTGTTGCACTGCTTCTGATATTCAGGAGTAGGAAACAACCGGTCCTTATGAAAAAGTTTACCAAAAAGGCAATTTTTCTTTTATAATAAAAAGACACAAAAAGCCCTTGCAATCTTCGTTTGACAAACTATATATTCTTGCAATATTGTGGGAGGCTTCATTTGGTTGTCTAAACTGTGTTCATTGCCTCTTGATTTTTATTCTTTGGATTTGGATTTGGATTTGTCCTCCTATGTTAGTAAGCTAAATAATGCAGTGATGTGATCTTTCACAGCTAGTTACTTTGCAAACTGTTGCCAACTATTTGATACATTAATTATGTATGTTTATGGTGGTTGGTGTGATACAACAATTTTATTTTGTAGGTGTATTTTTTTTATAATTATTTTGTTGGGATGTGCCATGGGTTTGAATAGCCAATTGATGGTATGTATTGCCTAGTTATTTCAAAGTACTTGTACTGGCCAAGGACGATTGGCAGGGGGTCGATCTTTTGGTAGGTAAACGAGGTTAAATAATAAATTTTTATTGTCGTATCGTTTTTGAATTGTTTTGTTAAACAGGACACGAGCTACCAATTTTTTATAATTATCGATCATGTGTGAAAACCTTGTTATCACGGCCTTAGACACATTCCAACACAATTATATTGGTATTTGGACTTATTCAATCTCTTGAGTTAAGTAATAAGTCAACCTCACTCAAAATGACTAGTAATGAAGTAAAGAGCACAAGAGAATAAGAGAACTTTAGTGGAGAATACTTTTACACTATATAAAGAAAACCTTACAAATGACTTGGATGATTTAGATAGTTTGGCCAAGAAAACCCACGCATATATATAGGCTTCCACCTCTTTAATGGACGATGGAGATTGATTCTAATAGACGGTCCGATCATATATCCAGAACCTTCCTACATTCCACAAATTTCTACATATTTCTAGGACTTTTTACATATATCTACTAAGGACATTCTAGATAATTCTTCATGTTTCTACATGCTTCTAGATAGTTCCACATGATTATACACAGTTGTACATGGTTCTAGAAATATCTAGAATTCTCTAGAGCTATCTACATCATTCCACAATATTCTATATTTTTTTACGCCTTTGGAACCTTCTAGAATCTTCTACGAATTAACCTCTCAAGAGAGACCGTTTGTGACAATCTCCCCCACCTATTGCACAGATGTCCTCGTTGCACTTTGGTCATGGTAGGGCTTTCAGTGGTCTTGGAACTGCCAGAGATTTGCTCGTGTTTCCCAGCTAGCTTCGGTCACTAGCTTTCCCTTCCATTTGATCAAGTATTGAACACTTGGTGGTACCTCTCTCTTTCTTACGACTTGATTAACTAACACCTCCTCTACCTCCTTGTCAAAGGACTTGATTACTATAGATGGTGCTCGCCTTGAGTCGCCTCAGTCGGTTCCTCCATGTCTTCATGGTATGGCTTGAGCATACTTACATGGAAGACTGGGTGGATCTTCAAGGATGGAGGGAGGTTTATCTTATAAGCCACCTCCCCTATTCGCCCACTAACTTCATACGATCCTACATATTACGAATTAAGCATTTATGCACCTTGCGAAAGACCTTGAATTGTTAGGGAAGAAGCTTGATCATTACTTTGTCCCCTATATTGTAGCTTGTGTGTCTCCTCTTTTTATCCACCCACTTCTTCATCTTTTTTGTAGTTTTGTCGAGGTAAGCAGGTAACATTAGTTTGCTCATTCCAAGACCTAGCCATATGATATGCTTCTGGGCTCTTCCCTACATAAGACGATGAAAGAGTATGGGGTGTGATAGGTTGTTGTCCATTCACGATCTCAAATGGACTTTTCCCCGTAGACTCGCTCCTTTGCAAGTTATAGGAGAATTGAGCTACGTCCATGAGCTTAGGCCAATCCTTTTGGTTAGCACTCACAAGGTGCCTCAAGTAACACTCCAACAAAGCATTCACCCTTTCGGTCTGCCCATTAGTTTGTGGGTGAAAGCTAGTCGAGAAGTGTAACTCTGATCCTAGAGTTTGAACAACTCTGTCCAAGTCGACCTGTTAAGCGTGGGTCTGGTCACTGATGATTGTCTTGGGCAATCCCTAATACTTCACCACATTCTTGAACAATAATCGCGCTCATCCTCAGGTACAATTCGTGGGCAGGGATGAATGTAGCATACTTAGAAAATCGATCCACTACTACTAAGATGGATCCATACCCCTCAGGCTTAGGTAATGCAGAGATGAAGTCCAAGGAGACACTCTCCCATGATTGCTTCGGAGTAGGTAGTGGTTCCAATAGTCTGCTAGGGCTCTGTTCTCTATCTTATTTTTTTGACACACAAGACAAGTCTTCACATAGCTTTCCACTTCATCTCGCATCCGGCCAATAATAGGTTGCTTCGACTAGTGCCAGTGTGCGATGTTGTCCCGGGTGACCAGCCCACTTCGTATCGTGACATTCCTTTACTAGCTTTCTTCTCAAGTTATCCCACTTAGGAACATATAGTCTCCTTCCTTTGGAGTAGAGTAGGTCATCCTCTAACCAAAATCTCTTGGTCTTTCCTTCTCTAGCCATCTCTACCAACTTCTTTGCTAAGGGATCTCAATCCAATCCCTTCTTGATTATTTGTATAACATCTCTTTCAGCCATGGAAATGACTGCCAACTCAACCTTTCGACTTAGTGCATCCGCCACTACGTTAACTCTTCCTAGCTTGTACTTGAACTTGAAATCAAACTCAGCCAAGAAGTCTTCCCATCTAGCTTGCTTAGGGCTTAACTTCTTTTGAGTTTGAAAGCAACTAGTGGCCACATTGTCCATCTTGAGAATGAAGTGTGACCCTAGTAAGTAGTGATGCCATGTCTGTAGGCAATGCACCACAGTCGTGATCTCTTTCTTGCACCATGTAACGCCACTTGGTGTCATTCAACTTGCGGTTTTCAAATGCGATAGAATGCCCTCTTGCATTAGGATACCTCCTATGAAAAAGTCAGAAGCATTTGTATGAATCTCGAACACTTCAAAATAATTCGGTAAGGATAACATGGGTTCCTCCATGATAGCAGTCTTTAATTCATCAAAGGCCTTCTAACATTTCTCCGTCCACTCCTGTGAGTGATTCTTTTTTAGAAGATCAGTTAACGTGGGCCTTGGCAGAATACCTTAATGAATCGCCTATAATAATTCGCTAGTCCAAGAAATAATCTCAGCTTGAATACTTTGCTTGGGGGTTCCCATTCTTTGATAGCTCTAACCTTTCTTCTCATCAATCCAGAGGGTTTCATCCTTAATCACATGTCCTAAGAAGTGACATCATCTTTGGCAAAAGAACACGTCTCCTTTTTCACATATAAGCTATTCTCCCTTTAATATCTTGAACATCCTCAAGTGATTCACGTGATCCTTAAGAGTATTACTATATATCAAAATGTCATCCAAGCAGACCACTATGAACCGATAGAGATAAAGATGAAAAATCTCATTCATCAAGGTGCAAATTAATATTTTATTAAAATATAAAATCAATAAGCATTTTAAAATATAAAACTATCTGAAAATGGATAAATATTTTAATAAGAACGGAGTAATATCTTAAATGTATCAATTTCTCCCTTTTCTAATGAGACAAATATTGGGATGCAAAGAGCATCCTGGATGAGATATAAATTTTGGCGCAAACTAACATACCATATCTGTCCAAATTATTTGCCATGCTTCTTTTTTCATTGCAGCACCGGATTTATCTCACATTCGATATCACATTATACTGATTATAGATTATGTATCTTGATTGAAGGTACTCACTCTTACCCATCGAGTAATTATAAATGAGTTTAACAGTGAGTTGTTAAATTTATGCCCACACAATACAATCTCCTTTTGGTTTTCTTGGGACTGGAAAAAGAGCAACATGCTAAATACCATGTAAATTTCCATGTAAATGGGGGTAACTAATTGAACCCAGTCAGAAACATCCTTTGCACTATCTACAAAAGAGCATCCTCTCGGCATCACACTGAGGGATTTAAAAAGAGTGGAAGAACCACATCTTTATCTCCTATAAACTTTGTGTTGAATCACACCAAAAATTAATAAAAAAATGAACATTATGGACATTCAATATCCTTCCACACTAGCTCTCCTAGAGGCTGAGGATGATGACTTGCGGCTTTCCTGCCGATCAAGCTCCTCCAAGGAGAGAGTGGAGGAACATGCACGCGGGGAAGGAGGACCGGCACTCCAGACCACCTTGGAGGCGAAACGGATGGTGGGGCTCCTGCTGGTGGCGATGGAGAGGAACTCAACCTAGGTGCAGGGCTGATGATGCCATTAAGACTTGGTGATCTTGACATGTGTTTTCCGGATATGGTGGCCGGTTCTTGCAGCGGGAACCGGCAAGAGTACTTCAAATCCTGTATCATTTTGAGATGCTTGACTACAGTTCTCATGGTCGGTCTTTCTGATGGCTCCTTCTGAAGGCATCTTTGCGCAATATCAGCCATTGTTCTTGCCGCTTTAGAAGGAAAGCGACCTTTGAGTTGAGGATCCATTATCAATGACAGTCGATGATCGTCAGCTAGGAAAGGCCGGCTCCACTTGACCAAATTCCTCTCTTCCTTGGGGTGACGGCTATCGAGATTCTTTCTCCCAGTAAGAAGCTCAAGGAGAAAGATTCCGAAACTCCATACGTTGCTCTTTGGAGTGAGCATTCCTTTTTCCAGTGTCTCCACTGATAGGTTCCCAACAGCCTGAACAATAGCAAATTCGTGAATACAACTAATGGTAACAACACTCGATGAAAATACTAACGACTAATCCAGAGATAAGGTAGAGGATATTAACTAAAAATAAAAGACAATAACTGAATATTTCAGAATAACACAAAAAGCCTTTGGAGCCAAAGAACTTACAGGTGAACTGCTTGAAATCTCTTCCTCGGGAATATGTCCAACACAACCGTATCCTGAAAGCTTTGCGCTGAAATCTTTGTCTATCTGTATGTTGGCTGTCGAAAATTCATTATACATTGCCTGCAGACATACAGAGGCATATCAGCAAAGATAAAAATTTGTCACTATTGAAATTTAATGTACAAAATGAAGGTCACTGGAAACAAAATAACTCAGGTATCTAAATTGCGTATGGAAATAGAAAAGGCAGATAAAGACCATGCAAGGTTTCTTCAGCTTAATATATTCAATAAAATTTTATGGCAATTACCTGAAAAGGCCCTTCTTCATGTAAGAAAGTAAGACCTTGTGCAGCACATATAGCAATTTTCATTCTTGTATTCCAATCAAGCGATGGGCCATCAGATCTCCCATACAAGCAGCGGTCCAAGCTTCCATGGTATAGCCTCTCGTAAACCAACATTCTCTGGTCTGAACCTTCACGCGCATGAAATCCTAGCAATTTACAGAGGTTTGGATGCTGCAAAGATGCTAGAGTATTAACCTCATTTATGAATTCCTTCAAGCCCTGAAAGAAGAAAGATACGTTAGATCCCTTCAGAAAGCCCTCAATCTCAGGTACTTTATATTTTTTTATTTGTGATGAAGAGAAAAAATCAGAAACCTCACAATATAATACTAACGAACTGAAATTATGTTAATCAGCAAGAGTGCTTCAACATTTAACAAGGGTTCCAGAACATATTCATATGCATAGAGTAACAGAGTAAGAAATGCAGCAAGAAGTGGAATCAGTTTAAAAACTTAAAACACTTTTGATCCCAGTCCTAATTCCTCCTCAACTGCAAGAATTCATCAGCTAAAATTAACAGGATATAAACCTAACAGACAATACATCTCATCTCATATTTAACAAAATACAAAAATTCTAGCCGGTATAAGGTAACAAGTAAGGCATTAACTCCCCATACTCGGTAAAAGTCAACAATTTAGCTGACCAGTCAACAATTACTATGCATGAGAATACCAAGAAATGAAAGTGATGCCATATGAAGAAATGTACCTGAGTTGATGGGTGTAGGCGGGTGACGGTGGCTTCAAACTTCTTTGAACTTGAAGCATCATCACCAAACGAAGCTTTATATATGGTTGAAGAAAGACATTCTGACATGCACCGATCCGAGGAGAAATTGTGACAAGCAGCTGCAATATCCTCATACAGAAAGTTTCGAAGCGATCTGGTAGGTGGGAGCGGCAAAGGCCCAGAAGTATGTAGAGGAGCACTAGCTGTCCCTAACTTAAAGCTGCCCATAGTCTTCAATGAACCACCACCCTTAGGAGATGGAAGAGGTAAAGGTTGTGGACTAGATGAATGCTGCTCCTTCATTGATCCAGCTCGGTACCTTGGCTCTTCTTGTTCTTCATACTCAACTGAGGCCAAAGCATCTTGTTCCGCTGCATCGAGAGTTGATGGAGCAGACAGCGCTCGCATTCTATTGTTAGTGACTTTGTTAATGGGTTGAATTGGTTTAACTCTGGTCCTAAAACTAGGAGGTGCAGACTGGAGCGAGCGAGTGTGACTTTTAGGTTCAGGCAATGCCGTAGGTACATGCTCGCTGTGGCTTACACGTTTTGCATACGCAATTTGCTCAGGCTTTTTCTTCTTGCTCTTCAAAACGGTGAAACAGCCCATGTTTTGTACAGGTACTTGGTTTTTGTATTGAACTGTTTATGTTATGTCTGCTTTAACAAAATAAAAAGATACATTAATACAATACATCTCAAACAAACTTAGTATGGTTCAACATGCCATTGTTTCACAACCGCTATGGATTATTAGAATTAGAAGACGCCATAGTGTCCTGTAGTAAACTCCATTGCATGACAACCCAAAACAAATAATGGTGACATGCATTACAGAAAGACATAGTTTGGAGTCCAGTTTTCATTCTCATATATAAAGTAGTCATTTGGTAGAGTCGTGTTTGAAATTGAAAAAAGGAAAAAAAATAAAAAATGGAAAATGGTAAAGCATTTGTTCAATTTTGATTCATGACCCAGTTTAATCCTCAAAAAAATTTCATAGCATCAATAATTCCTCGAAAGATATACTTGTGGAAAATTTTGAGGACCAAGCAGAAACAAACAATCAAATACTCAAATCTAAACATGCAGTTAACAAGAATTGATCAAGTTGCCCAGTAAACCCCATTTCTAGTTCATGTGCATAACATTCCCAGACAACAGAATAATCAAGTCCCCTTATTTTTACCAATCTCAATAGCCAATTTCCAAACCAAATACAACAAAATCAAAATAAACCATAAATAAAATCTAAAAAAGTAAAGGGGCCAAAAAGCCTTTTTGGCAAATAAACAGAACTACCAAATTTGCTGAAACTCAATAGCTCCAGAGCCAAAACTCACATGAATCACCCACCTATTCAACTACATGAAAAACAACTCAGATCCATAACATCACATAAATCTTACAGAAACCCATTTATTCCATTTCCTTACACAGCATAAAGGTCAAAAAAAAAAAGATGAATTTCCCAAGCCATAAAACTTCAACCCCACCAAGAATTTCTCCAACAAACCCTAACAAAGGCAAATCAAGTGAAAAATAAAACCAAAAAGAAAAAACAGAACAACGTACTGTTAAAACAAATCACAGTTCCAAACAAAGCCAGAGTTTAAAAAAAATAAAAAAATCACAAGAAAATTCAAATGAAAATAAAAAGCTGAAACAACACAAATCGGGATGAAAAAAAGGTTGGAAATTGAACTCACCTATGTGTGAGAGATTGGAGCTCATGCAACTCAGAGTGAAGGAAGGAAATGGGGGGTGAAAAATGAGAACTTTTTTGTGGTTTTGATTGACAGAGAGAACTCTTCCTTATCGAGTCAAAGAAAGCAGATTGGAAAAGCTGGCTGGGAAGTGTGAAGATTTTAGAGAGAGAAAGAAAAAAGCATAGGGGAGAGGGAGAGGGAGAGGGAGAGAGAGAGAGATTAAGGGAATATTTAGAATTTTGTAGGGAGAGAAAGAGAGAGAGAGAGAGAGAGAGAGAGAGAGTGTGTTGTGTTTTGATGAGAGAGAGATTATTGAACCCCAATGAGCACTGGTCAAACCTACCCAAAGGCCCGCTCTTCATTTTATTTTTAATTTTTTTCCTAAGTCATTAAATTAAAGTAATATGTTATTATCATCATTACAGTCTAACACACAAGCACAGGAATGTGCTTTTCCTTTTCTTTTTGTTTTTCCAACTTTGCCCCCTTCTCTCTTGCGTTTTCTTTTGTTACGTTTGGATCCAGTTTCAGACTTGTTCATGTGAAAAGACCTTAATGACCCTTTGTTCGTCAGGAATGAATAGAATTTAATTTCTTTCAAGTTTACGCACCAGAAAAAGTCCTGTGAAGCATACAATTGTAATAAAATAAAAAGTTCCGAGATCGAGTTATGCCATGTCTTAAAAAAAAAATGAATTATATTAGTGTAACATTATACTCCTTTTAAAGCACATGCTTGTAGTTTATTAGATAAGTGTATGCATTTTTTGAAATGTTTAGTCGATTAATATTTTTGTCAATAATTATAATTGTATACTTCACTTTTAAATGTAGTAATGTATTTTAAAAATAGATAAATTTCTATAGATAAATCTGTTAGTCAATTTTATGATTGGTACTTTCGTATAACTCTTGCTTTTTATACTTTTATATATATATATATATATATATATATATATATATATATATATATCGCGTGTGTATTTTTATTAACCCCTTATAACATATTCATAAGTATGAATTTTCAAATAATATGTTGATTTATTATCATGATAAATGTTGTGATTAGAAGATAGAAATTCTCTTGGTGGTTAATTTTGAAGATATTAATATATTAATTCAATAATTGTATATAAAAGCTGACTTTTTTCAATTTTTTAATTAGATAATCTCATAAATATAATATATAAGTATTATTTTCATAAAATTAGAGTAAAGAAACAACATCTTTTCAATTTAAGCTTCTTGGACTTAAACAACATTCACATATGACAAAATAATCCTAACCTTTTTTTCTAAAAAATTTAGGTGGAAGTAAACATCAGTATTTCACTATAATCAAGAAAAATCAACCGTTTTGAGAGTTTTTGAAAGGAATTATTGTTCTATCAATAAGGTTCTCACATTCTTATAGAATAAGTGCCAAATCCTAATCAACTCCGTCTACCTCCTTGGGTCCTAAGTTTTCATTCTAATTATGACTTTACAACTACTAAAACAATAATTAGGCTTACAATTATAAATAAATCTTCAAAATTTAATTCAAACTCTATGTTATGGAGCAAGGGCTCTTTTGGACATTCCGTTCTTAAAAGACACCAAAAGAAACTGAAACTCAAAAAGAAAAACCGTAATGGGTCCATGACCAGTTTGGTAGTTTCACAATACTCCACGACTTTCAACGAAGTTCACCTCGACTGAGGTGACAGCCCAGTCAAAGTTGCGAAATATTTTATTTCATTTTCTAATAATAATTAAAAAATAAATAAAACAAAAGGTGGGTATGTGTCGGTCAAAGAGAGCCATCAAGATAGGTCTTTGACTATGAATCTCTACCGTTCGATCACAAAACGTAGCACGGATCAACGGCCCCTAGAATCTAGGTGGGCCCCACATGACATCAACCAATTCGTCTTTCCACGCGCCGTGTACGCGTGCCCGTAACCTTCTGATTCATTTTAACAATAATGAAATTGGAGATGTGGGTCCCACTCAGGAAGCTCGAATGCCCAACTCAACAACTAGCCTTTTGTTGTGTCGTGTTATCAAGAAAAATGGACCAAAGTTTGACCACCTTAGAACGGAAAATAAAATAGACGGTGTGATTGTTTTACTTTTTTTTTTTTCAGTTCAGAATATTTTTTTTATATGTTTGAATAATTTTTAAAAAATAATCAGAGAATATAAAATTAGTTTTTAATTTTTTTTATAGAAACTAAAAAAAATTAATATTTTTTTAATTAAATATAAAATTTAAGTTTTATAACCAATTTTTTCAAAATCTAAAACATACGCACCCAAAATAACTTAAAAATAATGAAAAGACGAATGATTATTGTAAATAGGATTTTTTACATTTATAAAATAGTTTTTTTTATTTATATAAATAAACAATTTGAACACTAATTATAAAAAAATACACCATTTCAGGTATATTAGGCAAATTTATTAAAGGCCCAATGTTACCATTTTGGAAAGATTTCATTAGGTCCTAGTGAAATCAACACATTAATTAGTGTGAATGATTTTGTTGGGAAAAATATTTCATGTACAACAACATAACACAACAAATTTACACCACTATTATTTCCTTGCATTATTTCAATATTTTAATTGTATTGGGCCCAATCCCCTTGTTTTGTCATATTATACATTTGTTTATTATAGATTTTGACACTTTACATCGACAACAAATAATCAATGATTTTCTATGTGCAGGAGGTCAAATTATTTTAAACTAGGTGTTTGTCATCAAACTCAGAGTTCGAATGTCAACCTTTAATTTTTAATATCTTGATTTGGGGAGCAAAAACATATTCCTCTTGGATTCACCACTTAAAAGAATTGAGTATCAAACGTGTGTAGTGAAGTGAGCATAGAATGTTGACTGACAGAATGTTAAGGTGTAGAAGAATATGCAGAATGTAGAGTATTTGATCGACAAATGTAAATAAAGTGCAGAAAATGTAAAGAAAATAAAGGAAATTTAGGCCTATGAAAGCGATAAAGGGGGTTGAGAATAATTACTCAAAGGATTTTAGACTCTGTTAAGTCATTTGGGTATATTGTGAGAATGAATGTGTGAGTAAAAATTCCAACCACTTAAAAATGTACAGAAATACTATTTATAGACATCTTAGGTCTAAGATCTTGACACTTATCTTCGCTGCACCTTGGATGTTGTCCACATGTCTTTGACACACGCTTTATTTCTTTTGTCACACACTTTCATTGTCAAATGGTTACCACTTTGTCGCGTCTTCATGTAGCTTTCGTCAATAACTACTAAAACCGCTAACATCTGATCTTAACCATAATGTGACCACCATCTGTCTCCTACTAATCACTTTGGCGATCTTCTCAAGTCCTTCAAAATTTTCTATGTGATGTCTAGATCTACGTGTCCTAGATAAGTTTAGTATAACCTTAGGTCCTGGGACCCACGATGAGTGCGTTTAAGCTATAGCGGTGACAACTTGGTTTATTTGATACTACTAGCGGTTTGGTAACAACAATAGGAGGGATCGCTATGGCGATCAGGTGGTGTTGACTCGTATGGTATGATCTCTAGAGACTGTCACGGTCCTAGACCACTATAGCAATCAAGCATGTAAATAGTTGGCCCTTCTCGTCAATCGCTATAGCGGTCCATAACCTATAGCGATGACCCTGATATCAATATATGTCAAAATGGCGCAATTTCATTAAAACACTCAAACACTATATAACCTTATCCCTAGGCTCGAAAAGCTCACACTAGCCGCCAACACTTACCGCGTCTCTCTTCGCATTTCTCTTCGTTCTTCCTCTTCCTCACGCTTCCGATAAGTGATTTTCATAGATTTTGGCTAGTTTTCTTCCTCTTTTTACCAAGTTTATCAGTTAGGGCACTATGAAGCATGGTTTTCTTATAACATTCTTCCTCCTGTCATTCCAAATTTAGTTCTTAGTGATATTGTCAGTTGTTTATGGTTTCTTTCTACTTTTTGGCAGTTACATATGCTATTCCTGTCCCAAAGTCAATTTGTCATTGGAAGCACACTCCAAGCTACCAACGATGAGTGAGTTTAAGCTCATGGCCATACTTTTGGTCATTATTAGTACTTTCCTAGTGTCATACAAATTGTTCATGAAATTTCAGAATGATTTATAATAAGAAAACATGCTTTCATGAATTATGGTAATTTTAGAAATTATTGTTCTCACAATTATCATGAAACATTATTTCAAAAAGCTCATGAGACCATACTTATTGCCTATGTTTTAGAACTAATTTCTCAGTTAGAAAAATGCATGAACCCTAGTTTAGTATGATTAGCATGAATAGAAAAATATTTTTAATATTAGTTTTTGGTCAATAATTAGTAAGAAACAAAATAGTCAGTAACGATTGCAAAATCATTAATATTAGTACCAAGTGATTTGCAGAGGACTAGCTCAAACCCAGTTACAACAAGAAACCTAGTGTGGTGTCAACCTATGGGACACATTAGGTGCCCTTTCAGTTTCAGTTATCAGTTCAATGTGGTAATTTATTTAGTTCAACTCTTATTTCTCTACTACTTGTTATTGTAAATTCAATTGAAATATTATTTCCAGTATAGTTACATATTTAAAATTAAAAATATTTTGTGCTAGCTGCATGTATATCTATGTATTATTTTTGTTGTCCCATGTAGGTTGTGAGTGGAGACCCGCTCCTGAGTTTTTATTAACGCATCCCTCTCTTTTCCTTCCTTAAGATATAGCTAGGTTCAATTATACCATAAGATTCTCCTCAATAATGTTGAATCTTCATTTTAGTGAGCTTCGCTTTGGAGTGAAGCTTATTAGAGGTTCACGTTAGTTTAGCAGTGCTTCAGGAATTATATTGGCAGGATCCGAACATACATAATATTATGTTTATTTATTTTTGACTTCCAAGTTATTTTATTAATTATGTTGGTTTCGAATCCAAATTATTGTTGTTACACATCTTTACTATCAGGATTTATGTTTTGAAGATATTTTTTGGATTACGAAACTCGTTGAAATTGAGCAATTTGGATTATATATTTATTATTTTATGCATATTAGTTAGTCAAGTTACCTGAGATTTTCGTGGAGAACCAATCCCTCACAAGCCAGTCATGCTCCCAAATTGGGTCATGACAAAGTTGTATCAGAGCCAAAGGTTTCCTTACATATTACCGGAGCAAGTGTCCACAAATAACATGGTATCTATGTAAATGGAAATATGCCCATTGCATTGATGTAGTGTTATTTGAGGCTTTTAGGAAATACTCAGTCAGGTCTAGGTTCAGAAAAGTCAGTTTTTTCTTGGCACTCATGATCTGGTTGTATGTCCTGCCTCTCTAGGTGTAATTATGCCACCTATGAACCCTTCACCCCTTCTACGTCGCCGCAAAGTAGCTTATCCAATAGCAATGCTCGTCTTAGAGCTTTTGAGTAGATGGTAGCGAATCTGATAGATGTTATGACCAAATAGCTTAAGACAACCTCGGAGTCACCTCTAGTCCAAGAAACCAACAACTCTGCCCTGGAACGTTTTAAGAAGATGAACCGTCCCCCTTCAATGGGCGTTTGATGACTGAGTATCCCCAAAAATTTCTTAGGCAAGTGGAAAAGACGTTGGCATCATCCATGTTTTTTAATGAGAACAGGTGAGTTGGCTGGCTTCTAGGTAGGAAGCTGATAAGGGGCATTTATGCCATTTATCTTACTACCAAACCTTAGCTTTTTCCATGAGTTTTATTGTGTAATTGATGTAATTAATTAGGATTTTGATTTATTCTTCATTGTGTAATTTTGGAAGAATTATTGGCTTTTGCATTGATTCTAAAATAAATTGTAATTACACCCTATTCCGTTTGACTTGTCTCTTTGAGTATGGTTTTGTGCACATGAGCTTTGGATTAAGTGCAAAGTGTCAAGAACAAGGGTAGAGACTCTCTAGAAAGAGCTGGAGCAAAAAGGAATAAAAGGTAGAAGCTCATGTTCGTGAGCAAGGAGTGCTCATTTAGCGCTACCGCTCGAGAGAAACTTTCACTAATTTTTTAGACTCAACGTTCTATTAGCGCTGCGCTCGTGTGATCACGGGACATTAGTTTAGTGATTTGTTTTTGGACCCACTTTGACCCTTTTTAGAGAGCAATATATATATAGGAATGTTACAAACTTTTACCCTAGCCTTTTACTCACTTTTAAGCGCCACTTTTAGTTAGTATTATTCTCTCTACATCTTTCTCTTCTTCTCTCTTATCTCTCTTAGAGATTCCATTGGGAAATGTGCTTTGTCTTGGATATTGTGACAATGATTATTGCTATTATTTTCAGGTTCTCTTATCTTCATTGTTGTAATCCTCTAGAAATGGAGTAGATTTCTTTACTAGTGTAAAGGTTTCCGAATGGATTGGGATAATGTTTGAGATCCCTTTTTAATATTAAATGCATTGGTTTTCTTAATATTCTGTAGTTTTTATTCCTGTAATTATTGTGGTGATTGCTATAATCTTTATTGGGATAACTAAATTGGCGATCGTTATTTAGGGAAACCCTTTGGGTATAAATTGATAGATCTATTGGTTTATATTTGAGGGAGAATATTATAATTAACTTTCCAATTGTTAAGCTATAACAATTGGTTCATTAAATTAAAGTGATTTTTAAATAAATTGACATCTCGTTTATTGTATTGATCAAATTCTAGAGGTCGATCGATCCTTAGTAGAATTGCCTATAATTTATTACTAATAGCCACCAACAAGTTTAATATTTGGTCAATGATAATTAATTTCTAATCCTAAGAATATCTTGCACTAGTGCCTTCTTCACTGTTGCTATTATCCTGTTGCTATCATCTTTTAATTTTAATTGCTATAATTTCATTCGTCAAAACCCCCAAATTTCCAACTAAGTACTGAAACCTTATTGAGAGACGACCTAGGTTGTGCCCTTTATTATATTTTTTGTGTAACTTAACACTTTATAAATTTTAATTTGTTTGTGAGTCGCAAGCTCGCATCAAATTTTGGTGTCGTTTGGGAAGACATTAAAACTTAATTGTTTAATTTTTCTATTTTTATTTTATTCCTATTTTTATTTTATTTTATTTTTCTTTATTTGTTCTTTATTTCTTGCTATTATTCTATTCTGCAAAATAAATAAATAAATAAATAAATAAAATATTTTTTGTTCCCTTATATGAGGCGTTCCCTGTCTATTGGAAATTTGATACCTCTTGATTCTGAAATTGAGAAAACTTTGAGAAAAATTAGACAGGCAAAGTGTCAACAAGTAGAACCATCTGAGTGTTTTGATCCTCTGTTTAGTGTTTCAAGTAATCCAGGTGACATGGGAGATAGGAAGGACACTTAGGGAACTCACCTCTTGATTTCACCCACCCTTGGCCATTACATAACCCAGGCTAGACAATGATTTTGAGCTTAAAGGGTATATGGTACATGCTTTACCTAAATTTCATGGGCTGTCCTAGAGAACCCCATCAGCATTTGAAGAAGCTTCATATGGTGTGTTCTGTATGAGACCTAATGGGGTAGAGGCGGATATGTTAACTAAAGCATTCCCCTTTCCCTTGAGGGTGGCAAAAAATTGGTTCTTCAACTTTCCTAATAGGGTTGTAAATAACTAGATTGGAATGAGGCTTTTCTTGGAGAGGTATTTTTCTCTCTCTAGAGTGGCTTCTATCATAAAAGAGATCTCTGGAATCTGCCGTTAGATGAGACTCTCCATAAGTACTAGGAATATTTCAAGCTCCTCTGGATCAGCTGCCCCAACCATCAAATTCCAGAGTAACTCCTCCTCCAATACCTTTATGAAGGTCTTGTACCTCCTGATAAGTGCATGATTGATGCTGAAGTGGAAGGGCACTCTTGGATAAGACACTAGAAGAAGTCCATGTTTTGATTGAGAATATGGCTGCCAATTTTCAGCAATTTGGTTCCAAGGTAGTCACAACTACTAAAGGCCTTCATGAAGTGAGCTAGTTAGAGAATCCATTATTGACCCAGTTTTTATAGCAACTTTCTGGCCTTATGTAGCAATTAATGGTGAGCTAGGCAGCAACTCCAATGGTTCCTAAGGTCTGTGGCATATGTACTTCAAATGACCATTACACTGATATATGCCCAGCATTGCAAGATAACTTAACCATTAGGGTAACACATATCCCTTCAAAAGTCAACCTCGAAATCAGGCAAACCAGTTTCATTTTGGAACACATATAACTCCAGCTAGAAGAATCACCCCAATTTAAATTGGGGAAATAATCTCAACAATAGGGCCAACCTTCACGCAAAAGTACCTGGTATCTCATCAAAGGCAACCGGCCCTTCCGCACCTCCATCCTCAAATCCCACTATGACTAAGATGATGAAGATGATGACAGAGCAAATGCAGGAAATTAGAAAAGAAAATAGCCACCTGAGAGAGGTGACTCAAATGAAGTAAAACTAGAGTTAACAAGGCTAGTCTCCCAGTTACCTTCTCAAACCATACCTAATCCAAGGGGAAATGTCTGTGCAATCACCTTAAGGTCTGGGACAAAAATTCCAGAGGTAACAAGGCCTGTAGATGAAGAAAGACAAGAAAAAAATAGGCAAGAAAAGGTCTTTGTTGAGCGCCATAGCGCTTACAAAGCGCCGCGCTAAGGAGTATGATGATGTTTCTGTTGGTGATTTGGAGATAGAAAACCCTCGGGTGAGCGCCAAGCGCTCAAGGAGCACTTCCGTGATCAGTCGAGGAAGAGCATAGAACTAAAGAGCCTTCTATTGAGCGTCGCAACTTAACAGAACCAAAAAAGGTTCCAAAATTCTCTCCCCACTCCATTACCACAAAGGATCCAACCTAAAAAATCAGCTACAACATAATTGGATTCTGAAACTTGGGAAACCTTTAAAAAAGTGAAGTGAATATTCCTCTATTGGATGGTATCAAGCAAATTCCTAAATATGTAAAATTCTTGAAAGATCTGTGCACCAATAGGAGGAAAATAAAGGGCGGAGGAGGGAGGATAAGATGACTATAAAGTAAATGCTTCCTCCATAATCAAACCAAGTAACCTACCAACCAAGTGTAAAGACCCGGGTACATTCTATGTTCCTTGTACTATTAGGAACTCGCATATTACAAGAGCCCTAGCTGACCTTGGAGCTAGCATTAATGTTATGCCTAAGTCTTTCTACTAGTCCTTGAACTTTGGAGAGCTTAAGCTAACTAGGTTGTAAATTTAGCTTGCCAACCGCAGCATTACTTAGCCAGAGGGAGTATTAGAAGATGTTCTGGTATAGGTAAATGATTTAATATTCCCTGTTGATTTTTATGTGGTTGCAATGGAAAATGACACTAATGCCAGTTAGCATACATTAATCTTGGGTAGACCATTTTTTAAACTGTTAGAACCTTGATTGATGTTCATGCTGACACATTATCCATGGAGTGTGGGGATATGAAGATTTAATTTTTTTATGATACTATGAAATTCCCCCATGAGGAATACTCTGTGTTTGACATTGATGTCATTGACTCTTTAGTTGATGATGCTTGTGGTAATTTGCTTTGTAAGGATCCAGATCCCTCTTCTCCACTTTTTCTACTTCCATGGGATATGATGCACTTATTGTTTTAGAATGTCCCAAATTTTCAATACAGGTACACCATCCAAGCAGCGGCCATCAGTTTTCCTGCTCTATGACCAATCTATGTTGGGTAAGAAGCCCTATGAGGGGCAGTGGATCCTCCTGCATGAGCTCTAGGCAAAAATAATTACTAGAAGACCAAAGTCTAGATGGAAATGACCATTCTTGGTCACCATGCGCATCCTGATGGTGCCATTGAGTTGGAGAATTCCAAGATGATTCATTGTGACATTGATAGCCAGGTTGCTGCACCTCTATGAGACCCCAGAGATCTAAGGGCTCAGATGGCATATATATGGGTTGAAGCTGCACACCCTCCATGAGGGTGTTAACCGTCCAACTTAAGGACGTTAAATCAAAGTGCTGGGTTGGAGATAATTCATCGTGAGGTTTTTCTTTACCTTTCTCTTTTATTTTTCTATATTTTTTTTTTATCATTTTTAGTTTTAATTCTTGTATCATGTTTATTTTTGTTTGTGTTCTACATCATTCCTTTGGCACCTTAGAGATCACATGCATAGACTAACACCACATGCACTATATTGACATACTTGGCATTGATTTTATTTTATATTGCATGCTTGGTGGATTTACTGTGTTATTGGACTGGCTACATATACTTTTACCTGTGAGATTTTGAGCCTCTTGATTGGACTATCATGTGCCATGCTTATTTGTTCATGTGTGTTTCCCTATTTAAATTTGCATTCTAGAACTTGCTTAGGGTCTTGTTTGAAAATATATTTTTCGTGTGCATGCTTGAATATGATTGAGGCACTTTTCTTATTTTTAGCCACTTAAGCATACAGCCAACCTTTGCATGTTACCATTATTTTAGCCCCTTTGAGCCTTATTGCCCATTCTTTTATTTTAGCACATCCTTAGCCAAAAGTGAAAAACCATGAAATATCCCAACCTTTTAGGCTTAAGAGAGCATTTGTGCTTTTCTTATATGTATTTGAGCATAAGTGCGGGGGAGAGCATAAGGACATGCCTCAATTTAAGTGTGGGGAGGAACAATATGTAAACAAATTCAGCAAGTGGCACACATACAAAAAAAAAAAAAAAGAAATTAGGATGAAAGGTTGATATAAAAAAAAATCTGAAAAAATTTGGTAGAAAGTGTGCCACATTACAAAAGAAAGGCCTGTAATTATGTTAATTTAGACAAAGTGTACCCTTAGGCACTTGTGCTCTTGGAGAATGCATTTGCTCTCCTTTGACTAGAAGTCTAGCTCACTGGCCTATATAATTATCCACTTTCATCTAAGCCCTATTACAACCAAATGTAAGTCCTCTTGATTCAGTATGCATATGTATATGACAAAATGGAGAATGAGACCCGTAGCAAGCTTATGGTAATGTATTTTTATTTGAGGTGATTGGGTGTACATCATAACTCAAAATACTTGAGTGAATGAGTGACAAACATGACCTTAGGAGGATTTTTGTACTTGATCCACACATCATATGTGAATTTTGCTCTGTGTGCTATGTTTTTGTTCATGCCTTGCTTGTTGTAATTTTCTTAATTAATGGTGTGAAAGCTTATTGTTATACCTCTAAGTTCATTGGATTTGTGTATTGTCATTTAGTTTCATGCGTCATGCATTTTAGGTTAGGAGTCTAGTGTAGTTCTTGTATACTACTTTTCATCCATGCCTTGGTTTGATCTTAATTTCACATGAGGACATGTAAAACCTTAAGTGTGGGGGAGTTTGATAAAGGGCATTTATGCCACTTATCTTACTATCAAACCTTAGCTTTTTGCATGAGTTTTATTGTGTAATTGATGTAATTAATTAGGATTTTGATTTATTCTTCATTGTGTAATTTTGGAAGAATTATTGGCTCTTGCATTGATTTTAGAATAAATTGTAATTACACCCTGTTGAGTTTGACTTGTCTCTTTAAGTATGATTTTGTGCACAGGAGCTTTGGATCCAGTGCAAAGTGTCAAGAATAAGGCTGGAGATTCTCTGGAAGGAGCTGGAAGCAAAAAGGAATAAAAGTCGTAGAAGCTCATGTGCGGGTGAGCGTTGCAGCTCATTTATCGCTAACGCTCGGAGAGACTTCCACTAATTTTGAGACTCAACATTCTGTTGAGACCTAGTGCTCATTTAACGTCCAGTGCTAGTGAGATCATGGGGCATCAGTTTAGTGATATGTTTTTGGGCCCACTTTGGCCTATTTTTAGAGAGCAATATATATAAGAATGTTACAGACTTTTACCCTAGCCTTTTACTCACTTTTAGGCAGCCACTTTTGGTTGCTATTGTTCTTTCTCTACATATTTCTCTTCTTCTCTCTTTCTCTCTTAGGGATTCCATTGGGAAGGTGCCCAAAGTTCAATCAGTCTTCTACACCCAAGCCTAGGGCACAGGGACTTTTCATCATGATTTAGTTTGTCTATCCTTAGTTGGCTTTGATGTAATCTTAGGATGGGATTGGATTTCCTGCTAACCAAGTGCTACTAAATTTTTCAAATACGTCATTAGTGTTTCTTTCTAAACCATCCTTACCCAACTCCTTTGAACTTGATAGAAAGATACAGCTATACTTGAACTCCATAATCATGGGAGATAGTTGGAATGAAAAGTGAGGATATGTTTTCCTAATGGCAAGTAAGGAGGAAGCAGAGCAAGCTCTAGAGGAGATTCTTGTGGTAAAGGGATTCCTAGATGTATTCCTTGATGACATACCTAAATTTCCCCCACAAAGGGAGATTGAGTTTTCTATAGATTTGGTTATGGGAACAAGACCCATATTTATAGCTCCTTATAGGATGCCACCGACCGAGCTAATGGAATTGAAAAAGCAATTAGAGGAACTACTAGAGAAGAAATTCGATTGGTCCAATGCTTTGTCATGGGGAACTCTAGTAAGTTTGTCAAGAATAAAGATGGAAGCATGCAATTATGTGTGGGCTACAGACAACTTAACAAAGTGACTATCAACAATATATACCCTTTGCCTAGAATAGATGATCTCATGGACCAATTAAAAGGAGCTTAGGTGTTTTTCAAGATAGACATGTGATCGGGATACCACCAGATTCGCGTTAAGGAGAAAGATGTACCAAGAACGTCTTTAGGACTAGATATGGGCACTACGAGTTCAATGTGATGTCGTTTAGGCTAACCAATTCATTGGCAGTGTTTATGAGTTATATGAATAGGATTTTTAGATCATACTTGGATATGTTCATGGTAGTGTTCATCAACAACATTCTCATTTACTCTATAACTGAAGAGGCACGAGAACACTTATGAGTGGTGTTGGAGGTGTTGAGAAGTGAGAAACTTCACACAAAGTTGTTCAAGTATGAATTTAGGACAAAGGAAGTTAAGTTCTTGGGTCATGTTGTATCACATAGAGGGATAACAGGTAGACCGAGCAAGATTGAAGCGGTGTAACAATGGGAAACCCTACCACTATGATAGAGATTAGGAGTTTTCTAGGATTAGCCAGTTACTCCGAAGATTCATTAGAGTATTTTCCCAAATCGCTTTACTCCTCACCAAGTTAACAAGGAAGAATTCAATTTTTATATAGAGTCTGAAATGTGAAAAAAGTTTCCAAGAGTTGAAGAAGAAGCTAACCACTACCCTTGTCCTAATCCTACCTGACCCAAAGGAGAAATTTGAGGTTTATTATGATGCATTGAGAAGATGATTAGGATGTGTTTTAATGCAACATAGGAATGTAGTAGACTATGCCTCTAGATAGCTCAAACCCCACGATGTTAATTACCTAACCCATGATTCAGAGTTAGTGGCTATTGTTTTTGTCTTAAAAATCTGGAGACATAATCTTTATGGTGTAAGGTTTGAAGTGTTTTCCATCATAAAAGTCTAAAATACCTCATCGACCAAAAGGAACTCAATATGAGACAAAGGCGTTGGATGGAGTTTTTGAAGACTATCACTTTGGGTTGAACTACCATTGGGAAAAAGTAAATAGGGTAGTAGACGCTTTGAGTTGTAAGTCTTTGTATGCCATTTAGCTCATGGTCAAAGAAAGTACGCTGATAGAAGACTTTAGGAACCTCTACTCAAGATATGAAGGGACTACGAGTCAAATTCAGTTGAGTTAACTAAGCATAACCAGGAGGTTCAAGGATAAAATAATTTAAGCCCAAAGAGGAAACAAGGATTTCCTTAGAACCTTAAGCATTTTAGAAGTAGGAAAAATGAAAACTTTTATTCAAGATAAGGCAGGAGTGTGGAGGTATCAAAGGAGAATTTGTGTACCCGCAAAGGAAGGATTGAGAGCTAACATTTTGGGAAAAGCCCACAAAAGCTAATTTAACATATGCCCAGGATGACCAAGATGTAACATGACCTAAAAAGGATGTTCTGGTGGCCAAAAGTGAAAGAAGATGTGGCAAATATAGTGAGAAAGTATTTGGTGTGCCAAAGAGAGAACATCAAAAGTTCTCAGGAATGTTGCAACCTCTTGAAATCCCTGAATGGAAATGGGAAGGACTATCCAAGGATTTCGTGATGGAATTGCCAAGAACCCCTACCGGACATCACTCCATATGGGTAATCGTTGATAGATTGACCAAATCTGCTCACTTTTTGACCATCTGAGCAAACTAACCCTTGGAAAATTTAGCTCAACTATACATCCAATAGATAGTAAGGCTCCTTGGAGTACCCAAAGTTGTTGTCTAGATAGGGATCCAAGGTTTACCTTGAGATTTTGGGGAGCCTTCAAAAGGGGTTTGATTCAAGATTATGTCTAAGCACTGCCTATCACCCTCAAACTGATGGACAATCAAAAGAACAATTCAAACCCTTAAGGATATGTTAAGAGCGTGTGCCTTGGACTAGTTGAAAAGTTGGTATAAGCACCTCGCATTAATTGAGTTTGCATACAATAACAGTTCCTAACACCCTAATATTTAACCCCAATACGCCTAAGGACGTATCAAGACTAACTATTAGTTATTACTTCTCTTTAAATTCATTTACAAAATACTTTGCGGAAAATACAGGTAAATTTTTTTTTTTGAAATGATTCATATAAAACAAAGTGCAAGCCTTTGCGCATAACATATACAACATGAAGCGGAAGAATAAATAAAATATATAGAACATAAGCATTAAAGAACACATCCATCATAAACATCATTCCTCATCACATTAGATAACATAGTTTAGTACATCACAACAGAAATATAAAGTCTTACCCATACTAGTGGGAGAGCTTGCAGTACAATAACATAAAAAAAAAAATAAGAAACATGAAGACAAATACATGGATCGACCTCAAAAGATACTCCCAAGCTAAGACTCTCCTCCAACACCTACGGACGACGCGAATCCTCGCAGAGATATGTAGCCTACGAACCGAAACTCCTCGGATGTGGCCCATCGAAGAGGAGACGTGGGCTTGCGGATCGACGGAGCGACGTGACCACCTCGGTGAGGGCATCTCTGGGTCATGTACATGCCTCACCGGCCTCGGCTGGAGACTGTATCCTCACTACCCCTAACAGGCCAAATGCAGAAAGGGCGGAATCCTTCGATACGAATCGAGGAGTCCTCGATAGGTCTCTCCGCAACGGCGTATGAGGGATATGATCTCCGGATGATCATGCGCGCTGAGGACGAGGGTCGGGCCGGCGTTCTGCTCGTCACGGGGTCACATCCTCTCAAAAATCATATCGTCGTCGAAGGGTGAGTCGGTCGGAGCGATAGCTGGAGACGGGGAAAGCAAAAGGACGTCCCACGTATGCAAAAATGCGCACCTCGCAATGACCCTTGAAGTGGTAGGACTGATGCTCGGGTCATAATGCACCTCCCATGTAGGCGGGTCAACAAAAATCACGAACGACGCCATCGATATCTGAAGACGTAACGGAAAGGAATAGAGAGAGGGTGAGAATTCTTGCTAAAGAATCTCAGGAGGGAAATCCTCTATCCTAGTGTCATCATTTACGTCCCAGGAACCTTGGGTTTATTATGAAAAGGTTAAGCATGCATAGGTTCATTATGAGGTTTTCGCAAAGGTAATTATCCAAGGTCCATGTCTTTTATAATGATTCTTAATGTGTGTATGCAACATAATATTTCATGGATGCATGGTAGTACTTTAGGTAAATCAAACAATTATCAATCAATATATAAGTGGCATGTGACTTTTTCTTTTGAACATCTTTCCTTTTCTCATACTTGTGACACCAATCATAATAGTAACCGCACCCTTAAATTAGGCTATGAGTTCATACCTTAACTAGTCGTCACTAGTTCTTACTTATCCTCTTGATAAGCGAATCATAAACATATTCATCATAATCATCATAATCCCGACTCTCAAGTACGGGTAGGGGGCCTAAGGATCACCCATCATGGGACTTTTTCCTTCTTCGAAACGCATCGACTGGTTAACACCAGCGACTTTGTCCGCTTTGGCAGGCTAATGTCTATGCCCTCACGGTTTTACCTTCTCCTACCTAGCAGGAGAAGTACATCTCGGTGTGTCACTTTAAACATCATATACTTTTTCTTCTTCAAAACGCATTGACGGTTAAGACCATCAACTTTGTCCGCTTTGGAGGCTAATGCCTATGCCCTCACGGTTTTACCTTCTCCTCAGGAGTAGGAGAAGTACGTCTCAGCATATCATTGTTAAACATAATTTTTCTCAAAAACTTTCTTATATCCCTCAATTTGACGGAAATTCGCGGCATAACAGTTACTCTCCGAATTTCCTCAAATTTGAGTCATGCCACATAATCTCAGTCACATGCATCATTTTCATGGAACTTTCTCATTGCAATACTTTCTAGTTCACATGAGCATATTTCTCAATTTCATTCATATTTTCGAAACATTATGCATCTCAAACACGACATTTCATCATATCACCATATCAAATTTGGCACATAAAGTTTCATGCTCAAGGAACTAACATAATCACATCATCATAAGTGTGCACGAGGTTCATCATCATAAACATACTCTCTCGTCCACCTATCTCATAGTATCTTATGCTTTGACCCTTACGGGCTTTAAACTTGTATTTGCATCTTTATTACCCTCAAGGGGTTAACACTTAGACTTTTCTCTAAGATTTGAACTCGCCAAAATTCCAATCAGCACTTATCATATAAGGGAGAAAATATCATGTGCTTACGGGCTCTAAAATCTTCATTCGTGACCCTTTTGAAGATCCATCTTCGCCTAAGGCTCCACAATTAATTCCTAGATCAATTATGAGGGAATCCTAGGCATGTTCTCTAAGTTATAAACCACTTTGAATATCTTATCATTGTCTTAAACTTAGAAATCAACACCTAATTATTTATGAAGGGATCTTGTACATGTCTTACTAATTATGAATCATTTATCCTTGAATTAATCATGCTAGAACAGATTTGCATATCTTGCATTAAGGTGTTCTAGAATTCTCATCTCTAATCCCTTTTAATTATTTATTCTTTTCTAACTTTTCTAAATCGATCCTTGCTTCACTCAACATAACTTTTACACATTTAACACCTTAGAACAGCATTTATAGGAGCCAAACATAGAACCGAAATCATGAACCCATAAAATCACATAATCTCTTGGGTTAAAAGGCATATAAGTTACTAGTTTTATCTTGGGACATTTTTAGAAAACAAAAGGTGTTCTGGTAATCAATTACATGTTCCTAGTAATCAATTACCAGGAGCTCAATTCATTCTGGGTTTCAAAACAAGGGTAATCGATTACATACAATGGTAATCGATTACTTAGGGTTAAATCTATTTCCGAAAAATAAAGAAATAATAGTAATCAATTACACTATCAGGTAATCGATTACAGGGTTTCCAGAAGGTTCTGGGCATGAAAAGTCGTGGTAATCGATTACACTACCTCTGGTAATCGATTACCAAAACCAAAAGTCCTTCGAAAACCCTTCTGGTAATCGATTACATGGATGGTAATCGATTACCAGAACCTTCAAAATTTGAGAAAACATGATTTTTGACACATTCCACACTATTTAAACATCTTGAGACCTCACAAAACAGTTTTCCAACATTCTTTTGAAATTATTCATGTATTTACAAGATCAAACCATTATTAAGCCATACCAAAACTCATGCATTTCTTTTTTATCTGGAGTTTCCTTTTTAGGATACTTAGGGCAAGTCTTTGAGCTCTAGAGTATTTAGGTGATGACAAAATCTTAAACATGCCATGCACTTTATTTTACTCTTCATTAGAAAGTAAAGTGAGAGCATAAAATAAATATGAGATGCAACTTCATTATTATCTTTAAGGATTAAGTGATGACTTGAAATATAAACATGAAATGCAAGCTTGGGAATTTAAATATGGTAATGCAAGTTCATTCATTTACTCTTGTGAAATTAGTGATAGCATCAAAATAAACATGAGATGTAAGACATAAATTTAAACATGAATGCATCTTGTTTTTATCTTAGCTAGAGCTCTTGCAAGACTTTTAGAGGAACATAAACCTCAACCCATTATGTATCATAAGGCGAGCTTTAGAGTTTTTAGCACCTAGACTTCAAGAGAAATCTTAAGGTTTGAACTCATCATCAAGCTTAAGGAAATGGACCCAAAGTTCATCACTTTGTCTAAATAAAACTACAAGAACTAAGTCATATTCTTTATTTTATTGCTCATGGGCTTCAATCTAGAGTAAAACTCTTAGAACGACCGACCAACTTTAAGGTTGGCAAGGGTAAGCTTAGAGCTCTTTGAAATCATAAGATTAATTTTCTTAACAAAACTTTTGTGATCTACTAGACATATTTTACAAACTTTGTTCAAATCCAAAGAAGAAAAACTGAAATCCTTAAGGGAAAGAGGAAGAGGAAAACCGAAACTTAAGCCAAGAAAAGAAAGGAAATCCAAGCATGTATGGTCCAAGACCAAGTTGTTTCAAGCTTTAGAGGTTTCTCACATGACAACAACAAGTCATTATCTTGAAACCTCATCATCAAGCTCATATTCTTTTTATAAAAAGGCCTCTTGGCCGAAAAAAAAGAGGAATGGGAAAAGAGTTTGAAACCAAGAAAAAAACTAGAACTTTCTTGAAGAACACAAACAAAATCATCAAAACTTAACCCCTACCTTAAGAAGTCTTGAAGAGATGTAAGAAAGCTTTGTTTTCTTGATGGAAGGAGAAGGAAATCCTCTTGGAGTCTTGAGGAAGAAATCAGCCAAGTTGAGGGAATTTGAGAGGAAATGAGAGAAAGTGTAAGAATGCTTAAACTTGGCAAATGATCCAAAGAGCAACCAAGTCTTCAAAGGCTTGGTATTTATAGAAAAAATGAGACATGTTGGCTGATTTGGGAGGGAATGGCTGATGGTTTTCAAGGTCAAGGGAGGAGGAAAATATCTCTTACAAAAGCATGGGCTTAGGCATGACAAGCATGGTTGGAAGGGCAAGGTATGGCCTAAGGTATGGGCTTAGAGTGCAACAAAAATCAACATGTGGCACCATTTTAGGGGGATTTTCGGCCACCTCATCAGCCAAGGGGAAGGGATTTTTGTTCATGTAATTGTGGTTTAAGGATGTGTTTAAGTGTTTCTTTGATTAAGGTTTTGGTTAGGAGTTTGTAAGCAAGTGTTTAGGTGAGAAAATGATTAATTAAGGTGGTTCAAGACTTGATTAGGAGGGTAACCTTATTAGATTAGTAATTTAAAATAATTCTTTTGGTCAAATGAGGTATGACTCAATTCCTTAATTTAAGGAATTGGAGAGAGAAAACACTATTCAAGATTCCATGACTAGGAATCTTGAATTAAAGAATGCAATTAGAGTTTATCTAAGCAATCTTAGGTTCTAATTAACCTTAATAAATTATTTTGACTCTAGATTAATTATCGAAATAAATTAATCTTCGATTAGAGCCTAATATTGCTTAGGTTTGCTTAATTGCGTCATTAGGCTTACTGTACACTGTCCTAGGGGCAAAATGGTAATTTTGTGCTAAACTGTCCTGACCTTCCTGCTTAACTAAACATCAAACATTGCTCATAAACATCATTCTAAACTTCCTGGAAAAGTTCCGGGCTCAAACGACACCTTTTACCCGTGTAGACACGGAGGGGTATTTTGGTCATTTTGAGCCGAAAGTTTAGAAATGAGATTTTCACCTCGAAAATCATTCATAAGAACGTAATCCCCTTTAAACATCGAGTTGACCCATTCGAGGTTGGGGCAACTGCCCTTTAATTTTAAAAATGATCTAGGGCATTTCGGTCATTTGCACTCTCAGCAGAAATCGGGCGTTACAGTTACCACACTAGCCTTGGGATGGCACTTGATGAGGCCTTATATGGCAGAATGTCAATCACCACTTTGTTGTTATTGCCTGGGCGAGAGAGTATTGGGCCCTGATTTGGTAAAGGAGATAACAGAACAAATAAGGAGTATTAGGGAAAAGATCCTCACTGGTCAAAGTAGAAAAGCTATGCTATTAAAAGAAGGAAGCCTCTTGAATTTAAGGAATGGGAATGCATATTCTAGTGAATTGCTCCTACAATATATATAGGCTGTGCAACAAAAGTAAAAAAGTTAAGCCCTAGATTTTTAGGACCCTTTCCAATCCTCAAAAGATAGGTCCCGCCTACTAAATTTTATTACCTCCAAATTTGTCCAACCTACATAATGTCTTTCATGTGTCCCAATTTGAGGACAACATTTTTAATAAGGAAGGGAGAAATGTAACGTCCCAAAATTCATAACTAGAAAGATTAACTCAAAGCATTGAGAAATCATAACTTCAACAAAAAATGTGAATTTATTCTTGCAAAAGAGAAGTCAATCAAAAGTCAATTGTTGACCAATGTCAACAAAAGCCAACACGAAAAAAATCAAACGTCAATGGTCAACCCTAAGGTCAAAGGGTCAGCATGGAAGTCAAAGGTCTCAAAGGAGTAATAAGAAAGTCAACAAGTCAAAGTATAAGTCTTAATTAAATTAAAAGTCAACAAAATTTAAATGATAATTATTTAATAGTCCTAATCATAGATTAAGGCTCTAATGAGTAATTAGACTAATTAATGAGCATAGGATTCCAATTAGATGAAAAGAATATATGATGCGACTGTCATGACTCACAAACAAATTAAAATTTATAAAGCGCCAAGTTGCACAAAAAATGTAATAAAGGGCACAACTCAGGTCATCTCAAGGAAGTGTTACTAGCTGATTAGAAATTTGGAGGTTTTGAAATTGTTGTGATAATAAAAATTAATAGATAAATTTATATAAGAAGAATTACCGCACATGGAGTTCTTTAGGTTAAGAGTTATTCAATCATTGATTCACAAGATAAATTTATGGTGATGGTTACTTTCATTAATTATATTTTCACACAACAATGATGCAAGTCTACTTAATGGTCACACAATCGCACTCATACTAGGGGTTTGACTAACACATGCACTAGTAATCCATAATCATGGTTTTATGAGCCTATGCCATTTAAATTACCAATTACAGGAACCTAATCTCCCAATGGAGTTAATTCTAATTCCTTATGAAATGGATGTAATTTAATCAATTAACCAAATACCCTAATGAAATCCTAATTATGCATACAGCTCACAACGTGAATAAACACATAATCAGGCTGCTCTAAAAACATAATTGTAATAATTCATACAATTAATATTAAAGAGAGATAACAAAGGGAAAGAAAAACCAACTAAGAATTGCAATTAAAATAAGAATCTCAAGAACAATCTCAATCTTTAGTTATCCTTACACAAGGTAAAAATATTACTCCTTCATAGGTGGAGTATCACAGTCAATGTTAAGGAAAAGTGCAATTGCAATCCCAAACGAAGGCCAAAACAAGGATTGGAAGATCTCAAAATCTAGAGAGATGAAGAGAGAGAAAGCAGAGAAATTAGAGAGAGTAAAGGTGGCCCTAAAACGAGTGTGAAAGATCTCCTTTAACCTAGACTAAGTATGTATGTATAATACATCATCACAGTGTAAAAAAGGGCCCCAAAATAATAAAAAAATGTTGTTTTACAAATTGGTCTTGTATAGGCACCACCCTATACTCTTTAAATCCCATTTTGAGCCCCAAAACGTTTGAATTAGTGTAACGCTCTGGCTCGAAGGAAGGAGTAATCACGGTGCAAGAAGGCACGGACAAGAAATGACTCCTGGCAAGCTTCTAAGCAGAGGGGTACATGAATGAACAAATTGCATACCAAAATGAGAGGATCTGAGACTGTGTAGGTATGAGACTATACAGTTGAGGATGACTAATATGAATTGATTGGTATTACCTATACTAAAAAGATGCATCTTCTTTCGGTAGCCCATTATTAAAGAACTCTACAATTAAGCGTGCCTGACTTGGAGAAATTTTGGGATGGGTGGCCTCCTGGGAAGTTTTTCCAAGGAGCGTGTAGTAAGGACAAAGCATGCTCAGAAGATCTGTGTTGATTTATGGGGATAGTCATCAATCCATAAAGAAGCATGTGATGTTACAAATGATATCAGAGTCAGGTTTCGATCCTAGGACTTGTGGGGTATGGGCCCACTAGTTCGATCAACCCTCATATTTTTTGCCAACTTGTAAAGGAAAACACTCACACAAGTTTCTGCAAGACAACTTACACTAGACCTAATTTAACTACAAGATAACACCAAGTTTTACATCAAAATAAAAAGCACAAGATTCTCATTCTTTTTCTGCATGGCCAAAACAATTCAGTCTCTATTTATGGTGGGAAGAGTCTAATTTGAAGCCTTCTTAAATATGTAGATGAAAGGTTGATAGGTGTTACTTTGTGACAAGTTGTCATTAGTCATCCTTAGGCATGAAAACTAGCTATAGGTTAGTGTTTTTGTAGCATAAAAACCAACTAGCAAACCCAACCAAGTGGCCAACTAAATGAATTAAGTGAAAGATTAAAATTCTCCAAACATGCCCTAATATCTCATGGCCAAATAGGCCTATATAAAGGGCCGTGTTGGCTTCATTTTGTTCTTTGCTATCTTCTAGTCATTCTTAAGCCTCAAGCCTTCTACTCTCTTGTGTTTTTCTCTTAAACCTCTTTCTTATACACTAATATCTCCAGCTGTAAGTCCTTATTCTGACCTACAAAGGTTGTTACTCTTAACCTTTGTAAACTTACTCCAACATACATACTAGCTTCCATTGCAAACAAGACACTCAAGCTTAGACTAGCAGCAAGGATTTCTTTTCTACCTTTCTTTTTTTTCTTATTTGTTCGAGAACATATCAAGGGTTGAAGGACTTATATATCACCTTTACATTGCTTGGTAGGTGGTTTTTATCTTGACGATGTGAAGGTTTTAAGTTTTTAGTTCATTCTAGGTCTAAAAGCTTAAAGTTTGCACATCTACCTCCTCTAAATGTTTTGTTATTTTCTTCCATGATGAACATGCTCTAAGATATGTTTTAGTATATTCAATGTCTCTGTATTGATGTATATATCTACTGACCATGTTGGAAATGATGAGAATCTATGACTTTAGTTGAAAAGAAACAAAATACACACACACACACACACAGTGCCGAAAATGGTTCTGACTGAGTTAGGTGCACAAAAACGTGTGACAATTGCAAACTGTGTTATTTTAGCCTCTGAAAAAATTATTCTTGAAAGTAAGGATCATTCTCTAAAAAGAATCACCTAAATTCGAGTTTTCTACCCTAAGATTTAATTTTTCAAAGTTCAACCTTTTTATTGAAGATGTTGTCTTACCTCTTAACACTCAACTGAGCTTTTCTTTTTCTACAAATATGGAAAACATGTTTAATTGATTTTTTTTGGAATTTTAAGACCTTAAGGAACACAAACATATAAAATACATTCACTGAAAATACCCACATTGTTCTAGAATCACAAAAAAAGTCACAGTTTAAGTTTCTAGACATTGTTGGAATAAAGTGACTTTGTAAAGGTATAAAAGTAATTTAACTTGGAATCTTTATACAAAATTCATGTTTAGAGAAAGATAAATGAGTTAGGATTCTGAGCATACCTTTATTTTCTTGAAAGAGTAAGTATAATGAGATAAGTTAATTTTTCATGTTGACATGCCAGGAATTGGAAATAAGCTAAAACTCTAATAAGCAAAAATAGCACTTTTTGAGGGCAAATCTATAATTTATCATTTTCATGAGGACTAAAAGTTAATTACTAAAACTTATCGGATTAATATAATAATAATAAATATATATAACTCATGACTACACATAATTAAGGATTTTCACTCATAAATGACTAAGAGAACTTAGTTCTTGACCTATAAGCTTATGTTTTAATTAAACAAGACTTAGTGACCTTGAGACCCACATGAAGCATGACTTTGATCTATGATCTTGAATGTATATGAAATATAGTGAATGATTATAGCTGATAAATGACTTATTTTATACATGAATGATTTAAAATGCTATATCTTTGATGATGTGGATGCTATGCATAAGATGTCTTCATAATGATCACATAATATAGATTGTATTAGATAAGACTCATTAACATGATAATTCATATGAGAAATGTTGAATGTTAAGAAGAATTGTACATGAATATGAATAAAAAGTAATGGGAGAAGTTCAATGCTTAACCCCTCACCCTATCCGTTAAGGTTTTCTTAGAACAAAGCTGTTATGATAGCCACGTATGAGCTCATTACCTCAAGGGGGTGGTTTTAAGACATTGGTATTGGTGCACTTAGTGAATGAATGACCGAATCACGTTAAAGAATACATTCATTGTTAAATTCCTAAATTTAGTTATTTTCCACGGCTCTTACACTTGTTTAGATCCATTATCTCTTAAAGAAAGATCTTAAAAGACATGTCACTTGTTTAGATCCATTATCTCTTACACTTATGAGTGAATTTAGTTATTTTATGCACGAATGATTTAAAGTGCTATATCTGTGATGATGTGGATGTTATGCATAACATGCCTTGAGTAATGATCACATAATATAGACTGTATTAGATAAGACTCATTACCATGATAGTTAATATGAGAAATGTTGAATGTTAAGAAGAATTGTACATGAATATGAATAGAAAGTAATGGGAGAAGTTCACCTTAACCTCTCACCCTATCCGTTGAGGTTTTCTTCAGAACAAAGTTGTTATGATAGCCACGTATGAGCTCATTACCTCAAGGAGGTGGTTTAAGACATTGGTGTTGGTGCATTCAGTGAGTGAATGACTGAATCACGTTAAAGAATGCATTCATTGTTAAATTCCTAAATTTAGTTATTTTCCACGGCTCTTACACTTGTTTAGATCCATTATCTCTGGTAAAGAAAGATCTTAAAAGACATGTCACTTGTTTAGATTCCATTATCTCTTACACTTATGAGTGAATTTAGTTATTTTATGCACGAATGATTTAAAGTGCTATATCTGTGATGATGTGGATGCTATGCATAACATGCCTTGAGTAATGATCACATAATATAGACTGTATTAGATAAGACTCATTACCATGATAGTCAATATGAGAAATGTTGAATGTTAAGAAGAATTGTACATGAATATGAATAGAAAGTAATGGGAGAAGTTCATGCTAACCTCTCACCCTATCCGTTGAGATTTTCTTAGAGAACAAAGTTGTTATGATAGCCACGTATGAGCTCATTACCTCAAGGGTGGTTTAAGACATTAGTGTTGGTGCACTCAGTGAGTGAATGACCAAATCACATTAAAGAATGCATTCATTGTTAAATTTCTGAATTTAGTTATTTGTCATGGCTCTTACACTTATTTAGATCCATTATCTCTCTAAAGAAAGATCTTAAAAGACATGTCACTTTGGAGTAGAAATGTCTTTGAAAACAAAGCATAATGAAAGCTTTAGGGCTTGTTTAGTTTGAGTTTTCATTTTTAGTTTTCAGTTTTAGGATTTTGTGAAGGAAATACTAAAAACTAGAAATGAAAACTGAAACTGGAATTTATAGTTTTCAAAATTTTTAGTATTTCCTTCACAAAATCCGAAAACTGAAAACTGAAAATGAAAACTGAAAACTGAAAACTCAAAGTAAACAAGCCCTTAACTACCCATGTTTTCCTTTAACCAAGAGATGTATATGATGACACTAATGTTAAGATAAAAATCTCTAGAGAAATTTATGATTTTTCACACCTTTTAACCGTGTCGTTTCTAGATCCAAGCATGTTCGACGATGGCATGCCAACACAATGATTCTGATTCTGATTGGACACTGGGAGGTAGGGCAGCTTTCCAAGAAGTTCATACCATCAAGGTGGCCCTCAGTAGGACATGGAGTCACCAGACCTCACTTATTAAGCCTTACGTCATCTCTGACTCTTTCAACTCTGAAGTGTAGATTTTTTAGACTCATCCACGACGGGTACCTGTGATAGAGTTATCCTCTGATTCTGAAGTGAAGATCCTTTAAGAGCTATTGGAGGTGGAGCCCCTCCAAATGATTCCTCTTGAACCTGTTCATTATGATGCCGATAATGAGGAAGATCCGGAAGAAGATCCCATGAAGGTCGAGGAGGACGTGATGGGGGATGACTTCAAAGCTGGCATGACGACTTCGAGGAAGCCTGGCAAACTGGGAGATGTCATCTGATGAGTTTGGTCCTGTCCTGATGTGATGTCTGTATCGATTACGATCTGCATAGTGATGCCTCTAGTTATCCAGTCATCGATGGAGCACCTATACAGAGGATCTGTGCACCCGCTCGCACTTCGCCCAGTCATTAGGAGTCCTTCTCACCCATCATACTCTTTGAGAGATGGAGCCATCTATTGTGCTGCTGATGTTGATTCCCTTTGGTCATTTAGTTATGTTTAGCGATGTCAAACCATGCTTAAGTCATGTTCAGTTCTTATTAGTTATTGCCTTTTGCTTTGCATTTCACTTTTAAATTCATGTTACATGAAAATAATGGAAAAATTTTCATTTTGAAACCACACATTCAAAATCAAGCCTGAGCGTGAAATGGAAGTTACGTATAATGATAGGAACTATTCTATCGAATAAATGTAACGCCCATTTTCCGTGTACATGATCGAAATGCCCTGAGGTCATTTTACCTGGAAAATGAGGATCGCCTTCGGCCATCCTCAAGGGATGTTTTGATGTTGATAGGGGATTATATGTGTATGTGTGGTAATAGAGAGAAGAATCTTATTTTTGAGTTCGACATGCGAAATTACCAAAACGCCCATGTGGCTGTTTGACCTTGTTTTACGTGGTTAGCCCAGACTTTACCAAAATATTTTAAATGATATTTATGAGTGGTTTTTGATATTTAGTGGTTGGTAGGTCTCGGCAGTTTTAGTGCAAAATTATCATTTTGCCCTTAGAACGTGTACAGTGAGCCTAATGATGCGATTAAGCAAACCTAAGCAATATTAGGCTCTAATCGAAGATTAATTTATTTTGATAATTAATCTAGAGTCAAAATAATTTATTGAGGTTAATTAGAACCTAAGATTGCTTAGATAAACTCTAATTGCATTTTTTAATTCAAGATTCTTAGTCATGGAATCTTGAATAGTGTTTTCTCTCTCCAATTCCTTAAATTAAGGAATTATGCCATACCTCATTTGACTAAAGAAAATGATTTTAAATTGTTAATCTAGCAAGATCACTCTCCTAATTAAGTCTTGACAACCTTAATTAGCCATTTTCTCACCTAAACACTTTCTTACAAACTTTTAATCAAAACCTTAATCAAAGAAACACCTAAACACATCCTTAAACCACAATTACATGAGCAAATCATCCTTTCCCCCTTGGCTGAAATGTTGGCCGAATTCATGCTCTCCATTTGTGTCACATGTTGATTTTGTTTCACTCAAAGACCATACTTCAAGCTATGCTTTGAACCATACCTAGCCATGCTTTCAACCATGCCTTTGAATGACAAGTTTTTGAAGATATTTTCTTTCCCCTTAGCCTTGAAAAACTATCAGCCCTCCCTTCCCAAATCAGCCACAAAGTTTCATTTTTCTATAAATACCAAACCTTAGAGAACTTAGTTACACTTTAGATCATTTGCCAAGTTCAAGCTTTGTTGCATTTTCTCTCTTTTCTTCTAACTTTCTCTTCATCTTGTTCTTTTTCCTTCACCATCAAAGAAACCTTTCCACCACCACAAACCACCATAAACAACTTTGAACCACCACTCCCTCACCTCAAACCACCTCTCAAACACTTTATCTTTCCATTTCCAAGCTTGCTTTCTCAAGGAAAAATCATCTTCCTTGGTTTTCCTTCTTAGCCGAATCATCACTTCCATCAAGGAGGAGATTTTGTCTTCTCATTCCATTAAGAATCCAAGTTTCTTCTCATTTCTTTCAAGGCTTCCTTAGGTAGGGGTTTTGTTTTCAAGTTTTACTTGTTTTCCTTAAGAAAAGTTCTAGTTTTCTCTTGGTTCAAACTCTTTTCCTTCTTTCCTTTTCATTTCGGCCAAGAGGCCATTTTATGAGAATAACATGAGCTTGATGACAAGGTTTCAAGATAATGACTTGTTGTTGTCATGTGAGAAACCTCTAAAGCTTGAAACAACTTAGTCTTGGACCATACATGCCTTGATTTCTTTCTTTTTCCTTGACAAAGTTCTCGGTTTTCTTTTCTTTTCCTCCTCATGATTTTCGGTTTCCTTTGCCTTGGCTTGAACAAAGTTTGCTAAAAATATTAAGTAGATCACAAAAGTTTTGATAAAGAAAATTAATCACGTGATTTCAAAGAGCTCTAAGCTTACCCTTGCCAACCTTAAAGTTAGTCGGCCGTTCTAAGAGTTTTACTCTAGATTGAAGCCCATGAGCAATAAAATAAAGAATATGACTTAGTTCTTGTATTTTGTTTAGACAAAGTGTTAAACTTTGTGTCTATTTTCTTGAGCTTGATGATGAAGTTTAAACCTTAAGACTTCCTTGAGGTCTAGGTGCTAAGAACTCTAAAGCTTGCCTTATGATACATAATGGGTTGAGGTTTATGTTCCTTGAAAGTCTTGCAAAGAGCTCTAGCTAAGATTTAAAATAAGATGCATTCATATTTACTTTAATGCTTTGCATAGCATGTTTAATTTCAAGCTATCACTAAGCAACTTAAAGATTAAAACAAGAATGTGCATCCTCACTTAATAAATTTCAAAGCCTACCTATTTCAATCTTAAAGTTGATTGTTTATTTGGGGTAAATACCTCAAGGGGCCTAGAGTACTAAAATAAAGAATTGAACCTTGCATTTCATGTTTACTTTCTTGTCTAGCATGTTTATATTTTATGCCATCACCTAAACTCTAAAGATAACAAATGAGTGCATCTCGTGTTTATTTTATGCTCTCACTTTATTTTCTACTGAAGAACAAAAATGAGGTGCACAACATGTTTAAGTTTATGTAATCACTTTAATGATCTAGAGTTCAAAGACTTGCCCAAGTATCCTATGTAAGGTTTTAAGAAAATGTTGGCATTCTTAAAGAAGCCATTCGGCCTTATGATGATGATGATGGACTTGGATGAGTTCCTCTAATCATAAGTGCCCATAGTCTAAGTCTTGGAATTTTTCTAAGCTTAGATGTACTCAAGGAACTTTATGAATAAAGTCTTATGTTTTAAATCCATTCCTTGAGATAAATAATTTAGCTACTGACCTAGTATATATTTATATGATTTCAATGAGATTCATTGGTTACTAAAAGAGTTTTAATTTCCTAAAATGATTCCAAGAGAAACTAGCAACTTGTATGCATTTCAACTCATGAGATTATGTGATTTTATAGGCTTATGATTTCGGTTCTGCCCTTTATGTTTGGCTACTTTATAAATTCTGTTCTAAGGTATTAAAATGTGTAAAATTATGTTTGAGTGAAGCAAGGAAAGTTTTAGAGAAGTTAGAAAATATTAAGTAACTAAAAAGGGTTCAAATTTTAGAATTCTAGAACACCTAATTATGGAAAAATGCAAACCTGTTCCAGCATGTTTAATTCAACGATAAATGGTTCATAATCAATAAAACATGTATAAAAAACCCTTCGTAAATGATTAGGTATTAATTACAAAGCTTTAGGTGATGGTAAGGACTTAAAATGGAAATTCTAGCACACTTAGACATGACAAAATGTAATTCTATTCCAGCATAGTTAGATTGAGGAAAAATGGTTTATAACTTAGTAAACATGCCTAGAATCCCTCATAATTGGTTTAGGAATTGATTATGAAGCCTTAGGCGAAGACGGATCTTAAAAAGAGTCATGAACGGAGATTCTAGAGCCCGGTAAGCGTATGATATATTTCTCCCTTAAATGTATAATACTGTTTGGAATTTTTAGTAAGCCTAAATCTTAGTGAAAATTATAAGTGATGATCCCTTGGGTGTAATAAGGATGTAATATGGATATTAAAATGATTAAAACATAAGTTTAAGACCTGTAAGAGCCAAAGCATAAGATACCATGAGATAGGAGATGTGATGTGAGAATGAGATCGAATGAGTATGAATTTGATGTATGTAAATCATTTAAATATCATGAGTATGAAAATGTATGGATGTGTGGCATGTTGCTATAATGATGTGGTGTGCTATGTTTAAAATGCATGAGAATATGAGATATGAATGAAAGATATGTTATATGAGGTTTTATGGTTGTATGCTCATGTTGCATCCATACAAGATATGACAATGTGGAAATGATCCCATTATGACTTCCGAGTTAAGGGTTGTACGGGTGATCCAAGAAAGAGATAAGCTAATGAGGAAATGATCCCATTATGACTTCCCGAGTTAAGGGTTGTCGGGGTGATCCAAGAAAGAAATATGATTCCCCCTCTTTACCCCGTATAAATCTAGCGACGGCTAGTTAGGATGAGCTCATTCCTAGGCGATAGGTGATTAGGAGTTCTGGTGACCATGATAAAATCGCCGAGGCCGGCATGTTGGGTCGATTTTGGTGACCATGATGAGGGTGAAAAAATGGAAAAAGTTATGAAAGGAACTCATGGAGTTCAAGTATGAAAAAGTAAAAGACGCACATGCATACGTTTCGTTGATGTTTCATTGATACTTTGATTAAGTGATATGTGTTATCTATGTGTCCTGTCATGCTCAAGTATGGTCATGCATACATAAAATATCTGCTGCATTCATACCATGAAGACTCATGCTAAAAGGAACCCACTTCATATAATAAGATTTGAGAAATTAAAACTGAATCTATGCATATACACCTCTTTTATAATGAAACCCAAAGTGGCTAGGGGACGACGATGACACTTGTGTCAAAGTCGGGAGCCCTGAGAATCTTGTATAAGTATTCTCACCCCTTTTGTTTCCCTCCTGTGTCGTCTCCAGATGGGATTGATGCGGATGTTCGTGATTTCCCTTAAAGCGCGAGCGTATGAGTTATGCACATCAGATCAGAGGGCGCAATGGAAGCTTGAAGACTAGTCTAGCCTGTTTATAATTATGTTTTGCATTAGTTAACCTTACTTGATGTATCTAGTATCTTGAGATGTTCTTATATTTATAAGGGCATCGTTGTTTTGTTATGATTATAATATAATACTACAAGTTATGTTGTGTTTATTCTATGGTTTATTTATGACTGTTATGGTAATGTATACTTGGATGTTATGTTTCTTGCTTAGTAGTCGGTCCTTATGCGCATACGCGGCTTCATTTTAAGTCTTAAGTTCAAAAAGAAAAATTTAGTCGTATTTTTAGTAGTCGCATTTTAAAGAAAGCTAAGTCAAGTTCTGAAACGAAGACGTAACCGCTAATAACTAGTCGAATGTGACTCGAGCGTATTAGGTGAAAGTTAGGGTGTTACAATAAATCTTTTAGTGACGTACACATATACATAATATAGATAACAAACTTTAGTATTAATGATAAATTTAATTCATAAGTGGGTCTATAGGGATGGGTATTCCCATCCTTAATACATCACATAATAGGGCTACAAAGCATAATACAATATTCATTACAGCAAGGTTCTAAGTAAAACATTGCTAATATAGAAACATAAGTAAACATTGCTAAACATAACTAAATGACTAAAGGGAATCAGTAGCAACAACAGCATAACAAATGGCTCCATCTCTCAAAGAGTATGGTGGGTGCGAAGGACTTGAATGACTGGGTGTGAAGTGTGAGTGGGTGCACAAATCCTTTGTATAGGTGCTTCATTGACGACTGGATTACTAGAGGCATCATTATGAAGATCGTAATCGAATATAGACATCATGTTGGGGACATGACCCGACTTATCAGACAACATCTCCCCAGTTTTGCTAGCCGTCTTCCTTAAATTTGTCATGCCAGTTTTCTAAGTCATCCCCCATCATGTCCTCCTTGACCTCCATGGGGTCTTTTTCAGATCTTCCTCATCATCGGCATCATAATAAACAGGTTTAGAGGAATCATCTGAGGGCTCCATTTCTAATGGCTCTTCAAGGATCTCCATTTAGAATTAAGGATAACTATATCAGGTACCCGTCGTGGAGGAGTCTGAGAATATTCACGAAAGTCAAAGAGTCAGAGATGATGTGAGGCCTACTACGTGAGGTCTGGCGACTCTATGTCCTCGGCCACATCGATGGTACGAACTCCTTGGGAATGGCCCTACATTGTGTTGGCATGCCATCATTTGACGTGCTCAATCTAGAGATGACACGGTTAAAGGTGTGAGAAATCATAAATTTCTCAGGAGGGAATTTTTATCTTAACATTTGAGTCATCATGTACATCTCTAGTCACTTCGGTTTTGTTAGTTAAAGGAAAACATGGGCAGTTAAAGCTTTCATTATGCTTTATTTTTGAAGACATTTCTACTCTTGAAGTGACATGTCTTTTAAGATCTTTCATTAACAGAGATAATGGATTTAAACAAGTATCATAACCATGGCAAATAATTAAATGCATGAATTTAACAATGAATGCATTCTTTAACATGATTTGGTCTTTCACTTTCTAGTGCACCAACACAAATGTCTTAAACCACATCTTTGAGGTAATGAGTTCATCCGTGGCGTCGCAACTTTTTCGTGAGAATACCTCAATGGATAGGGTAAGGGGTTAATCGGAAGCCTCCCATTACTTTTTGTTCATATTCATGTGAAACTCTTCTTAGCATTCAATATTTCTTATATGAATTATTATGGTAATGAGTCTTATCTAATAATCTATACTATGTGATCATTACTCAAGGCATATTATGCATAACATCCACATCATCACAGATATAGCACTTTGAAGCATTCATGCATAAAATGAGTAATTTATCAGCTATAATCATTCACTATATTTCATATACATTCAAGATCATAGATCAAAGTCATACTTCATGTAGGTCTCAAGGTCACTAAGTCTTGTTTAATTAAAACATAAGCTCAAGGTCAAGAGCTAAGTTCTCTTAGTTATTTATGAGTGAAAATCCTTAATTATGTGTAGTCATAGATTATATATATTTATTATTATTATATTAATCTGATAAGTTTTAGTAAATAACTTTTAGCCCTCATGAAGATGATAAATTACAGATTTGCCCTCAAAAAGTGCTTTTTTTGCTTATTAGAGTTTTAGCTTTTTCCAAATTGGCATGTCAACATGAAAAATTAATTTCTCTCATTATACGTACTCTTTTAAGAAAATAAAGGTATGCTCCAAAATCTGACTCATTTATCTTTCTCTGAATGTGAATTTTGTAAAAAGATTCCAAGTTAAATTATTTTTATACCCTTACAAAGTAACTCTATTCCAGTTTAGAAACTTAAATTGTGACTCGTTTTGTGATTCCGGAACAATATGGGTATTTCTAGTGAATGCATTTTATATGTCTGTGTTCCTTAACGTCTTAGATTTCCAACAAAATTGATTTTGCATGTTTTGCATATTTGTAAAAAGAAAAACTCAGTTGAGTGTTAAGAGGTCAAATAGCATATTTAGTAAAAAGGCTAAACTTTGAAAAATTATATCGTGGGCTAGAAAACTCAAATTTAGGTGATTCTTTTTTAAGACTATTCTTAAAAGGTTAAATTTCAGGATAATTTTTACAGAAGCTGAAATAACATGGTTTGCAATGGTCACACATTTTTGTGCACCTAACTAAGTTCAGAACCATTTTCCAGGCTAGAGTATGCGTGTATACTTTTTTCTTTTCAACTGAAGTCATAAATTCTCATCATTTCCAGCATGGCCAGCACATATATACATCAATATAAAGACATTGAACATACTAACACTTATCTTAGAGTATGTTCATCATGGAAGGAAACAACATAACATTTAGAAGAGGTAGATGTGTAAGCTTTAAGTATTAGACCTAGAATAAACTAAAGACTTGAAACCTTCACATCCTTAAGATAAAAATCATATACCAATCAATGTAGAGGTGATATATGAGTAGGTTCTCAAACAAACAGAAAAAAAGAAAGGTAGAAAAGAAATCCTTGCTCCTAGTCCAAGCTTGAGTGTCTTGTTTCCAGTGGAAGCTAGTGTGTATGTTGAAGTAGGTTAACAAAGGTTAGGAGTAACAACCTTTGTAGGTTAGAATAAGAACTTAGAGCTGGAGATATGAGTGTATACGAAAAAGGTTTAAGAGAAAAACATAAGAGAGTAGAGGGCTTAAGGCTTAGGAATGACTAGAAGATAGCAAAGAACAAAATGAAGCCAACATGCCCCCTTATATAGGCCTCTTTGGCCGTGAGATATGGCCTGTTTGGAGGATTTTAATCTTCCACTTAGTTCATTTAGCTGGCCACTTGGTTAGGGTAATGGGTAATTAGAACTTGGTTAGGTTTGCTAATTGGTTTTTATGCTACAAAAACACTAACCTATAGCTAGTTTTCATGCCTAAGGATGACTAATGACAACTTGTAACAAAGTGACACCTATCAACCTTTCATCTAAACATTTAAGCAAGCCTTAAATCATACTTTTCCCACCCTAAATGGAAACTGATTGCTTCGACCATGTAGAGAAAAAGAATGAGAATCTTGTGCTTTTTATTTTGATGTAAAACTTGGTGTTGTCTTGTAGTTAAATTTGGTTTAGTGTAAGTTGTCTTGAATAAACTTGCATAAGTGCTTTCCTTTACATGCTGGACAAAAATATAAGGGTTAGTAAAGGTCCATTGTGTTTTAAGAATTGTTCTACATAGAACACGCTATCTGGTGGGTATCCGGGTGATGAGGGCGGGGAGTGATTGCCAGTGTAAGAAGGCACAGAACAAGCGGCCCTAGTAAGCCTCTAAGCGGAGGGGTACATGAATAAACTGATTACACACCAGAATAAGAGGATCTTGAGACTATGTAGGCATGAGATTATACAGTTGAGGATGACTTGTATGGATTGATTGGTACTACCTATACTAACAAGATGCATTTTCTTTTGGTAACCCATCACTAAAGAACTCACGGTTAAACGTGCTTGACTTGGAGAAATTTTAGGATGGGTGACCTCCTTGGATGTTTTAGGTCGTGTGAGTAAGGAGGACAAAACACGCTAAGAAGACCTGTATTGGTTTATAGGGATAGTCGCAATCCATAAAATAGCATGGAATGTTACAAATGGTATTAGAGGGTACCTTCCCAGGCAGTGTGGTTCGAGGATGAACCTAACGGAAGTGATGGACGTGTAATGCCCGGGCTAACGAGGGCAGGGAGTGATTGCCAATGCAAGAAGGCACAGACAAGGAGCGCTCCTGGCTAGCTTCTAAGCAGAAGGGTACATGAATGAACTGATTACACACCAGATTGAGAGGGATCTTGAGACCTGCGTAGATATGGGACTATACAATTGGGATAACTTATATGAATTGATTGGTACTACCTATACTAACAATGGGTTATATGAATTGATTGGTACTACCTATACTAACAAGATGCATCTTCTTTTCGATAGCCCATCACTAAAGAACTCCATGTATAACATCTCATGCTGCTTTAAAGATTGACGATTGTCCCCACAAACTAACATGCTGCTTTGTCCTCACTTACATGCTTCCTGGAAAACTTCAGGAGGTTACCTTTCCCAAAATTTCTCCAAGTCAAGCACGCTTAACCGTGGAATTCTTTAGTGATAGGCTACCAAAAAGAAGATGCATCTTGTTGTTATTGGTAGTACCAATCAATTCATATAAGCCATCTTTAACTATATAGACACATACGTACGAGTTTCATGATGCCTCTCATTTTAGTGTTTAATTGGTTCATTCATACACCCCTCCGCTTAGAAGCCTCCAGGAGCCACTTCTTGTTTATGCCTTCTTGCATCGACGATCACTCCTTGCCCTTGTCATCCCTGAGCTTTACACCACGGTTAGCGTGCTTGACTTGAAATTTTTTTAGGATGAGAGACATCCAAGGAAGTTTTCCCAAGGAGTGTGTGAGTGAGGACAAAGCACGTGAGAATACCTGTGTTAGTTTGTGGGATAGTCATCAATCCATAAAGCAGCATGGGATGTTACAATTAGCTTTTGGGCCTAAAACAAGAAGTTGTAGCCATTTGAATAAGCTTTCCAAAGCTACAAAATCAACTCAATTGAATATCTGTAGCTTAGATATTGGAAACATACGAATTGGAAGTCAAGTTGGATGGCATTAGAACATCAACAACCTTTAATTTTGCAACTCGATTTTCACAATGATGCTTTTAGAATTGGGTTTTGAGCTAATCATAAAAGTTTTAGAGGACTTATTGAGCTTTTCAAAACATCTTTATTTGTTTCAATCTGATCTCTATAAAAAGATATATGAATTTTTCATTATAATACTTCTTGTAAATATGCTCAAGAACTCTTCGATTTAGCTCCTTAAATGCTCCCAAATTGGGTCCTGTTATGAGCTCTATACACTTCTATGGTCTTCATGCACCAACATAGGAAGTCTCTACAAGCAAATAACACTCATAAAAGAGAATTAAAAGTCAGGAATCTTCGAAGTATATTTATTCATTAAAATGGCGCACTTAATCATGATTTCACTCAATAATGCACAATGAGGACTAAATGTGAATTTACCAAATGTCAACCAATTAACTACACAAATGATGCAATATTCCTAGAGTTATGAGGAAAGGGGCGCATGAATGCAACCTAACAGTATATTAAAACAATGATTAAACCAATTATAGTTAACATTCCAAAAAGTGAAATTAATGAAAGTAGTATTGTAACATAATAGTTATTTTCTTAAATACTATGATAAGACAATAAAATATGATGCATGTATGCATTATTTCATGCATATTTCTAGCTACATAACATACACATATACAAATCATATGATTGGAAATTAAATCAACAAATTAATACACGATTTCATGATACAAAGATATGCCCATTGTAACACCCTAATATTTAACCCAACATGCCTAGGATGTATTAAGATTAATTATTATTTATTAGTTCCCTTTAAGAGCTTATTTATAAAACTACTTAGTGGAAAATACAAGTGAATTTTTTTTTTTGAAAAACGTAAAACAAAATGCGAGCCGTCGCGTACTCCACAAGCGAAACATAAGGCAGAAGAGAAAATAAATCATGCAATACAAAAGCAATAAAGAACACCTCAATCATAGGAACAACCATCATAATATTAAATAACATAGTTTAATACATAACTGGATACATCAATGAAATAAAACCATAAAGTCGTACCCACATAAGAATGGGCAGAGCTTGTAGTACATGAAACATAAAGCGAAAGGTGCATAAGCAGAAAACATAAAACAACAAGTACATGGAAACCTCGTAAGATCAAACCCAAGCTATGGCTACCCCTTCCTCAAACTACTGATGACGCTGTCCTCATCCCTCGAAGGTATGTACTCAATGAACTGTGCTAGCTCCTCGGTGTGTGCAAGCGGAAAGGTGGACGGACGTGACCTCCTCGACGTGGGCGCATCTCCAGGCATCGAGCTAGCCTCCGTTGCATCACCATATCCTCGCCCTCTCCCAATGTCCACGGGAACTGTAGGAGATCCTTCTGAATAGATATGGGTGGGGAATCCTCCAACGGATCAGTCTCCGAATGCCTCGGGCGAGGAACATACTTGGGGTAGTCGCGCACCGCCGAAGCCGAAGGGCGGGCACGACGAGTCTACTCGTCGCGAGGGGAGTCCTCTTAAAGATTAGGTCGTCGCCAAAAGGTGAGGTAGGAGTGAAACGAAAGCTAGAACTGGATGTGCGACGGGCGTCCCATGTATGCAAAACACGAAGCACATCGACCTCGAAATGATATGACTGATGTTTCGGGTCATAATGCACCTCCCATACCGCGTATCAACGAAGATCACGAACGACGCCATCAGAATCTGAAGATGTAACGGGAAAAGAAGAAAGAGGGGTGAGAATCTTGCTAAAGAATCTCAGGAATCCTCCTATCCTAATGTCATCGTTAATGTCCCCAGGAACCTTGGGTTTATTATGAAAATTTTAAACATGCAAAGGTTCATTATGAGAAAAGTAATTATCCAAGATCCGTGTCTTTTATGATGAATCTTAATGCATGTATGCAGCATAGCAGAACATGAATGCATGACAATACTTTATGCAGCAAACCAATAAAACATGTCATCAATAATGGATCATCATATAAGTGGCATGTAATTTCTCATAATCAACCTTTCTCTTCATAAGGAGATTTTTTCTCGTTCTCAAACTTGTGACATCATGGTATAAAAATTAGTAATCGACCCTTGATATTAGGCTATAAGCTCATACCTCAACTAGTCGTCACTAGTTCTTACTTATCCTCTTGATAAGCATATCATAATCATAAAAATAATCTCGACTCCAAGTAAGGGGACCTAAGGATCACCCATCATGGGACTTTTTCCTTCTCAGAAACACATCAACTGGTTAAGACCAGTGACTTTGTCCGCTTTGGCAGGCTGATGTCGATGTCCTCACGGTTTTACCTTTTCCTCACCGTAAGGAGAAGTATGTCTCGACCTGAAATGCATCATCTAGTTAAGACCAGTGACATTGTGCGCTTCGGTATGGCTCCATGACCATACCCCCTATGGGTTTCCTTTCTCCTCACCGTAGCAGAGAAATGCGTCTCAACATGTCACATATAAAATCTTTCTTTTCAAATTTTCTTTAAGTCCCTCAAATTTGACGGAAATTCGATAGCATAACAACTACCCTGAATTTCCTCAAATTTGAGTCATGCCACATAACTCAAATAACGCATGTTGTTCTCATGCAATTCCTCAATCAAGTAAATCTCTCAATCAGAAACATATTTTTCCATTTCATTCATATCTCATATTCTCATGCATCTTAATCACAACATTCCACTTTATCAAAAACATCAAGTCATACATCCACACATCCTCATACTCATGACATGTATGTAATATATATTCCCATTCATCATAAATATACTCACTCGAACTCATTCTCACATCACACCTCCTATCTTATAGTGTTTTATGCTTTGGCCCTTAGGGTCTTAAACTTGTGTTCTAATTATCCTAACATTCATTATGGATCTTTATTTCACCTAAGGGATCATTATCTATAATTTCCTCTAATTTTTATGCTTCCTAACATAACCAAACAACATTGCATAACTTGGGCAGAAAATTATCATATGATTACGGGCTTCTAAATCTGTCTTTGACCTTTCCTAAGTTCCCTCTTCGCCTAAGGCTCTATATTTAATTCTTAAACCAAATATTAGGGAGTCCTACACATATCCATTAATTATAAACCATTTTCCTTAAGTTTAATTATGCTAGAATAGAATTTGCACTTCTTGTATCTAAGTATTCTAGAATTCTCATTATAAGTCCTTTCTAGTTACTTGATCTTTCCTAACTTCCTTAAATCAATCCTTGCTTCACTTAAACATAATTTTACAAATTTTAACACCATAAAACAGAATTTATACAATGGCCAAGTACACAAGGCAGAATCCAAAATGCAAGCATCATATAATCACAAAGATTCATAATTTAAATGCATATAAGCTACTAGTTTTCTCTTGGAATCATTTTAGGAACTCAAAACTCCTTTAGAAACCAATTTATCTCATCAATATCATGAAAACACAAGTGAGGTTAGTAGCTAAATTATTTAGTTCATAAAATAGTTTTAAAACATAAAATCTTGTTCATAACATTCTTTAAGTACACCTAAGCTTAGAAAAATTCCAAGACATAGGCTATGGGCACTTATGATTAGATGAACTCATCTCAAGTCCATCATCATCATCACAAGGCCGAAATGGCTTCCTTGGGATGCCTCCATTTTCTAAAACTTTACTTGTGATACTTGGGCAAGTCTTTGAGCTCTAGAATGTTAAGTGATGACATAAACATAAACATGTTATGCACTTTATTTTACTCTTCATTATAAAGTAAAGTGAGAGCATAAAATAAATATGACATGTAACCTCATTATTATCTTTAAAGATTAAGTGATGACTTGAAATATAAACATAAAATGCAAGCTTGGAAATTTAAACATGATAATGCAAGTTCATTTAGTTATTCTTGAGAGCTTAGTGATGACATCAAAATAAATATGATATGCAAAGCATAAACTTAAACATAAGTGCAACTCATTTTATTTTAACTGAGCTCTTGCAAGACTTTTAGAGGAACATTACAACCTTAACTCAATTTGTATCTTTACAACATAAAGTGAGCTTTAGAGTTTTTAGCACCAAATCTTCAAAGAAGCTTTTGGTTTTGAACTTCATCATCAAGCTCAAGAAAATGGACTAAGACATAAACCTCAACACTTATCTAAACAAGCATACAAAGAACTACTCATATTCTTTATTTTATTGCTCATGGGCTTCAATCTAGAGTAAACTCTTAGAACGGCCAACCAACTTTAAGGTTAGCAAGGGTAAGCTTAGAGCTCTTTGAAAACATATGATTAATTTTCTTAACAAAACTTTTAGTGATCTACTTAACATTTTTATCAAACTTGGTACAAAGAAAGGAAAGAAATCGAAACCTTGAGAAGGAAAAAGAAAGGAAAGCCAAAGACTTGAGCAAAGAAAAAGGAAAGAAAATAAAGCATATATGGTCTAAGACCAAGTTTTTCAAGCTTTAGAGGTTTCTCACATTGCATCACAAGACCATTATCTTGAAACTTCATCATCAAGCTAAAGTTTTTCATATGAAAAGGCTCCAAGGCCAAAAAGGAAGAAGAGAAGGAAAGAGCTTTGAAAACCAAGAGAAATCTAGAACTTTTCTCAAAGAAAGTAAAGAAAACTTTGAAATAAAGCTCCTACCTAAAGAAGTCTTGAAAGAAATGAGAAGAAGCTTGTATTCTTGAAGGAATGAGAAGACAAAATCTTCTCTTAGAAGAGGAAGAGAATTCGGCCAACAAGGTTTCTCAAGGAGGATGAATTTTCCTTGAGAATGCAAGCTTAGAAATGGAAAGGTTTAGTATTTGAGAGGTGGTTTGAGGTGAAGGTATGGTGGTTCAAGGTTGTTTGTGATGGATTGTGATGGTGGAAAGGTTTCTTTGAGGGAGGAGGAAAAAGAACAAGATGAAGAGAACTTTGGGAGAAAATGAGAGAAAATGCAAGAAAGCTAAACTTGGCAAAACTTCTAAAGTGTAACAAAGTTCTTGAAAGCTTGGTATTTATAGAAAATTTTCAACATTGAGGCTGATTTGAGGAGAGTGCCTGACGGTTTCCTTGGCCATTTGGGGGAGGAAAATATCTCTTGAATGGGTATAGGTTTAGGCATGGTAAGCATGGTTGAAAGTATGGTCAAGGTGTGGCTTGAGGTATTGCCTTTGGAGTGAAATAAAAACCAACATGTGACATAAACCAAGGGTATGTATTCACCCAGATTTTCAGCGAAGGGAAGGAGGATGATTTGTTCATGTAATTGTGGTTTAGTAATGTATTTAGGTGTTTCTTTGATTAAGGTTTTGATTAGGAGTTTGTAAGAAAGTGTTTAGGTGAGGTAATGGTTAATTAAGGTTGTCAAGACTTGATTAAGGGAATGATCTTGCTAGATTAACAAATTAAAACCATTCTTTAGTCAAATTAGATCATAGACAAGTTTTCTTGATTTAACGAAATTGGTGAGAGAAATACTATTCAAGATCCCATGACTAGGAATCTTGAATCAAAAGATGTAATTAGAGTTTAACCAAACAATCTTAGGTTCTAATTAATCTTAATAAATTATTTTGACTTAGATTAGTTATCGAAATAAATTAATCTTTGATTAGAGCCTAATATTGCTTAGGTTTGCTTAATTACGTCATTAGACTCACTGTACACTGTTTTAGGGGTAAAACGTAATTTTGCACTAAACTCCTCGGACCTCTGCAACTGAACATCAAAAACCACTCATAAACATCATTCCAAACTTTCTGGAAAAGTTCCAAGCTCAAACACCACCTTTACCCGCGTAAAACGCTACAGGGGTATTTTAGTCATTTTTAGCCAAAAGTTCAGAAACGAGATTTTCCTCGATATCAAACATTATAGTTACAATCCCCTTCAAACATTGAGTTTACCCATTAAAAGGGTAACTGTCCTTGAATTTAGGCAAAAATGACCCCAGGGGCATTTTAGTCATTTGTACTCAACACAGAAAATTGGGCGTACACCCATGTATGCATGCATAAGATGAAAATTCATCCTTCCCTCTATGGCCATAAAGCTCACGGTGTTGCCTCCCTTGGGCAGTGGAATTGTGACTTGATTTGGCCAAATTGTCATGTTGAAAGCTTGCTTTATGTCAATCTTATGACACAAATCAATAGGTGCCATTGTTAGGGATGAACTACCTACTAATTCAAACATTTTGGGCATGTCTTACAACCAAAAATCCTAACCAAAGCCTAACTAGCAATTACACTAACCATTTAGTTCATATTAATGAGTTTTTGGAAGAATAAAAATCCCAAACATAGACCTTATCCCATGGCCTTGAGGCCTATAAATATGGGCATTGTGTGTTTCATTTTGCTCCTTTGTTCATTTGCTAAGTCCCTAAGCTTTGCATTATTCCACTGAGCTCTTACTCTTTTCTTTATTTCATCTTGTACTCTTCCTTCGTATCCCTTCTTTAAAATGTCCTTCCACCTCCTTAAACCTTCTTCGAAATACTTTAACTTAGCCTAAACACTCCACTAGCCTTACAAGAGCTATCACCTTTGGCTCTTGTAAACATATTGTAACAACATGTAAACTCTCAAGCAAAATTTCAAGAAAAGTCTCACTCACCCTTAACTTCTAGCTTGAGATTTGAGTAAGTGGGAGGACCCATATTTATCCTCTACATAAGTGGTAGGAGCTTCTTCTTTGCTTTGTTCAAGCATTGCTGGCTTCTAACCTTGTTCATGGTTAGGAAGCCTTAAGCTTATGTTGTTGACAAAAGTTTTTGAATGTTTGTTTGTAAAATATATTTTTATAAAGAATACATGCTCTTCCCTGTTCCTAAATGTTTTTATGGTGTTTTTATGCTCAAATGTGGTTTAAAAATATGGTGTGAGGTCCTCATGTTGAGGGAATGACATAAAACAGAAATGGTAGATGTTGGATTTTGGCTATTTTCTAGCAATAAGCATTTCGAGGCATGATATTCATAATATCTAAAATGTTTAGGAATATTTTTTTTTATCACAAACTAGGCACATCATAAAACATTCTCCAAAAAAAATACAAAAAAAAGAGTTTTCTAGCTCAAGATATAAATTTGCAAAGTTGAATCAAAAACTAAATCTTTATATCTAACCTTTCAGGAGTAAATCATGTGTAACTCTCTAGAAAAATACAAATGGACTAAACTCAACTCTTTTGGATCATGTATTCCATGTATAAAGCTTGGCACCATGAAAGGATAGAATGTGAAATAAAGTTATAGAACAGTGTACCGAGAGACCTGGAAAGGGATAACTTGTGTGAGGATACAATGGTGGACTCACAAATGTGTTTTTAATGAAATTACCTTTAATAGAAAGCTTGATAAGTTAGGAATTTGAGGGTACCCTTAAAAGGCTGAAATATTGTTTTATTTTAAAAGTTATGATTTTTCTAGTAAAATACTTCATATATGGAAAGTAAAGGGTTCAAGCTTTATAAAGAAAAGTTTAAGAAATCTAAATTGTAATAGTCTTTAAGAGGCAAATTACATATGGGAAGGTTATAAGGAATTTAAAAATGTATAAGATCAAAATACTAAAGAATAATATTTAAAATGCACTAAAGGTATTTATGGAATGCTAAGTTACAAAGGATTAAAAGAGATGGGACTTTTAAATTTTTTAAGAATAATGAGAAATATTCCATAATATATTAGCACCAAGACTTCCATGATCCCTTGACAAACACTAGGAACTTGACTTGATGGCTTAGGATGTTAAATGTGAGATTTTCTGAGATTTTATGCTGTTGGCTATGAGATTAGTATTGACATGTCTATTGTATAAATGTGAGATTTTACATGAGATTTTATGTTGTTAGCCATGAGATTAGTATTGATGTGTCTAGTGTATAAATATGAGATTTTACATGACATTATTGTTGAATTTCAAGAGATTCATATGACATGTATGCGTTTAGTTATGAGACTTTATGAAACATGAGATATGATAATGATGAAAGTAAGCAATGAAAGTCTAGAAAAGTATACTTGAGCTAAACAAGTAGACTTAAGCTCACGACTTAACTAAAAGGCCTGGTGACAGCCACATTGTGAGCTCATTACCCTTTAAGGTGGTCTAAGGCATTGATGTAATCATCTCGTGAGTAATTGAGAAATATGTTAATCAAAGGAAATAAAGTGTCATGTATGAACATTATGGATGGAAACACTTATATGATTAAGAAGTTTGAAAAGAGATTATTATTTGAATTTTTTAATTGTATTTGATGAGTTATGATATGTATGCCTCTTTTAAGAATAGTCTAAAAACAACTTCACTTCGGCTAATACATATGCAAAAAATAATAATTGAACCTTTTTACCTGTTCACTTTTTGTAATAAACCCGAAGCGGCTAAAGCGACAGTAATGACACGATTAGTACCAAGTATTTCTTACTCCTATGTATATTTTCCGTTGTCGCCACCATATACAAATAGACCCGGTCAATAGAGGAAAAAGGAACCTCGCTCCCTCAGTTAGGCCCGAGCATGGTGTGTTAGGGTAGAGGACCACTCCCACATCTAGACACACCTCTTTTGATGGTCCTAACTTAGGAAAGGGAGACTGGACCATGTCAATTGCCGTTATCGATATCTTGTCTGATTTCGAGGGAGCACCACCTAGGGATCTGTGCCTGTCATCGAGTGTCCTTCACTTGGAGGTGGAGATCTTGGAGCCTCTTGATGTGGAACTATTGAACATTGTGTTTCGTGGCAAATGGAGGATGGGTACGTAGCGGGAGGCGAGGATCAGAGAGGAAGACCATGGGGGACGATGATGCTGAGTTGTTTGTGCCCTTCCATTTTGACCACTTCATGGATGATTTTATGGAGGATGGGCCAGAGTTCCTCCTTGTAAAGGAACCAGTGGAGAAGCTGTGGAGATCATCATTTCTAATTATGAGCTACACGCAATGCCACTAGTCAAGCTTCAAGTTAGATCCTTATAGGCTAAGGACTATTGCCACACCTTCATAGAGATCTATACCATGGAGTTGCACTTTCCCATTGTTGTTTATCTATGTGTTGTATTTCCTTTCTTTATGTGCTAATGTTTAGGAGTAAATGGTTGTGTATTGTTTTTATTTATATTTTTATATTGGAAATTGGTGTTGCACTTGCCTATGTGACCTATTATGGAAGCTCGTGTTAAGAGTAAGGACATCTATGTGATGCTTTTATGCTATGTGAAACGTATTAAATTATGTAATGTTACTTTCCTCAATTACTTTCAATTGTAAATTTTATATCCCCATTGTAGAAAACTATGACTTACGTATCATTCTCACATTGAGTCTTAATCTTTAAAAAAGTAGATTTATACAAAAAGATAAAGAAATTTACCCACTATTTTCTTAACTTTAATTTTAAAATAAAATCAATCAAAGAGCAAAAGTAATTGCTAAGAGCCCAAGCCTATCAAGGTTTAGGGTCTAGTTCTTTAAAGATTAAGCTTGACGAGCGAATGATATGTAAGTCATAGTTTCAATATAATAGGGATATAAAATTTACAGTTGAAAGTAATTGAAAGAAGTAACATTACATAATTTAATACACTTCACATAACATAAAAGCATAACATAGATATATAATAGCACCTACATGGGCATGTACAACACCAGTTTCCAATACAAAAATATAAATAAAAATAGTACACAACCATCTACTCCTAAACATTTAGTACATAAATAAAAGAAATACAACACATAGATAAACAACAATGGGAAAGTGCAACTCCATGGTATAGATCTCTATGAAGGTGTGGCAGTAGTCCTTAGCCTCAGGCGTCAAACCTAAAGCTCGAATAGTGTCATCGTTGTGTAACTCATAATTAGAAATTGTGATCTCACTGACCCTCCATTGGATCCTCTACAAGAAAGAAGTTGTAACATCCCAATTTCATAACTAGAAAGATTAATTCAAAGATGTCAAGAAATCATAACTTTGATGTGAAACATTGAATTTATTCTTGCAAAAGATAAGTTAAACAAAAGTCAACTATTGACTAAAGTCAAACAAAAAAAGTCAAAGGTCAACCCAAGGTCAAAGGGTCAACATGAAAGTCAAAGATCTTAAAGAATTAATAAGAAAGTCAACAAGTCAAAGTATAAGTCTTAATTAAATTAAAAGTCAACAAAATTTAAATGAAAACTATTTAAAAATCCTAATCATGGATTAACGCTCTAATTTCTAATTAGACTAATTAATGAGCATAGGATTCCAATTAGATGAATAGAATATATTAAAACCATAATTAAACAAATTATAGTTAAGATTTCAAAAAGTAAAATTAACCAAAAGTGACATTATGACATAATTGTGATTTTCTTAAATATGTATAAGACAACAAAATATGATGCATGTATGCATTCCCTCATGCATTTTTCCAGCTTGCAAAACATACACACATATAATTATATGATTCGAAATTAAATGATCTAATTTATACAAGATTTCATTATGCAAGTCTATGACACACATGTATGCATGCATAAAATGAAAAATTCATCCTTCCCCATGGTGATTGGAGGTCATGGCAAGCACCTTGGGCAGCCAAGAAAATGTGATTTGATGAAGCTTTGTGTCATGTTGAAAGCTTCCTTTATGTCAAGCTTGTGATGTAACATCCCCTGCTACTTTATGGATTGACGACTTGTTCCCAAAAACTAACAAGTTCTTTTCAGTGTGCTTTGTCCTCGCTCACACGCTTCTTGGAAAACTTTTAGAGGTCACCTATCCCAAAATTGCTCCAAGTCAAGCACGTTTAACCAGGGAGTCTTTAGTGTTGGGCTACTAAAAAGAAGATGTATCTTGTTAATATAGGTAGTAAAAATCAATTCATATAAGTCATTCTCAACCTTATAGTCCCTTACCAATCCAATTTTAGGATCTTTCTCATTCTAGTGTGTAATTGGTTCATTCATGTACCCTCCGCTAAAAGCCTGCTAGGAGTCGCTCATTGTCCGTGCCTTTTTGCACATTGGTCACTCTCCGCCTTCGTCACCAGAGCATTATATGCCCACCAGCTTCGCTTGGTTCGTCCCTTACACACCGTCCTGGGAGAGGTGCATGCATTGATACCATTTGTAACACCCTAATAAAATCGAACCATGCTTAAGTCATGTTTTGCTCTTATTAGTTATTACTTCTTACTCTACGTTCTCTTTTAAATTACTCTTACATGAAATTAATGGGAATTTTTTTATTTATTGAAACAACATATTCAAAATCAAGCATGTAGCGTGAATTAGAAGTTACGTATATCGATTCAAAATAATTCTATCGGTCAAATCTCTTAGCAAAAAAACAAATACAGAATATAACTAACACACTTTAATATTAATGATAAATACAACACACAAGTGGTTCAAGGGGATGGGTATTCCCATCCTTAATACAACTCATAATAAAACAACAAAACAAAGTACAACATTTAATACATCAGGGTTCCAAAGAAACACTACTAATACGGAATATAACTAAACACCACTATAACTATGTAGCAAGGGGTAAATAGTCAGGAGGTGCGGCATGATGGACGGTTCCATCACTCATATAGTATGGTGGGTAGAAAGGACTCCTAACGACAAGGTGTGAGGTATGAGGAGGCACACGCTCATCTGGAAGGTACTCCATCAATAACTAGAGGTGTCACTGCCAAGTCGTAGTCTGATATGGATATCGCCTCAGGAACAAGACCAGAACTCGTCAGACATCTTCCAATGCTAACCATCCTCTTCAAAATCATCATACCAGTTGTCAAAGCCTTCTCCTATCAAATCCTCCTCTACTTCCATGGGGTCTTCCTTCGGATCTTCTTCCTCATCAGCATATACTAGTTAGGCTTAGGAGGAATCATCTGAAGAGGCTCAATATCCAAAGGCTCCTCAAGGATCTACCTCAGAGTTAGAAGATAGCTCTACCACGGGTATGTGGCGTGGAAGGGCTAAGATCTGCACATCAGAATTCAGAAGTGTCGAAAATTATGTGGGGCCTACTAGATCAAGTTCTGCGATTCCATGTTCTCCTGGTCACCTTCATGATACGAGCTCCTTGGGAAAAGGGCCTACCTCCCGGTTCTATCAGAATCATATAAGAAGCCTATAGGTCAACCATCATCGGATGTGTTCAAATCTGAGATGACATGGTCGAAGGTGTGAGAATATCATAGATTCCTTAGTAGGCAATTTTTATCTTATCATGAGTATTATTGTGTACATCTCTAGGCCACTTCGGTTTTATTAATTGGAAAAAAAAATAGGCAATTCAAATTTCATTATGCTTTATTTTTGAAAACGTTCAAATTCCGAAGTGACATGTCTTTTAAAATCTTTCATTAACAAGGATAATAAATTTAAACAGATATCATAATCATAGCAATTACTTAACTAAATGCAGAAATGTAACAATGCATGCATTCTTTAACTTGATTCGGTCATTCACTCACTAAGTGCACCAACACCAATGTCTTAATCCACCTTTGTAGGTAACGAGCTCATACCGTGGTCGTCGCCACAACTTGTTCCGTGAGAAAATCTCAACGGATGGGGTGAGGGATTAAGCAGTGAGCTTCTCCCATTACTTTTATTCAAACTCATATGCAATTCTTCTTGAGATTCAACATTTCTCATATGAATCATCATGGTAATGTATTATCATTCAATACAGTACATACTATATAATCGCTACTTAAGTCATATAAGGATAACATTCGCATCATAGCAGACATAGCACTTTGAAGCATTCATGCATATAATGAATCATTCATGATCATTCATAACATTTCATACATATTCAAGATCATATATCAAAGTCATGCATTATGTGTGTCTCAAGGTCATTAAGTCTTGTTTAATTGAAACATAAGCTTATAGGTCAAGAGTTAAGTTCTCTTAGTCATTTATGAGTGAAAATTCTTAATTATGTGTAATTAGGGGTTATATACCTTTATTATATTTATATTAATCTGATAAGTTTTATTTAAATAATTTTTAACCCTCTTGAAAATGATAATTACATATTTGCCCTTAAAAAGTGCTACTTTTGGTTTGTTAGAGTTCTACGCTTATTATCAATTCTGGCATGTCTGAATGAAAAATTAATTTCTCTCTCTACACTTACTGTCTCAAGAAAATAAAAGTATGCTCAGATTCCTGACTCAAAAACCTTTCTCTAAACATAATTTTGCAGAGATTTCAAGTGAAATGTCTTTTATACCTTTAAAAAGTTACCCTATTTCAGGAGTGTCTAGAAATTCAAACCATGACTTACTTCATGATTCTGGAACAATGTGAACCTTTCCAATGTATGTATTTTATATGTATGTGTTCTTTAGGATCTTAGCTTTCCAACAAAATCAATTTTACACGTTTTGCATATTTGTAGAAAGAGAAAACCTCAGTTAAGTGCTAAGGGCTCAAATAGCATATTCAGTAAAAAGGCTAAACTTTGAAAAATTATATCTTTATCTAGAAAATGAATTTTTCTATGCTTTCTTATGGAGAATGTTCCTTAAAAGGTTAA